>CM045758.1:137068568-137426573 GCA_025200525.1 Camellia lanceoleosa | reverse complement strand
CAACTCTCTTTTACCACACATGTGATTACTGGCTCCCGAATCTAGATACCAAACATTGTTTTAGTTTTCAGTATCTCCATGGTGGACAAACAGGACTGTAGGTCAGACTTTGTTTGTTTCCTACTCGGCAAAATTTACTTGTTCTCTAACTTCTGTTGTTGCTCTACTTCAACATTCATTGTTGTAATGCATGAACTTGTGGCAATGGTAACACTGAACATTGCTTTTGTCAAATCATGGTCAGTTGTTGTAACCACATTTTCTTCCTCTTGCTCTTCCTCTTGGAGCAAAGTGTGGTTGACTTCTTCCTCCTCCGCCTGGACCTCTTCTGCCTCTTCCTCGGCTTCTTTGTGATGTCCCCCCTTGCTCGTTTTTATCACCTCTGAAAGACAGCTTTGATTGAAGAGCTTACTCTAGAGAACTTGATGGAGTCTTCTTGTTGATCCTTTGTTCATGAATCTCAAGTGTGGCCATCAGCTCATCGGTGGTCATGGCTTGAGATCATGGACTCTTCTATTGCTACAACCATGTGCTCAAACTTGGGACTAAGTGATCGTAGAATCTTCTCAATCACTTGAAGAGATTCCATCTTCTCTTCATATCTTGAATTTGATTAACAATGGTCAATGTCTTTGCTAAAGTATTGAAATTGGCTCATTCTCATTCATGTCGACATCTCAAATTCACCACGTAACACACAGTCGAACTCGATCGTCTTTTCAATTCCACGGTGTGAATTGCGAAGAATACTCCATGCCTCTTTAGAGGTTGTTGTTGCTAAAATCTTCTCAAAGCTTGACTCATCAATGCCTTGATAAAGTAGATACAAGGCATTTTTATCTCTTCTTTTAATCTTTTAACGTCGTCTTCTAAGCTTCATTTAAATTTCCTTCATCTTGAGAGTAGGCGGCTCGTCATATCCTCGATCCACTAACTCCCATAAATCTTGTGAGGCTAGTAGGACTTGCATTTGAATACTCAATTTTCATAGTTCTCCTTACTAAGTTTTGGAAACTAGAAATTTGAAGGAAATTGTTTGTGTTGGCCATGGATTGAATTTAAGAAACTTGCAAATTTTCGGATATAATTTGCAAATTCGACCACTCTTGATGTGTCTAAAATATTCCAAATAGTTGGAAAGCACTATTGGATCACCAAAATGGACTTCAAATGGCTTAGATCTAGCTAAAATAGTTGAGCAGTTCGGATCAATTTGAATTTGGAAATTCTAAGAAACAGGATAATTTCTCTTGGATCGATTGGCGTCGGCGTGATGTCGGTGGCTTAGCGGCGTGGCTCACGCGATCTGTGGCTTGAGACACGGCTTCTCTCAATGGCTCGGCTTAGCTTGTGGCTCTCGGCTTGGCTCGGCTCGGCTTATGGCTCAACTTCGGCTTATGGCTCGGCTCGATTGATTGACATCAACAACAACGTCGTCAATGGCGTCGACTTCTAGATCTGGATTCGGATTGGACTAATGGATCGGATCGTCGTCGACGGGTTAGGCTGGTACCGTCTGAAGAAGACACATAGCGGCTGGGCGGCGTTCGCGTGGCGTGGTGACGGCATGTGGCGCATCTGCGATCTCTGTGGAACTTGGTTTTCAACGTGGTTTTTTGTAGTGTGATCATCTCGATGAGAACTACACACTAGTGTGATCAAAAGTTGATTTCAACAACTTTGATTTCTAGGCAAAATTTGAAACAATGCTCTGTTCTTGAAAATTTTGTAGAATGTCTGCAAATTCAAGCTACCTTCAGCTCTGATACCACTGTTGGTGGGAGTAGGGTGCAAACCACTTATGGTGATTTATAATGAGAGGATTAAAACTAAACCAAACTCAATTTAAATTCACTCAAATAATTTTGAAAAATAAACAAAGCATGAACTACAATCTTCTCTCTTTTTTATTTTATTTCTCCCACACACTGATCTCTACGATACATAGGCTATTTATAGATAAATTAGACAATGTAAAAACATTAAATGCAAATGCAGCTAAGACTATAAATTTCGAACGATTGCAGCCAGCCATTGTTGAAAATCTTGATTTCAGCCTCTATGCTTCTATTCTTAACTAGGTCGGTGGAAAAGAAATATTTTCATTATTAGTTGACAGTGAAGCAAGATTACTTCACAACAACATTTGGCCAGTTTAGTATAAAGTTAACAACTTGAATATGTGATTTTTAATATAATTTTAACTTCGATTTCAATGGGTGCATATTGTGACAAGTGGTTTTAAAATTGGGTTTACTTTTAACTTAAAAATAAAATGTTTAACTAGAAAACTAAAAAACAACAAAGCAAGTTTGTAAATTATCAGTACATCACCAGATGGTATACTTTGAAAAACAAATCAGACACCAAAAAAAATGCAAATCTTGTGGTAGTTGTCATCTTCGTACTAAGTGGTATGTAATTCTCAAGAAAGAGTGATGACGGAAATGCCTGCATCAATTCTACCCAAAATATCAAATGAGAGCAGCATTATGATCATCTTAGTCCCATTATCTTTCATGTCAAGTTTGCTACACTTTATGTAATTTGTCTGTACTCTGTAATTTGTATATCAACTCAGTATTTATAGTCCTAATTGTATCAAGGTATCAAATTTACCCTTGATGACATGTTTGAAAAAATTGGATTGAAATCAAAATGATTAAGGGGTTGATGACTAATTTGAAATGACTTATTTCTTTTTAAATAAATCATTTTTCCCTTATACTGTGTTTGATTAGAGGATTTGAAAAGGAATTTGGAAAGGAAAAAGGAAACATTAGGTAAAATATGAATAAAATATACCTACATTTTACTTAATTTCACACACCTTTTTCCTTTCTCTTTCTAAATCTCTTCCCAAATCCCCTAACCAAACACAGCATTAAGCTGTGTTTCAATTTTAGATTTGAGTAAGGATTTTGAAAGGAAAATGTATAATGTATGTAAAATGTAACTAAATTTTATTTATATTTCATCTATCTTTCTTCTTTCTCTTTTTCTAAATTTTTACTTAAATTCATGATCTAAATACAACCTTAATGCCTATTTAAATCCTTAACATATGTTATTAATTGAACTAAATTAACAAAATATGAAAAATTAAAGAACAAAATCAGTACAATTAGAACCGTAGGGACAAACCAACACCAAAAGCAAGTTACAGAGACCATATGTATAATTTGTCTTATATATTCTTTTTTTTTTTTTTTTTTTTCACTTAAAAGAAAATGAATAATTCAAGGACCATGACACTTACTGGTCCCCCCAAACATTAGTTTGGGACTGTCCAAACACCAACCCCCAAAAACTCAGTAGTGATAGAGACGAGGCCGTTTATTCCCAGGCAAATCCTGGCCTGGCCCAGACATCGACAAAGAGGCCCTGTCCACAACCACCTTCAGTGCCCTCCCCAGCATCCCCAACCTTTCACCACCACTACTGTCACCGTCACTGCCACCACTATCACCCGAAACTTGGACCCACAAGACGCTCTTGGTCCTCCCTCCCACCGTCGCCATCTCCGCCCTCACCACCTTCCCTTCCACCGACCTCACCGCCCTCGTCATGTCCGACACCAGCTCCGGCCTATCCTCGCAGCTCATCGTTGCCTTTATTGTCCCCGCGGCCGAGTCTCCCTCCTCCTCACAGTAACATAACTCGAGTTCATCTGCCTCGCTTGGCAACATGTTGTGATGTTCTTTTGCTGATCCGCCAGATTGGCCACTTCCATTGTCACTAGTAGTACTAGTACTATCAGCTTGTGTCAATTCTGTTGTTGTCTTCTTCAACTCCTCAGCCTTCGGACTACTTCTGCTAGCAATGAAGCCTTGTCTGTCTACCATTTTTTCATGTCAAATAAATTGCATCATTACCTTCTTCACCCATTAATTACAAACTTTGCATGAAAATTTATAAATATACAAAATCTTCACTATTTTTTTTGGAATCCTAGCATTTTCCTGTCATTTACTTGACAACATTTCAATTATGTCAATTTCATCAAAAATAATTTTGTGTTAAAATTGTTCTCATAACAGTTCCTGTCAGTAATAATCGTCCTAATATGGTATGGAATTGGCTTTCTTGCAGTCCACTGTTTGGTCATTGAGTGTCTAGTTTTGTATATTGAGAGAGACCGTCCCCAATAGATCATGAATGGAAAAATAAATAAATTAAATTCATCGAATATCAATATTTATCTTAATAAAATGACTGATCTATTTTTTAAATTAAACTTGTCATCTAATTTTTTAAAAATAAATTTGATCCAAACTTGTGGTAATCATTTTTTTTTTTTTTTTGTTCCCTCAGTTTTAGTTCTTTTTTCCGAACACATTAAATATTTTGAGATAAAATTAATTTAATATAATTAAAATATTAGAGATCAAAATAATACAAAGCACATCATTTAAGAACCAAAAGTATATAATGCTAACATTTTCATATAAAAATGATGTATTAGCAGCGTCATTTGTTATTTGTTATGAAATCATATAAGATATACTGTATATTTAAAAATGTCGACAAAAAGTAATTAAACTTTTTAAACTTTTTCCTAGATACATTGTATGGGATCTAAATTCATCCAAATGTAAACCCCTCATATATGAGTTGAGTTTAGATCACTTTTTTTTATTTTTTTTATTTTTTTATTTTTTTTGAAAAATTATGAAGACGTACGGTTTTAATATTAAGATTACTAGTAATGAGTATTATCGAATTTTAATGTGAACAATCAAGTTATAATTTAAATAATTTTCTTAAAAAGGTCATTTTTTTATAATTATATATTTTATTCTTAATTTACCCTTCATATTAAAATATTAATAACAATTGTATAAACAGCTTTAATTTAATTGCAATTCATATTTTTTTATTTTAAAAACTAAACAAATTACATCAAACAAAATCACAAACAAGAATTTAATCAAAAAAAATTAAGACATAAGATTCATCATTTTTTGTTGTCTAACCCAATGAAAAAATATATTTGTCAAAAATTAATAAAATTCGTAAATTATTTATAATATTTTTTTTTTTAACACAAAATAGACACACTAAAGGAATTCTTATTTATAAATATTAAAAATATAAACTGAAAACAAAAACATAGAAGGGTAAGTGGCATTTGTTGATTGGAATGAATGAACTTACTTTGATGGTATTAGGGAGGAGGTTGCGAAGGGTGGCGAGGTGGCCATTGATTCGCTTTCTTCGTCGGCTCTCGGCCTCACTGTGGCTCTTCTTCTTGCTTCCTCCTCCTCCAACTCCCTTTTCTTCTTCCTCCGCTGTCGATCTCAACGACGACCACCTCACCATTGACATTGAGTTCGCCATGTTTGTTGAGTTGCTGCTTACCACCCCTCCTCCTCCTCCTCCTCCTCCTCCTTCAAGATGAAACTTCACAGAATTGGAAGAACAGCTTCCCAATTCATAGTAACTTGGATTCATGGAGTACATATTGTCCACCTGACTCACTCACTTGGTCTCTAAAATCAAAACAATCACTCATCATGCATACTCACAACACAACAGATATAAAACCATATACACACAGAGAGAGAGAGAGAGAGAGAGAGAGAGAGATGAAGTTGTGTTGTGATGATAGTGTGTACCAGATGAGTCTGAGACTCTGATTTCGTTATTGATAAACTTGTTTCTGAGACAGGAATAGTAATAGTGAACAGAACTACTATGGTACTCTCAAATGTCTGATACCTCGCTCTTCTTAGGTCTCCTCCTTCTCCTCCCTGCCTATAAATCCGAAAGTTGATTACCTTTTGCCTTTTCAGGTTTATATCTTATTAGTTGTTTTTTTTCTTAAAAAAAATCTTATCAGTTGTTTAAAGGAAAATTTGTAAATCAGTGGAATTTTCACAAAATATTTACAAATTAATGAAAAAAATTACCATTGATTCGATTTTTTTTTTTTTTTTTTTTTTTGAAAACTTTCACTGAATTGCAATTTTTCTTGTTCAAATATGAGCAAGTCAGAAATAGAAGAATTAATGTACTCTTATACTAATACCAAAGAGAGGAATAATGGAGCTATGTATCTCTCTATATATAGTTATATACATCTCATGATATTTGTTTAAAATATAAATTATTTTTTATAATTTTGTAAATTACATCTAATCCTTTCAAATTTCTAATTACATAACAAATTATTTATTTTATTAATAAATCATTAAGTCAATTAACAGTTTTTAATGATGTCATCAATTAAAAATTCTGATAAATTTTATTATTATATAAAAGAGTAGTTAAGAATTTTAATTTTTTTTGTTAATTTTGTTAAATAAAAATTTTGACAAAAGTATATTTGTAATTTTCAAAACCATAAGAGACAACTCATATTCCAAGCAAATCTCAATAGATGAATTTGTAAGTCACCCATACTTTTTATTATATATAATATAATATCAACCTTTGAATAATGCTACATAACATTTTTTACATATCTAAGCTATGTATTCACACCAAAACATGATTGCAATTTATATATTAATCATGAAAATACATACTACTTTGTCTTTAAATATTTCAACAATGTTAAGTAGCTCGAATGTGTCAAAACGGCATCGTTTTTGACACATTTGAGCCATACAAATTTAGGTCACCAAACATTTTTCTAAATATTTTTTGCACCTTCAACCTTAACCAAATCTCAAATGTCTTAAAAGAAAGCTTAATCACATCTCAAAATTAAAGTAGGTTGCAGAAAATGACAACCTCAAACACCCACACCCCTCCTTCCTCCACCTTCTTATTCACATATCTAAATAAATTACTAAACTTACAATCTTTTAGTTTTGGTAAATTATACCCCTGAGGTTTTCAGGTAATAGATCAATATCCTTGAAATTCTAAAAATTACATTCACTTCCCAAAAGTTTGTAATCGCATTATAAAAATCATTATGTTAATTAACCGTTAAGTCAAGTCAATTAATCGATTTTACTTATATCTAACATTTATTTATTTTTTAAAAATGTCTTATTTACCCTTTTATATCTTTTCTTTAACACGATAGAACCATCATCTCACACTTTTCATTAGAATGCGAAATAAAGCTTCATCCTTACCACCCTCCACATTCTCTCTGCCACCATTTAAGCCATCAACCATCACCAACTACCACCACCCTACACCCTCTCTTTTAGTCATCCCCAACCAATACCATCAATTATTTTCATCAAAACTCACTTGGAATTTTCATCAAACACTTTGTTGGCACTCCAACACCTTATACCAAATAGTTATACCTACTCCCACCAACATCTCAAATCCCAAATTAGTGGACATCAACATTACATCGAACAATATGGATGCAGCCCAACCAATACCTGAAACGCCTACTCAATCAAGTGCTTCTGTCTTTGATCTCGACGGATTGTGATCGAAAATAACAGTAATTGCAAGTAGAATCACCAATATTGCCAATCAACCAAGATGCGACGTATTGGTTGCCAAAAATTTTGACATTCAACAACCAATTTGCTTCGTCTCTAGTAGATAATTTGGCAACGCATTTATATGTTGCTAAAACATGACATGTCATCTGCTTAAAGTTACTTTTAGCGACTAAATGTTAATGTATGGTGACAATTTTTTTTGTTTTTGGTGATTAAAATATTTGGTTGCCAATTTATTTATAAGGTGACCATAATATATTTGATTGCCGAATCATTTATTGACATGGCTTCAATGACCTTTTTTTTAGCGTCGCTGATACTTTCAATGACGAAAATTACATTTTTGGCAAGTAAAAGAAAGTTGCTAAAAGTGTTTTTCCATGTAGTGCCATTGTCACTGTTTACACATCAAAACCACCAAAATCGTTTACTATGAAGGTGAGATGGGACAGGGAAGGGGTTAGAAGAGGTTGTTCACAATAAGAGCGGGGAGGCGATGGGTCAAGGTTGTGTATGATTGCTTCAAGAGTTGCTCGTGGTGCTACAATTGAGGAATTAATGGCTTAGAGGCTAATGGTGGTGTTACGGTGAAGGAATTGATGGCGTAGAGGTCTAGTTGTGGTTTTGCAATGAAAAGTATTGCGTTGACGATTAGGTTTCATTTATCTTTGATAACATAACTTTCTCATGTTTAATGAAGTATATTAAAAGACGAGAACGGAGTGGAGAAGAAGTTCCATTTTTATGAGGCAATGATTAAAGATATAAATGTCATTTTAAATTTTCTAGGAGTGTTAGCCTATAAACTTTGACAATGATCAATATAATTTCCAAAACTTAAATTTGAAATAAATAAATAAAAAGTATTATAGGCAAATGTCAAGGGTGTGAGGGTAAATTCAGCCATTTAAATTTGAATACAGTATTTATGTGCGTGAATCAGTTTTATATTCCTCCAAGCAAACAGTGTCGGTCTGAAAAATTGTTGGACAAGATGGGGTCCACAACAACTCGGGAAGTCCCTAATTTGATATCACCTTGACACGTAACCCGTGGATCTTTACACACTTACTCTGTACATGTCCATACAAAAGAGTACGAATGAATTGATATTATATTATATATTATAATAAAATGAGATTGAGATTGAGATCGATTGGGCTCAAAATTTCAATCAATTGACCAGGATGCATCATACCACCCCTTCTTTTCCCAACATTTTACAGTTTGGTTCATTGATTTTTTTTTTTTGTCCCTCACTAATTTCTCTTTCGGTGTAAAAGTTAGGAATTTGGGCTCTCCAATTTTTTAGGCTTTGTTTGGAGAGTGATTGAAATAGTCAAAAAAAAAAAAAAAAAAAAAAATTATCATAAATTATCATATCACTCTTTAATTTTTTAGAGTTTGTTTGGGAAGATGTTTTGAGCTAAAATAGTCATATAAGACAAAACAGACTATTTTAGTTAAATATGACAAAATGTTACATCTAATTCATAATTATTTTATTTTTTTCTCACAAAAATCAAAAAGTTAAAAAATTTATCATAAATGAGACTTTTTAATCTCAAGCTAAAATAACTAAAAAAATCAAAAAATTAACCCATATCCCAAACGAGCTCTTATATATCTTTATCCAATTCTCAAAGGATGTAAAGAATCTCATCATCAAGTTCAACCTTTTGAGTTGAAGATAAAGAATCTCACAAGTGAATATCATCTTTGGCCATTACTTGCCATGGCCAACAACCATCTCCGATCACCATCTCCAATCGTCGATAACAACCTCCCATAACCACTCTTTTTCACCTCTTTTCAAAATAAAATTTTAATATACCAAATATATTTATATATATATTTATCCAAAATAGACCAACATTTTTAATATTTCTTTAATAAACTATTAACGTTGCCAAACAATGAATTTTTTTTTTATAAATATTTTAAAAAATCAAACTATTTATCATAGTAACTCACTTTTCAAACTATTTATCAAATTAACCTACTTTTTTAAAAACACAAGTTCAAAATGCGAGTTCATCATGAAATCTCATATTCAAAATACAATTTCATGGTAAATAAATATAGGTTATGTCAACATGAAATTGCATGTTCAAGATGCGATTTCACTACAAAATCGTGTTTTGAATATTCGATTTTAAAAAGTGAGTTTAATAAATAATTTGACAAGTTCATTATTTTACCTAAATAGTTTAATTTTTTAGAATATTCAAAAAAAAATTAAAAAAACTCGCCAAACAATACCTTAACTCTCTGAACCAGCATTGTCAGCTATCCCAACATTTTGTCATTGCACCATGTGTTACTCGTGACAGTTTTTTATGACCAAAATGTGTGAAAAGCACAGCAGACTTGGGTGACAAAAGATGTCTTGTTTGTTCCCTAAAGAGGTTTGACCAACCAAAATTCTTTGGATCCCCACAACTTCAAACTCTGTCCTACGGAGTTCCTTTTCTTGCCCTACATAGTTCACAAAGTGGAAAACACTACTCAACCAAAATTAAGGGTAAATTATACTTTTTAATCCTATAATTTGATCAAAATTTTACTTTAATCTCTATTATTTTAAATCGAACAATTTGATACTTACATTTAAAGTTTAGTTTCAATTTAATCTTTCTGTATAAGTTTAAGCTTAAAATTAACATTCTTACAATACTTATAAGTTTCCTATGATGTACACATCATAAAAGTCAACAAAAATCTAGACAAAATGACTAAGTTAAAACTAAACTTAAAATATAAAAACCAAATTATTCAACTTGAAACAATAGAAGCCAAAATAAAATTTAAATCAAATTATAAGAGTGAAAAGTAAAATTTACCCCAAAATTAAAACAACGATTTTAACTCATTACACCCGTCATTTGAAATGTTCTTTAATTTCAATTTTACTCATGTACAAAATTAGACAAAAGACAAAATAAATAGATTTGAATAACTCTTTACACCCATTTCTCTTTAAACCCTATTCCTCTTCTTTCCTTTCCATTTCACCTTCTCTATTGCACATTTCCTTGCAAAAATGTGAATCATAGTGTTTGATCATATAAAGAAGATAATGGATGAAAAAATGGTGATGAATGAACAACCAGGAAGTGAATTTTTTTTTTTTTCACATTTCCTAATCAAATATGGAGATGGTTATTCGACTTTCATTTGGTAAACCGAACAAAACCAAATCACAAAGACAGCCACTTTAGAACAAAATTGAAACATCCTTGCATCCATTGCTAAACTATATAGACTCATCATGTTCATCACCCCCGCAACCAAGCACACCTTACATATTTCGGCAGTCAACAACCACACAAAAGTCATGTTCAGCGAACCGATAACAAACTATTCGTAAAACTTGGATCAATGAAAATGTAAGACAAAATTAAACAAAAAAATCATATGGAAAGCTTGTTGGAGTGTGTCAAGATGGTTATAAATTAAAAAAAAACTAAAAAAACATATCAAACAATCATTTTAAAAGATAAGTGTTGCCACCAGTGTTGTCGTTGGAGTTTGTCACAGATGGTGCAATGATTGGATTGTGTCGCCAGTGGAGAAAAGCTGGCGGTGGCGGTGGTCAGAGATAGCTGCAATGGCAGCCAAAGATAGTGAAAGGAAGAAAAAATATGAATGGAGAAGAAAGGCAAAAGAAGATGAGTGCAAGGAAAGGAAAGTATATTAAGAAATGTAAATAGACAAAATTAAAATTTTAAATTTTTTAAATGAGTGTAATGTGATAATTGGTGTAATGAATCCAAAAGGTTGTGTAAATAGAATCAACCCAAAATTAATATTAAAGTTCCTTTCCAAGGCTCGTAATCTTTGAGCCTCCACTTCCCTCCCTGTTCAAACTAATCCCATGTGCTAGTCAAACATTTGACATGATACATGCTATCTACTCTCAAAAACTATAGCGCACCGAAAACATGACCCTCATTTTTTACGAATAAGAAATACAACCCCAGAATCTCCCAAGCACAAGTCAAAAGGCAACATGAAATGATGCGGCGAATTCCATGCACAAAAATGCCAAACACAACATGAAACCAAGTCATTACGGCCTTTACTTAAACCACTTCCACAGCATGGACTTACTATTATCATAATTACAGTTGTATATTTAGGAAAAGCAACATATGGGGCCTAGCGAGACCTCCTATACTTGTCTTTAGTTCCTCCCAGTTAATCAACAAAGAATATATTTCTACCAACGATTGTGACAAGCATAGATTAAATTCACCGTGAAAAATTCATAAAAGTATAATACAATCAAAATCAATCTCGAATATATGTACTCATGGGATATCAGATTTCTAAAGCTTTCTAAACCAAACCTTCATCAAAAGTGAAATGCTTTCATATGAGAATAAAATGTAACCGTAATGAAATGGTTATTTGACAAATATAACCCAAAAAGGAGGCGTAATACTGGACTAACTATAAAGTAAAGACAAATTAAAATGTTTAACAATGTGAATAAAGCAAGTCTTAATCATTTTAGAAAACCAAACACACCATAAATGAGGGAAAATGGTTATCAGAATAATTGAAGACACAGTGTGCACTGCAGCTGTAAGAAAGATTTTGTAGGGGGGGAGGATGAGCTCCGAACTCTAACAAGGTCTCTTCATTCGAGTTAAAATTTACATCTGAACATTGTAACACTTCATGATAACCTCTTTTTCTTTTTCAATTTCACTTTTTGAGGTGGGCCAGGGGGATAGGGGGGTAAGAAAATAATTCGAAGTAAATAATACATGATTATCACATTGTAGCTATAAAAATAATAATAATAATAATAACCGAACAGATACGTAAAAAGCTGCTTACCATTTCCTTTTCACTTTTCTTCATGTTGATTCTCCCACAAAACTTTGCAGGACCAAACAAAGCCTGAGAAATAGTTGACATGCATGTATGTGCAAGAATCGAAAGTAGGTATTATTGGCGCACCATGGACACTCTTGACTCATCTCTGATGAAGCACTGCAACGTTCTACTCCGCAAGGCAAAGACCAAAGATGTGTAAATTGCAGTTGAATACACGACAGATACTCCTATGTATACACAAACAGTTGTAGCACAAACATACAGATACCTGGAGGAAGATGGAGTTACCATAAATAAGTAAATTCAATGTAAAAGACGACATTACAGGTATTGAAGAAAGAGACCGGAATACACTTAGATCAATTTCAACCCTCATCTTCAAACTGGAAAACAAAATGGAGGAAAAACTTGTAATTTAGTAAGGAATTTATTTTATAAAGCCATCTTGACAAAATTGGTCAGTCAAAAGGGATGATTTCAGAAGGAAAGGGAACCACAGTGAAAGACTCTCATGGGTAAGTGTACTGATGCCCACTTCAGCTTAGGGTATTGCTTTAGTCACACAACCACTGAATCCTTGGAAATTCAACTGCCTTCTAGCTAACTAGAGAGATTAAATGAGATGCAAATTATATCTAAATCAATATTCAATCATAAGTCTGAATGGTAAACCCAAACATATTTGAATAAAAAGAATATTCAATCCAGGATTTTCTTAAGATATCTCGAAGGTTTCCACTAAGCAAGTAGCTAATCCACTCTGAAGGAAACTCAATCAGCCAATTTCATTGCAAATTAGGGCATGTAATTTACGGAAATTAGATCATCTGGATTTTCGACAAAACATCACTATATTTTTCTGGGTTGAATTTCGGCTATGATAACAATTTAAATAAATAATAAAATAATAAATAAAAAGAGGGGAGAGAAGACAGGAAGGGTGGGGTCCAATATCAGTCATTTGCTGGTCTGTCATCAAGTTTTCAAGGACTACAATCAATCTCATTGACAGAGGATGCCATTAATTACCACCCCTCACCAAGCACGGGATGCCGCATGCAGGTTCACCACAAATGCATTTTGTAATGTGATTTTCATCTAATTAAGACTTACTTTGGAGAGAAGACACTCCAAACAAATAAATGATTCCTCATTAGCAGCAAAACAATGGTGTATGCAAACAAAAGAACGGAATTCAAGCCCAGTGGAACCAGACACGGAAAGCCAACAGACATCTTCAGAAAATGCCCAATATCCGCATTCTGCGGATTCACAAGATAGCTTGTCTCTTTCATGGACATATACATCACCATGCTAAGAAAAGCTAACAAGGGGGACGCATAGGTAATAATGAACATTAAGATGCCAGAAAGCAATGTAGAGTGACTTGAGATGCCCTGACAATTGAAACAATCATGGGAAAATTAGATAAATGAAGGCAAGATAACAAGGTTTGAGCACAAAAAATCATAGTTAATTAACAATGCCAGGTGAGGAGGAAGTACAATGAAAGCTCCAGCAACATCAATGCTAGCAAGAGTGTTGGTGTTACCAAGAGCAAAATGGCCTGCCAGTCCCAAATAGAATAGTGCAGCAACCTAGAAGAACAAAAACAGAAGTATGATACCCAAAGTTATCGCCTCAATGCACTATTAATGACAAGAAGTGAGATAATTGGCAGGCAGCACATATACATGCTTATCCTATATAACCCCCAATACGGGCACAATGTCAAGCACTAATACAACTGTCCAATAAGTTTTATTAAATGTCCAATATACGCTAACAAGGCCAACAAAATAAAAACTAAAAATAAAAATAGCTATCTACAGTGCTCTATCATAACCATTTGACATTAGGAGGAACAAATCATCATTCATCATTGCAACTTGTTTAAAAAACTCATCTTCAGTCAGATCGTTGTGCCTGTTGTGCTCTTACACATGGACGCATGTGTTGGTGTCAAATTGTTCACAACATGATCTTCAAATTATAACTCATTTTCTGATGTTTAGGAACTAAGAAAATTCTAAATTCCCATATGAAAGTTTTGCAACCTGTGAAGTGCTAGCTTATAAGCAGTATACAATAAAAACTGTGACGAATAACTGGTTTAAAAAAAATGTGCAACTCCACCTTTAGATCAACCATTTCTGTCAAGAGAAGTCACAGGATTAGATACAAAGAATCTCAAAACTAGCTCTTCTTCAAAGTGTATATATATTAAGAAACTGACACATTGATTTATGTGTATACTTGCATGAGAAACTGACAGGCCATGTAAAAAACTATAATAAACATCCCCCAGTTAACTTGCATTGTTATGTAATTCAAACTGAAAGATACTAAGACCTGTGTTTTAGAAAACAATTTTGCCTTGCCTATAAGACATCTGAATGATTTCTGTATATTCAATTGTGTATAATATAAAGAGTACAACTGATATATATACCAATCCTAAACCTAATCTAAAATAGGAAATAATAATAACTCTATACAATTAATCTAATATTCACACAATCAATCTAAAATATACAATCAACCTAATATATATATTTCCATAATTAACATAATATTTTCACACCCCCGATCAAACTCAAAGTGTTTTAACAGAAAATACTGAAAGTTTGCCAAGAAGAAACTGAAATCGAGCAGTGGTGTGAGTCTTGGTAAAGAAATCAACAAGTCGCAATGCCAAAAAGACAAAAGAAGCAAGATGGAGCTAGGCGCAAATGCTAACATACAAAATGACAATCAATCACAATATGTTACATCCACTCATGAAAGACAACGTTATGAACAATCTAAATACCACTATGGTTGTCACGAGAAGGGAGGTCGAGAACATTGAGGACACCCAAATGGTCAAGAGACAACGAAGCCAAACAATCACAGTAGTGGCATGAGCTATAGCATGGTACTCAGTCTCGACAGTGAAACGCATGACAACAGTCTATTTCTTACTATTCCAAGAAATCAAAGAATCACCAAGAAACATATAGAAGCCAGAAGTGAACTTGCGATCAGTGACATCACAAGCCCAATCAGAATCAACATAAACCACCAAGTCCAAAGAGGAAGTAGAAGACAACAGTAAACTTTGAAATATAATACTCCGGAGATAGCGAAGAATCCGAACCAAAGTAGCCCAATTTGTAGAACGAGGAACAAAAACGACCTAACTAACCACATGAACAGCATAAGCAAAATCAGGGTGAGTAACCGTCAGATAGACTAAGCAACTCACGAGTTCTCGATATAAAGTAGGATCATTCAAAGGAACACCATCATTAGTGGTAAGCTTCACATTAAGTTCAATGGGGGTATCAGCAATCTTTGTGTTAGTAAGACCAGCACAGTGAATAACTTTATTAGCATACTTGACTTGAGACAGAAAGTAGCCCTTGGGAGAAGAAGCCACCTCAATACGAAGAAAGCACCTCAATGAGCCCAAATCTTTCATTTCGAAGGTGCGAGAGAGATGCTGCTTAACCTCAGAGATAGCAAAAGAATCAGAACCAATAATAATCATATCATCCACATACAGTAATAAAACAACAAAACCAGCAGAGGTGTGGAGAAGAAACAAAGCAGAGTCTTAGGCAGAAGAATTCAATGGGCCCAAATCTTTCACTTCGAAGGTATGGAAGAGATGCTGCTTAACCTCAGAAAAAACAAAAGAATCAGAACCAATAATAATCGTATCATCCGCATACAGTAATAAAGCAACAAAACCAATAGAGGTGTGGAGAAGAAACAAAGCAGAGTTTTAGGCAGAAGAATGAAACCCAAGCTTGATAACAGTAATCTAAAAGCGATCATACCAAACATGAGGAGATTGCTTCAGACCATACAGAGCACGCTGAAGACAACAAACCTGTCCAGAAGAATGGTGAAGGCCAGGGGGAGAACTCATGTAAACCTCCTCAGCGAGATGACCATTAAGAAATGTTCTTAACATCCATCTGATAAAAAGGCCAATGACGAACGACAGAGACAGATATCAAAGTACGGACAGTAGTCATCTTGGCAACAGGGACAAAGATCTCCTCATAATCAATACCATACTCCTGTGAAAAACCCTTGGCAACCAGGCGAGCCTTGTAACGCTCAAGAGAACTATCAGAATAAGTCTTGACTTTGTAAACCCATTTACAACCAACCAGATTCTTAACAGTAGACAAAGGAATCAACTCCAAAGTACTAGTTTTCTGCAAAGCAGACAACTCATCCTCCATAACTTGAATCCAATGAGGATCCTAACAGACCTCCTCGTATAACTGAGGCTCTGAAAAAGAGTGAATAGCAAACAAAAACGTACAATATGAAGAAGAAAAACATGTTTTAGCAAAATCAAATTTGACTACCTGTTTACAGATGCGAAAGGGGATACTTATAGTTAGCAAGATTAGAGTCGTCAAAAGCAAGAAGATCAGCAACGGGTAGAAACAATTGGTGGAGGGAGAGCCTTGCAACGAGAATAGACTAACAACGGAGGAAGAAGGAGAAGGAGGCGAGCATACGGAGAAGGAGAAGGAAGAGAAGAGGGCACAGACTCATGGGGATCAGTGGAGAGGGACTCATCAAGTGGGGCTCTGACACCATGTAAGACTTTTGAATGATTTATGTATATTCAATTGTGTATAATACAAAGAGTACAACCGATATATATAGTAATCCCAAACCTAATCTAAAATAGGAAATAAGAATAACCCTATACAATCAATCTAATATTCACACAATCAATCTAAATTATATAATCAACCTAATATATATATTTTCACAATTACCATATTCTCATAAGCGAGGATAGTGAGAGGAGGAAGCTAAAAGTAAAGCAAACGTTCGAAAAATGCAACATTGTGGGAGACATAAAGGAGACATGAAACAGGTTATAACGACGATAACCTTTCGAGTAAGATCAGAACCCAAAAGACACATAGAACGAGACCGGACACTAAGTTTGGTCCTATTTTCTGAGATAAAAGACAAAACAAACAGATCCAAACACACGAAGGAGGGAGTAACTGAAAAGTTGATAGAACAAGGCCTCATAAGGAGACCAGCCGAAAAGAAGGGGAGTAGGCATGCGATTGAGAAGAAAAGCAATAATAAGAACTGTCTCCCCTCAAAACGAAGCCGGAACTAAGGCAAAGAGAAGAAGAGATCTAGCCATCTCAAGGAAATGACAGCGTTTACACTCGGCTCAACCATTTTGGCTAGGAGCATCGATCAGAAGTTTGGTGAGCGATCGTAAATTGGCTAAATACTCCCAGAATTCAGTTTTAAAATATTCTCCACCCAAGTTAGATTGTAACACTTTAAGTGTAGACCCAAACTGAGTAGTGATCATAGGCTGAAGGATATGGTATATTTGATGGAAATCAGACTTATGAGTCATAAGATAGATCCAAGTGTAACGGATACAATCATCAATAAATGACACATAGTATACAGAACCTCATTTGGTGAGAAAAGAAAAGGGCCCCAAACATTAGTATGAATTGAAGAAAACGGTGTATTAGATATAGAAGTACTTTTACGAAAAGGTAAGGCTGTCATTTTGGCAAATTTACACCCTCGACACTCAGTAAGTTTACTAGGAAAAACTTTACCCAATATACCTGACTGAGCTAAAAACTATAAGCGGTCAGCAAACAAATAGCCTAATCTAGAATGCCACAAGTAGAAAGGATTGAACAAAGAATCTAACTAAAAAGAGAAAAAGGTAGTCGGAAAAGTTGTCATAGACAGATGCAAGCTCTCCACCACATAGAGGTATCCAACTCTATGACCAGTCCCAATCTGTTGCTTGGACATCCGATCATGTCTGAAGCGATAGAAGAAGAAAAGATAACATCAAAACCAGAGGCATCAAACTGACTGATAGATAATAAACTGACAGATAACTGAGAAACATAAAGAACAGATGGAATAGAGATAGCAGACATAGCAGACAGTAGAACAGACCTAACAGATATAACAGACATGCTAAACCCATTAATAGCATTAACAGTAATAGGGAAGGGAGAGGGAATACAATTTTGAAATAAGAAGAGATGAAGAGTCATATGATGAAAAGCACCAAAGTCAAAAATCTAGACAGACGAAAAGATACCCAAAGAAGACCCAAGTAAACCTGAATGAAGAGAGGAAACAACTGAAACAAACGGAGAGGGCTGGGAGGTAGATAGTATATACTGAAGTTGATTAATCTGAGCACTCAAGGAAGCCAAGTCAAGATCAGGAGTCAGAGCAGATGCAGTGGAATTGACGGAAGGACAAAAAGTACTCACAAAAGGAGCTCAGAACTAGGTTTGAGATTGCTAAGAAAATGTGGCAGGCAAACGTCCCTTCTTGGAACAGTAATACTTCCAATGGCCCTTTTGATGACAGAAAGCACACTCATCTGAAGCCAGCAGCCTATTTCTAGGCCTAACAATCTGATTATCTGACATTGTAATAAACCAAAAAAAGTATAAGAGAACTGATGGGCAAAGTATAATAAACCAAAAAGTGACGGACTTTAGTGTAATAAACCAAAAAGTAGGGTTTTAAGTGGGACTAGTCAGAACTCAGAATACAACCAATACTGAGAACCAGAAGGAGAGATAGAGAAAGAAAGAGAGAGAGAGACTGAAGTTGAGAGAAGTCAATCGAGATTGAAGCCAATAACAAAGCTCTTCGAACTCAAGAACCAGAGAGAGTTGTTATGCAGGTCTGAACCAAAGATCGAAGCACATAGAGGAGATGAAAACCATAAATCGATCAGGGGAGAGATGTCACACGAACCAGTGGCGAGAGAGAGAGATTCTGAACCAAAAGTTACAAACCAAATAACCCGGATGACCAAACAAGGCAAAGCGAAACATGAACCAAATGAAACGTGATCAGGTCTTCTCAAACCAAGTTGGTAGCGATCGATTGGAGTGCAAGTCGAACTTAGATGACTATCGAAAACTCAATCAAACCAGAGGTGGGTTGATCAATCTAGGAAATGGCAAACAAGCCATTTGGAAGAACCATAAGGCTAAAGTGAGCGAACTAGAAAGATGGTTGAAACAAACAAACCCGGAGAAGATTTGACGAGCAAAGCTAGGGTTTGAACCTTGCTCTAATACCATGTAAGACTTGAATGATTTACGTATATTCAATTGTCTATAATACAAAGAAATGCGACCGATATATATAACAATCCGAAACCTAATCTAAAATAGGAAATAAGAATAACCCTATACAGTCAATCTAATATTCACACAATCAATCTAAAATATACAATCAACCTAATATATATATTTCTATAATTAACATAATATTCTCACATTGCCATTTGTACAATTCTTGTTTAGCTACCAAAATATCCTTAAAATTAACAGGCCCAGCCATCTAACCATGAACATCTCTTCTCAAGCACCATTAACTAGTGTTAGTACCATCAACAATGGGGCAGTTCAACTTTATTTGCATACTGTGGCTGCCCTCAGAAAAACAATTCTTCCCACGCTTGACAGCTTGAGGTTTTACTAATTGCATCAAGTATGATTTCCAAGTTAAAAATAGATTTTATCACAATGGAAACTGAATGGTAGTTCAATAAAAATTTAGTAGTATTAGGTTGGGATTAATTCCATCTTTGACAACCATGTTCTTGATCTTAGTGTTCATTGCACACTGAGTGAAGGAATTTAGAATTCAAAGTCTCTTATTTATAGAAAACAAAGGCTCCAATATTCTTCTCCTAGCTAAAATATTGAGCAAGTAATTTAAATGGAGAACTGCCACAACATTTTTGGGCCATTTAGGTCAAAACTTTCCGTTGCTCATCTGGTTGCTCAGTTGTAAGTAAGTATATTGGATATGCCTTAATTTTAGAAAGCGAAGATAGTGATAAAATTTTACACTTTTTTAGTCGTCTAGGAGTCATTACATTTTCACCATTTCAGTCAGAATTATAGTGCTTGTTAATTGGATTTCAGATCTTACTGTGCCAGGGATATTTTTAACCTGGTTCGGTATCACTCAATTAAGTAAATTCAGTAGTCGATATCAAATGATAAACAAAGAGAAACTACAAGGTCGTCAGTTACTGCAAAATGTAATATTTTATGCCACAATTTCAATATTTTAACTTTAAAGGATCCTTAAATCATGATTGAAAATAAACTTCATAAGACAAGATAATAGATCTGTCACCTTGAAGATCCAAGCAAGAAAGCCTTTTTTGGATCTCTAAATGTATTTTATCCCTTTCTTTCTCCACTAAAGCAAAATATGCTTGATGTTCTCCACTTTGCAAACATACCTTCAACCTTAAACCAAGTTCAAATATTGAGCTTTATTACCCTTTAAGCCTGACCCTATATTAACTATAAGAGTCCAACTTCCAAGTTTCCTTGAAAATTATTTGAAACTGGCTTTAACTCGTTCTCAACCCAAGGAAAACTAAAATTCACCAGACCATGGAGATTTTGACTCACCTCAACCCACTGCTTAAGATGCAGGCCACTGTTAGAACAATAACATATACTGGCCAGTATTTGCACAAGAAGCAATAATATAGGCATTGAATTTATTGGTTGTTGTAGCAACAGCTGTAGAAGACACCAGCAAAGCATATAAGCCCACCCGATAACATAAGCACAATCTCTAAAGCCAACAAGCAGAAACTTCCTTCTAACATCAGCAAGAAAATTATTTGACCAGCAAACATCATGGGTTGAGAAGATCTTAGGATTCTGAACCGTATAAGCCACGGTAAGGCAAAAACAGCACCACATATGAGGATCCCTAGAACTGTAAATTATTTGTGCCATTGAGGTAGCACCATGACTGGATGCTGCAAATGCACTGTCCTGATATTTTAGGATATGTCGTAGAACCAACATTGCCGGGACTAAAAATAAGAATGCAATCACCATAACAAAATATTTCTTTGTCCGAAATAACGAAAGAGAATATAAGCCTAAGCTGATCACCAGAAGCCATGAGACCAGCTGGATGCATTTTACATAATCTCTTCCTGCTTGCTCAAGCCACTTTGAAATGTCAGGAAGATGAGCCCAGTTCACACCACCCTGATGCCAGCCTCTCATAATCCTCCCAGAAAGGAGAATCAGAATGATGAAAAATATTTGACTAGATCTTCGTCTGTTTTGTCCTTTGACCAAGGTAATCAAACTTTGTGCAACGCCTGCTATAGGGGACTGAATTGCTTTACGGAGTAATACCAAATAAAATGTGGATGTCAAGAAATGCCATATATATTGCTCTTCCTCAACCATAGAACTAGATCCCATACTTAAAACAAGGATAAAAATGATAGCCAGAACATAAGTCTCCTCCAAATGCCACTTATGCATATTGTTCTTCAAGTCAGACAGGCGATGCATTTGGCGGAGGTAAACTTCTTGGTCCAACCAAAGAAGAAGCCCTATGAATACCAAGCATGAAAGGACCATTGCTGCAACTCCAGAAGCAAGTAGGCCAGCAGGTTTCTGCAATATGATAAAAACAGTGCAAATAAAAGGAACAAGAAAGAAATAAGTGCACAAAATATCTACTCATCAAAGCTCACAGAAAATACAGACACCACTAATTAGGCATCTTTCAACCAGAAAAGGATCAACTCAACTACTGTTGAAATAGGATACACATACATAGGTTGCTCTGTGTGATAACCACTCTCTTGCAGCTCTTAGAAAATCATCATATGCCGAAACAGTATTGCTGTAGTCATCTCTGCTATTAGACCTATATATATCACAGAAGAAGAAAGGCTTCAGCATTTCTCTAAACAAATTTAGCTTCAAAATTTTTAATAGTGAATAAAGTCAAATATAAACAACCTAGAGACCCTTTTAGATTACCATGATTTGTGCAGAGCTGAAGCATTTAAAATAAGCAACAAAACATCCCCTCATCGCTACCATCGCATTTGGTGATCGCAGGCCATTGATCATCCCTGATTACATCACTTGAGAAACTTCCACAAGATAAACCAGGTAGCTGTGCTTGAAGTAATCTAAGTAACTGCCAGGAATTCAACTCTAGTGTCCTCAGCCGTTGATCATCTGTAATAATCAAGATAAGAAGGATAAGTCAGAAATTATATAGGTCACACAGGATACGAGCAAAACGACAAACAGATACTGTCTGCTGATTTCTGACAAGATAAATCAACTAAAAGATCTAAAGTAATAATGACAAAGGCACTTTATTTTTTCATGAGTTATATTTATTTAATTTTTTCAGCATACAAAATCAGAAACTAATTCTCACTGGACAATGTTTTCCTGTCAGGTCCCCCTTTTTTTTTTTTGTCTTTTTTGGTAAGTAAGAAATCAACACTATCGGGTTCTCTAAACCAATGACTTGAATGCAAGCATAATGTTCTATCCTTCCTGATATTACCTTATCCACCTTAGGAACCTCGTCCATCAAGATCATGTCCATACATGTTTCTAGATAACCCAACATTTGTACTGATGTAGTCCTGGTGGCTAAGAAACACAATGGCAATAATTTTTTCCTGCATCTATAAAGAAGACAGGGATTCTTCAATTTATAGTTAGTTAAAGAAAACTGAGAATTTTCATTCAGGAATGCAGAACTCAGAAGCGCCAATAGAATATCATCCTGTTCAATCCTTATATCTCATTGCAAAAGGGAAATTGATCACCCAGAAATGATAAATTCCATGACTCTATTCACTCCTCAGGTACGTATAGTTGGCATTATCAAGTAGATATATAGAATATAGAACAAAAATGATCCTTAATTCCCAAGTAATAATCTTTTGCTTGATACTAAAGCAAGATTACTGACTTGATACCAAATAAATTAAATAGTAAAAAAAAAACACGTTAAAAGTCTCCATGTCTAATTTCTAATGAGGACTACTCAACTGCATTCAACTCAAGAAAACCTTGTCCCAAGATTTCCTTGGTTATAGACTTGATATGACAGACAATCAAGTGGACAACACTTTTGTTAGCATATTATATTATTATCTGAGTTATTGGTTTGTAATTATTCTATGCCCTCAGGGCTCATCTTGTAATTGTCTCATCTTGTAGTTGTTACAAACCCTAATCTTCATTTATATAAATAGGGGATGATATCCTATCAAACCCGAAGCTGGTTACTCAAGCTTCATGGTATCAGAGTAGAACCTCAAGGGTTTCAGCTCACCCTTGTTGGTCGACCTTTGCACCAATGACACTCTAGGGTTCGAAACTTACCTAGGTTGATCATCTGCTGCGTCGATCTTCAGCTCGTCGATCCCTACTTAGTCTTCATCACTCAGTCGCCATCATCACTCAGTCGCCTTCCTCTGTCGATCGTCACTCAACCGTCTCTCAGTCGATCGTCACTCAGCCGCCATCCTCTGTCGCCTTCGTCACTCAGCTGCCTTCCTCAGTCGATCTGCTCAGCTCGTTGACCTTCCTTAGTCGATCTCCTCCAGCAGTTCGTCGATCTCCTTCTCTGGTATACTCTCATCTCTGTTTGGTATACCTATGTCGTGTGTAAACACCGTACCAATACATATATAAATGAATAACTAAATAAAAACAAAAACAAAAACAAAAAAAAAAAAAAAAAATGGTTTCTTAATTTTGTTATGTCTTTATAGTGGTCATTGTGCCTGTTTTTTCACCACCACCTTCCGGGTTTGTGATTGCCACTAATTTTGTTGCGGGTTCGGTAGTATAGTATCCATGGCAAATTCCACCAGTGTGTCCCCTACTTCTCAAACACTGAGGAGTGAGAGTCTCATTATACCTACTACCATGACTGAGAACCCCAATCCTAGTCTAAA
This sequence comes from Camellia lanceoleosa, assembly GCA_025200525.1. Taxonomy (NCBI): domain Eukaryota; kingdom Viridiplantae; phylum Streptophyta; class Magnoliopsida; order Ericales; family Theaceae; genus Camellia; species Camellia lanceoleosa. Next base: position 137,402,486 of record CM045758.1, on the reverse strand, counting down.
AATCACCACCTCTCTATTTAATAGTCAGAAGTACCTAATATGGTCTCAAAGTTTGACTATATTTTTTAAGAGCAGAGGGAAGATGGGGTATGTTGATGGCAGGATACAGGCACCTAGTACCACTGACTCGGGTTATGACCAATGGGAGATTACCAACTCTTTGATTATGGGTTGACTTATTCATTCGATGGTTCCTAAAATTGATGAGGGCTACTTGTCTATGGAGACTGCCCAGGATGTTTGGAATACTGTGGCTGCCACCTATTCCCGCAAAAAAAATTTCTCACAGGTATTTAAGTTACGCCGCTCTATTGAGAGCTCACTTCAGAGGGAGTAAGTGTTCTTGATGTTCACTTTCCTCACCAACGGCTGGAAACGCCTTGACCACATGCAAGACTATAAACCTGTTTGCCCTGCTGATTCTGTCGGGTACAAGAAGTTCATCGCGCAAGAACGAGTCTTTAAATTTCTGGCAGGCCTAAATGTGGAGTATGATCCAGTTAGGGGTCGAGTTCTGGGTATGGGCACTCTTTCTTCACTTTCGGAGGCATTTGCCTATGTACAGAATGAGTCATTTGATGCCGCTATGATGTCCCCTGTCTCTACTGACCACTCAGCATTACTGTCTACTTCTCGAGATGGCCTCAGCCTGACTCCCATCCCTCCGTCTGCTGCTAAGGAGTCTGTATTCTGTGATTATTGCAAGAAGCCGCAGCATACTCGTGAGACGTGTTGAAAGCTTCATGGGACTCCATCCGGGGGTCGAGGTGATCGGTCTGGTTCTCGAGGAGATCGGTCAGGCCAATCTAGAGGACGTGGTTCCTATTCCCGGGCTCATCAATCTAGTGCCGTTGATACACTTGATTCTAATTCTGCTTCTGTTGGCCAAGCTTCTGATGCTGAGCTGGAGGATGCTTTGCGCCAATTGTTAGACCGCCGGTCTTCTATTGCTCTCAGTACAGCTTCCTCGTCCTTTGCCCACTCAGGTAACTTAGCCTCTTCTCCTTGTGTTTTCCTGTGTCATAAGTCTTTGCCTTGGATTATTGATTTCGATGCCTCAGATCATATGTCTGGCTCCTCTGATCTTTTCTCTGCCTATAAGCCCTCTTCAGGTCAAAAGGTAGGATTGCAGATGGTACTATTTCTTCCATTTCTAGAAAGGGTTTAGTCCAAGTCACTCCTACCATACATCTATCTTCTGTTCTCCATGTTCCCAATTTTTCTATTAATCTGTTATCCTTGAGTCGTCTTACCCAGGATTTGAATTGTAGTGTGACGTTTTTTTCCTGATCATTGTCTTTTTGAGACCTTGTCACGAGGAGGACGATTAGCGATGGTAGTCGCGAAAATGGTCTCTACTTCTGGATCAACCGGACAAACTTGCTTATTCTTCCACCACGTCTTCTACTACCCCCATTGATTTATGGGCAGTGGCATCGTCTTGGGCATCGTTCCCTTTATTTACTTAACCATGTATTTCCATGTAGTTTCGCAAATCATCATGTGTCTGACTTTCTTTGTGAGTCTTGTCAACTTGGAAAACAACACAAAGCTTCTTTTGCTCTCAGTTTGAATAAAAGTTTAGTTCATTTTTCATTAATACATTCTGATGTTTGTGATCCCTCTCGTGTTATGTCTGTGAAAGGTCATCGATGGTTTATTACATTTATTGATGATTTTTCTCGTGCTACTTGGGTGTGTCTCATGAAAGATAAAGAGTGAGGTTTTCTCTGTGTTTCGCAATTTTCATAAGATGATTTGTACTCAGTTTGGGGCCACTGTCAAACTATTTCGTTCTGATAACGGCAGGGAATACATAGATTCTGGGTTAGGACAATATTTTTCTATTCATGGCATTATCCATCAGACCTCTTGCACCAATAACCCTCAACAAAATGGGGTGGCGGAACGCAAGAATCGGCATCTTCTTAACATGGCTTGGTGCATGTGTTTTTCTATGAGTGTGCCTTAGCCCTATTGGGGCGACGCTGTTCTCACCGCTGCCCATCTTATTAATCGTCTCCCTACCCAGGTCTTGCAAAAACAAGCTCCTCTTCACGTCCTCCTAAGTTCCCAGTCTTTGTTTTCTATTCCTCCCAAAATATTTGGTTGTGTCTATTTTGTTCATAATCACTCTCCTTCTCGTGGTAAGTTGGACCCTCGCTCCCTCAAGTGTGTTTTCCTTGGTTACTCTCCTACTCAAAAGGGGTATAAATGTTACCACCCTTCTTCTCGTAAGTGGTTTGTGTCCATGGATGTTACTTTCTTTGAGTCCCAGTCCTATTTCTTGTCCTCTCCGGTGTCACCGTCCTTATTTCCGAGGGAGCCCTGGTGTGAAGTGAGTCATGTGCTTCCTATGGTGGACCCAGTTGTTCTTGCACCACCCTCTTCTACTGTGCTTCTTATGGTGGAACCAGTTGTACTTGCACCACCCTCTTCTACTAGGACTATAGAACCCAATGTCACCAAGGATAAGGACGGGCATGTTCATATCCGGGACATAGACAGACAACAAATTAACTGGATACAAGGGACCACTTTTGCTCCTCCACTACCATCTCCTGCTTCTGATGAAAGTCTAGATAACTTTGAATCTCTTGAGTCCATTGATCTTGATGTTCCTATTGCCAAGAGGACGGGTGTGAGATCTTGTACTCAACATCCTATCTCATATTTTGTGTCCTACTCTCATTTGTCATCCTCATATAGAGCGTTTGTGTCCAATAGTTCCTTTGTTAGCATTCCTAACCATTTTCAGGATGCTATTGCTACCTCTGAGTGGAAACTAGCCATGATTGAGAAATGAAAGCACTTAGGAAGAATGGCACTTGGGAATTGGTGAGTTACCTCTGAGCAAACGACATGGGATGTAAATGGGTATATCTTGTGAAACACAAAGCAGATGGGTCTATTGAGTGTTCTGAGGTAAGACTTATGGCAAAAAGGTTTACTGAGACATATGGCATTGATTATCAGGAGACCTTCGCACCCGTGGCTAAGATGAATTCAGTCAGAGTACTTCTCTCTCTAGCAGCTAATCTAGATTAGCCGCTTTATCGGTTGATGCCAAGAATGCCTTTCTCCATAGTGACCTCGAAGAAGAGGTATATATGGACATTCCTCCTGGTTTTGAGGATCATCAGACAGAAGGCAAAGTATGCAAGCTTCGGAAGTCATTATATGGTCTCAAACAGTCTCCAAGGGCTAGGTTTGAGAGATTCAATCAGGCTATGTTTAAATATGGCTTCAAGCAGAGTCAGGCAGATCACACCTTGTTTGTGAAACATTCCTCACGTGGTAAGACTATAGCACTTATTGTTTATGTAGATGACATAGTTCTTACAGGCAATGATAGTGGAGAAATACCTCTATTGAAGAAATATTTAGCTAGTGAGTTTGAAATCAAAGACTTAGAAAGCTTGAAGTATTTTCTGGGAATTGAAGTTGCTCGCTCTAAGGATGGGATATTTATTTCACAGAGAAAATATGTGCTTGACCTGTTGAAGGAAACTGGGATGCTTGGCTGCAAGGCATGTGCCACTCCACTGGAACCCAATTAGAAATTGAGGGATGATGGAAGAGAAGCTGTTGATAGGGAGAGCTATCAGCGATTAGTGGGTAAGCTCATTTACCTATCTCACTCCCGTCCTGATATTACTGTTGCTGTCAATGTGGTTAGTCAGTTTATGCATGCTTCTCATCAGATTCACTTTGAGGCTATCATGAGAATCTTGAGGTACTTGAAGTCTGCTCCTGGTAAGGGTCTTTATTTTTCAAAGTATGATCATCTTCGTGTGGAAACCTATACAGATGATGACTGGGCTGGATCAATAACTGATAGGAGATCGACTTCAGGGTATTGCACCTTTGTTGGAGGCAACCTAGTTACTTGGAGGAGTAAGAAACAGAATGTAGTTGCCAAGTCAAGTGCAGAAGCTGAGTTTAGAGCTATGGCACAAGGTGTGTGTGAACTTTTATGGATCAAGTTATTGTTGAGTGATCTAGGTATTCATCAGACGGACTCCATACGGTTATACTGTGATAATAAGGCCGCCATCAACATCGCTCACAATCCAGTTCAACATGACAAGACAAAACAAGTTGAGATTGATCACCACTTCATTAAAGAGAAACTCACTAGTGGTACCATTTGTACTCCTTTTGTCCAGTCTAGTGACCAACTTGATGACATTCTCACCAAGGAGGTTGGGAATAAACCATTTCATGACATATTAGGCAAGCTGGGCCTGAGAGATATCTTCGCACCAGCTTGAGGGGGAGTGTTAGCATATTATATTATTATCTGAGTTATTGGTTTGTAATTATTCTATGCCCTCAGGACTCATCTTGTAATTGTTACAAACCCTAATCTTCATTTATATAAATAGGGGATGATATCCTATCAAACCCTAAGCTAGTTACTCAAGCTTCAACTTTCACATGCTGTCTTAGGCTTGGCGCTTGGCCTTAACCTGCTGCTTGGGCATGCATCATGTAACATGAAGCACAGGAAGGTCACATACCTCGACCAATATTCTACAGTCTCAAAATAATTCAGGAGCACCGTCCAGCTTCAAATATCATACTCTAACTCCATGTGCAATGTCTCTGCACAGATTGTATATTATTACCAATATAACATGTAAAACAATTCAAAAATGAACACCAGAACCAGCTAACACAGTGGTTCATGCTTCACTAGGTTTGACTGCAGATATAAAAAATCTAGACATGGCATACAACATACCTTGATGTCCCAAAATGTTAGTCTTTTCTAATTTGAGATGTCCCAAAATATATTACTCCCTCCATCACATTTTGTTAGTCCCTTTTAAGAGTTTTAACTTTTTAAGGGAACATGCAATTATTGCACTTTAATTCAAATTTTAAAACATTAATCCAACAATACCCTTTTACTCTCATTTTAAAATAAATTTATAGCCACTTACAATGGATGGTTTTGAAAAACTAACACTTTGTTTACTTCGAGTTTTCTAATAGGACTAACAAAATGGGATGTCCCAAAATGGAAAGACGGACTAACAAAATGGAAGGAGGGAGTAGTCCGTTTCGAAAAGTCAAAGCATAAAATATTACGACTTTCCAAATTATCCTTTATAAATGACTACAAATATAGGGGCAATTTGGGAAATTAATGCCTTCTCATTTGAATTTGAATGCATTGATTACACGTGTCACCTTAAAAAGTTGCAACTCCCAAAAGGAACTAACATTGTGAGACGAAGGGAGTATTTCAAAGTCGAACCTAATGACAACTTTTTCAAGTAAACCCAATAACTGTCTGAAACTGAACACGTGATACAATATCATAGTAATAAGAAGCAAGCCAAGCTCGAGCTCCTATTCAAGGCTCGTGAAATAAACAAGACTTGACTTGACTAGTCAAGCTCATGAACATATTCAATGGCAATTTTGAAATTATGGTCAAACATCAGCACCATTTAGTAAGATACTGATAGTTGCTACATGTCACAAGAACACACAACAAAACATAACGAGTACAATCTTTTGAGACCTAAGATCAGCAAGCATCTAATCTTGTGTGTAGATATGACGATTGTTAGAATACTTAATTTAATTAATTTGTTCTTTTGTTCTTCTTTTGTTCTATTGTTAATATTTAATTAAGTTGAGGGTACGATGGTCATATTGCTATGTTAGGGTTTTGTATATATATTTGACTGATGCAAAGTTGAGGTATCATGCTTATTCCATGTATATAAAACTTCTTCTTCTTCTTCCTCCTAAATCCCAACCCTAAATTCCTTCATTTTACATTCTAACTACAATAACTAGCATAATGCCATCAGCTTCTCTAACTTTAAATTCAAATCTTCAATCATTTAATAAAGGCATGACAAGTGTTTGGTCAAAATTTAAGCTCATTAGCTATATAAAGACCAACAAGTCAATCCGGCACACAACCATGGTGACAACTGTCTGAGCAGATCTTGAGAACACATTTTCTTGCTTGAATATCCTTCAAGCCAACCGAACCGAGCTCAAGCATCCAAATACCCAGCTTGGCTACATTCTTTTGCAACCTTATCTTCGATATGTTGCTTTGTTTGTAGGAGTTTGTCTAAGGACCACATCATTTATTCATGCCCACTTTCATTGGCCGCATCATTTGTTAACTTATAACCTTCCATGTCCACTTTCATTGACTACACTCATTTGCCTTTTGACCTTCTCTACAACCGATCGAACTTATATTTAATTGCTCCTCATTAATAATGCATTCCTTGGTCTTTGCAGCACATGAGCAGACAATCTTATGGTTCATCTCATTCTGCAGTGTTATTTATAAAAAAAATTTGTTTTTTAAAAAAAAAATCCACAATTAGTATTTCCTCAGCTTCTTCCCAAAATATTCACTTCCTATTCTATCTTATCTAGCTAGTTTAATTTCATATAGTGGTTTCTCAAAATTCCCCTTCAAATTTGTAGGTGCAAGTAACTAACACAATAATTAGAAGCTAAGAAGCAATATACGGATAAGGATCTGGAACACGACATGGCAATTTCAATTAAGTAGGGACACGGGCATGGCGGGAACACGGCAATAGATTATGTTTTCATATATATTTATTTGATATCTAGATTAATATTACATCCACAAACAATCAATATTAACAAAAATTAACTCTAATTCTACTTTCTTTCTTTTTTTTATTTAAAAAAGCACTTTTAAATTAACACTTACAGTTTATATCTTTTTTTTATGGATGATCTATTAAGTATTTAAATCTTAAAAAAATAATAATAAACATTCAACATTAATCAAAAGTACTAAATAAAATGAGGGAAAAGACAAATTGGCATGTTCCTAGTGTGTCCCCAAAGTATTCCCTGAAAATAAATTAATTAAATAAAGGGATATGCCATGTGCTGTGTCCCACTCATGTCCCCTAAGTGTCCGTGTGTCCGATACGGATACGGCACTTGTTTTGAAGTGCCGGTGCTTCATAGATTAGAAGTACCTCTCTATTCTATCCACGGATTATTACAAACATTAGATCAAAAAAATTATAAAACTAATTAGACTCTACTTGAAATTTTTCCTGAACTTGCCTCTGTATGAAAGATTAAAACAGTCACTGTTTCAGAAATTCCAGCACTGTTTTTATGAATTTCCAACAACCTATCACTCTAAAAGTTAAGCCCAATCCTTTGGCATCATCAATCATTCCATTCTACCACCCTAAACAAAACCAACCAGCCCTATTTATTGTTCACAAAAACTATTCACAACCAAACAGCAGATCCAAGATATCATTGTTCCTCAATATATTAAAACCCCAAAACTTCGGAATTTATCCCTTGTCTTACACCGTACAGAACCTCAAAATCCATATTTTAACCAACCTTTGGCCACATAAAGAGTGACAATACCTTTTACCACTGTCCTATATCAAGCTGGCCATCATTGGTAGGAGGAGAATGTTTCTTTGTGCTAGTCCAGCATCAATTCAGTATTACAGTAACTAGGAAAGTGTTTTTCCGTTGTCATCCTTAAAACAATTATGTTGTTACCAATAAAATAAAAAGAGAAAAGAGGAAAAAAAATAATCAATAAAACCTAACCTGTTAAAAAATCAAGAGTTTCTGACATCAAGATTCCAACATTGTTTTTAGGAATCGGCACACCAAAAAGAAGAGCTAATGTAGGAGCAATGTCAGCCTGGATCAAAGAGAAATTTATTTATAAAAAAATAAAAAAAATAACAGCGAACAATGAATAGACATAACCACCCCAATGCCCTTTCAAAATTATCTGCAGGCCACCAAAGCTATGCTACATAAAATAAGCAAAGAAGAAAATCCTTAAAGGTGGTCTTGTTCAACATTGATTCAAAGTATGAATTTCAACCTTAAGTTTAAATTCTTGATATTAATTGAAGAGAATAATTTAGACAAGAACTGGTGTCTTAGGTTATACTTGAAGTATGCTGAAGAACTAAGTACATAGCCTTTGATGGAAGAATTGTGTTTGAATTGGAATTTGATGTTTCTTATGCTTTTGAAACACTTGTGTGAGAACTATAACATGTTAAATGTATTAAACTAAGATTGGAAATTGCATAAATCGGAGAAAACCCTTTAGAAATAGTTTGGAACTCAAACTGGCCTTTCACCACTCAAATGGATTACAACCCACCTTCAAGCGGTGACAGTTTGAAATTTCACCGCTCAAATCAACATCACATCACACTGGACCTTCATTGCTTAAGCGGTGAACTCTACACTTTATTTCTTCTTTTTTCTCCTGATGCAACTTGATCTACTTTGAGGGCCTAAGAAAGAGATCATAATGAGACCAGTTTGATCTTAATGAGAACTACAATGGATTAGAATTCCAGTAAGGAAAGTTAACGTAACTTCTTCATGTTTAAATGTGTACTACAAAGTACACATGTATCCTTTGATGTAGGACCACTTGATTAAAGGAATTAAAAGTGTCTAGAGGTTTGAGCTGACTACTCTTTAAACCAAGTTTGTCCCCAAATGTATTACTTATTATTTTTAAAATGTAACTTTTGTATTATGTTTCAAGTTGCTTTGGTACTCGATGAGTTTTGGAAATCCATGAATATACATCATTTAAAATGTGAATGAGAAACTATTACATGCTATCATCAAACATCCACATTTACTGCTATATGCAACTTACCACTTCATGTGGTTCAGAATCACCATGTGGGATCACATTATGTGATTTTGTATACCACGTGGGGATTATATCATGATTTTTTTTAGGGACCCAATCTTATGACAATATGACTTCTTTTGCATACTACGATTTATTCAAATCTTACATGTTATTTCTAAAAAGCCTTTGATAAATTATAATTTTCTTACATGATCTTCCAATTGAGCATGAAATGCTTTCGTTTACAATATATAGTAAATTGATATGCTTCAGTATTTGTATTATTTGCTGAGCTAGTGTAGTTCACCCAAATCCTTCTAAACGCCTTCATGAGATGAGGTTTAAGCTCAAGGATCAAGCATTTTGTGTACACATTATATAACATGAAGACCGAAGTTTTGTGCATATGTTCGTGCGATGAAAACTTTCTGTTTGGTTTTGAGTTTTCACAAATAGTTTGCATATGTTTTTTTAAATTCGTAGTAATTTTTTTTTCATATTTTAATCAATTTTTTTACCTTTTAGATCTACTTAATCTAGATATACTTCAAAAGTAAAATATTTGAGAAGAAATCTAAAAAAAAATAAATAAAAACTAAAAAAATAAGAAAATGTATTTTTTTTGTATTTAGTGAATTTTTTTAAAGAATTTTTCACAAAGTTTGTACTTTTTAAGTATCTCTAGATTAAGTGAATCTTAAAAAAGAAAAAAAAATTAAAAATAGCTAAAATCTAAAAAATAAAGATTAAAAACTCATAAAACTGTTTTTGAAAACTGAAGACCAAAAAGATTTTGTAATATGAGACATGATGTATCTTATTTTGAATGATGTAATGACAATGAACATTGTGGCCTTTGTATGTTGGCCAAGAGATGTTCTAATAACTTGTATCAAGTCTTTTGTATAATGAAATGACAGTGCGAGACTTGGCACAGTGGCAATGAAAAGCACAGATATTTAAGTTATGGTTCTGCTTCCGCTAACATATGTAATTTTGTTCAATAATTAACAAGTGTACAAACACTTCATTTCAATTTAGGCCTTTGGTAGCAAGTTGTTAGTGGCTGATCATAGTCTCAATTCCTCATAGGATGGGGTTGAGGACACGACATTTTGACGGTCTAAGGCTCCTATGATTGCAGTTTTTATATGGATGAGAGTGCATGGAAAGATTCTTACCATTGATAAATCGATCAGGAGGAAGCAAATTCACATTAATTGGTATTGTATATATAAGCAGGATGGGGAATCAATCAATCATCTATTTACTCATTGTATGGTTGTTAGAGACCTTTGGTCTTTGATTCTCTATGTATGTTGTTGGCACATTCCCTAAGAATCTAATGGATGTTCCTCCAATCTTTGAAGGGGACTAAAGTGGGGAAGACAAGGAGTAAGTCTTGGTTTTTGGTGCCTCTGATTGTGATGTAGATCATTTGAGGAGGGCTTTATAGAAGGACTTTTGACAGGGTGGAAGGACCTAATTTTGAAATGAAGAGTAAAATTTTGTCTTTTTTGTATAGTTGGTTCTCGGGTAGAGTTGATCTGTCCTTGAATTAATTTTTGAACATTATATTTTTGAGTAAAGTTATGATGTATAGATGATTTAAGCCTTTTGATTTGTTTTTCCAATAGTGTATATGGGTGGTACCCCCTTGGTGCCTCCATATATAAACTCTTTTACTATTAAAAAATTAAAAAATTAAAATGTTCCGTGTTCGATGCCATTGCTTGTATAGATATCCATATCCGGACATTTCTTAATTGTGAATCTTTATTGTTCAAGAGGCCCAAGGCAATAATTGAATTTTATCTCAACACAAATACACTGCAAATAAACCATTTGAAAACAATTGCTATTACAGTTGACTGAAAGATGATGGTAAAAGTTAAAATAGAAACAAAGAAGATGATGGCAAAAGTTAAAATAGAAACATAGAATCTACAATTCAAACACCTGGTCAGCTGTGCTATGGATTACCAATGGACAATCATAGGCTTTATGTTTTAGACCAACAAAAAGCACCAAGGAGTCAGTTTCCTCATATGAAGACCCCCCATGATTACCATTGTCAGTCATGCCATGATCACTGACTACCACCTACAAATGAAATGCATACAAAGACAGAATGTTAATACTTAGTATATTCAATTTCTTTAATGGGGGGAATGTCAGAAGCGCAAACAAAAAATGTGACCTGAGTAAGCAGTGAATGGTTGAATGCTGTGATCCAAAAGAAAATGGTAGATTTATAGAAACTTTTAACTATGAACAGATAATTCAAAACAGAAGATAGGCTGCTAGATTTATACAAACTTTTAACTATGAACAGATAATTCAAAACAGAAGATAGGCTTACACTGGTACTGACATGTTTGTCACACTTATAGACCAAATTAGTGGAAATTATGGACCAGACTTATCATCCAAACAGGTTTGAAAACAGAAGTCAATACATACACAATAAAAAAGGGCAACAAAAATAACAATATAAAATGGACTCGGTTTTCACCATTCTAAAGGCACTCCATAATGAAATGTAGCTCAACCTAAGCCTCTATACAAAAACAAGAAGAAATAGAATAACAAAATGGATGTGTAAAACGGTTTACATGACTGTTTGGTTTGGAGTTTTCAAAAACAGTTGTTGAGTTTTCAATTGGTATTTTTTTTGTTTTTAGTGAACTTTTTTAATATTTTAATCAAGTTTTTTAATTTTTTAGATCCTCTTAATCTGGATACACTTAAAAAATACAAAATTTGTGATGAAATCTTTAAGAAAATCACTAAATACAAAAATTCTGTACATTTTCATATTTTTTATATTTATTGAATTTTCTAAAGATTTCTTCACAAATATTTTACTTTTTAAGTACATCTAAATTAGACCCATCTAAAAAATAAAAATAAAAAAATTGACTTGAAAACTCAAAGACTATTTTCGAAAACTCAAAACCAAACAGAAATGGATGATATATACCTACATCTATCTGCATCTATCTTGTTTTGTATAATTGTAAATTTAGGGATCACATGCAAATAGATGCAGGTAAATATCATCCACATTCAAAGGATCGAAGCATGTATGTTCAACTTTAATTTTTCTTAATATTCTGTCTTTAACTGTCTTTCTCTTTCCTTTCCTTTACCCTTTTTTGGCGAGGGCAATAACATATGATTATTTACTTTTGTTGCACAAAACAACTGAAAAACTAAAAATTAAGAAGTACAACACTGGAACCCATCAGATCTCACCCTATATTCATGTTTTGATCATCAAAGCACTCAAGAGCCATACGTCCAAAAGATTGACCAAAGTCTCAGCAATCAGAATTGACAGTCTGTCCAATATGGGAACCCCAAGATATATATATACACAAAACACTAAACTGCAACACAGGTCTCAATGCCTTAATGTTTTTGTAAAAGACAAATGCTCAGGGGAATCCTTGCTCATAGATCCAAAGCCCAGGTTTATTAAAAAGGCTGATGACTTGTTTGGTAGAACAAGGTAAAATAGAAAAAGAAGAACAAGTGATAGAAGGAATAAACAGTGGCTCAAAAGGGGCCCATATTTGATAATAGATTATATTGTACAGTAATGTAACCCAAAGGCAGGTTATGGTATCATATGCGAGCAAGGATATGCATCGAATATGTACATTCCAGCATTCTTTTTCCCCAAGTATACATCCAGCATTACATTGGATTTTATTTTATTTTTTATTTTTTATTTTTTTGATAAATAACCAAACTTTATTAAAAAGCATCAAGATGATGCAAAGAATACAAAGAAAAACAGCCCACAAAGGGACAGAAAACTAAGAAATCAAATCCTTCACAAAATCTACAAAGGCCAAAACATTCGGATCAACCAAACCCGTTACCCAACTATATAGCACCGAAAGAAGCTGCCTCTCCAACCAAGGAACCAGATGAGACACGCCCTAAAAAACGCGCCTATTGCGCTCCAACCAGATCAACCATATCAAACAATGGGATGCAAGCATCCATGCCTCATTGTTCCAACAAAATGATCTAATCATCAATTCCTCAAAATTGTGCCCACACGATCTTGTCGACGTCTTCTTTTTTTCTTAATTCACACCACACACTTGTTTGCCAAAAGGTAAGCTTCCAACTACTTGTGTAAGATCTATTAAATTATTAATTAGAAACTGCTAATACCAGACAGCTAGAGAAAGTAGCACAAACCAGAAGTGTCCGCCCTTGATTATTGTCTTGAGACCGTTTAGCACTAGAGTGGATCATCTTGACCACTTCATCCATCTCCTTAAGTTTTGCACCCATCAAAATACTGAAATAGTTGAACAATCATCAAGAGAAAGTACACTCACTGAAATACCAAGGTCGTGCAAAGGATAAAGCTATTACCTACTGCGCCCCCCAATATGCCCAACGTGATCCAAACCAAGATAATGAAGAATCTGGAATGACAACATCAGTGAAACTCATGTGATTGCAGAACAATGAAGTATAACTCCAGGGAGACACTGAATAAGATAAAATTTGAATTTATATATCCAACCCAACAATAAGACAGAAATGTATAATCAAATCAACATTGGACACTTCTTGCAACATTACAACAAATCAACAATTTTATTTTACAAGCATAAACTCCAGATGTAAATCCAAAACAAAGTGAACACAAGTCACAATTTTCCTTGCACAGACTTGCCAATAATTTAATCAATATAACAGAGGATGATGAAGTTGAAAAACTAAACTACTCAAGGTTAAAGCAAGTATAACGATAATAAAAGAGATAAGTAGGAGCTTAGGAAAACCAGACCGATAACAAGCATAGAAGAGAAAGCTTGGAAGTGGGCCTGAACCAAATCAAGAATACTTTTTTCCAGTTGCCAAGGAATCATTTTCTTATCAACTCTATCTAGTGCCATATCTTCTTTTAAATTATAGGGCACCAACATCAAGTCAACTCCCAAAGGACCTTGGCCTATGTTCTTTGCACCCCTTGCAGCACTCTCGACTTAAACCAAATTATTCCATATAGGTGCATCTCTGAACATTGCTGAACCATTGAAAAGTAGAGTTCCTTTGAAGTAAAACATTGTTGAAGGATAAGGGAACAACAAAAGAGGACATGGACAAAGATAGTGAGAACAAATTACAAATGCCACAAACCAACAAAAAGACATTCAGCATGAAGAGGATAAAAAGATGGCATGGGATCACTGTGTCAATGCCAAAAATTAAAAATAATAATAAGGCTTTCGTCACCTGCTTCATGGGTTCTCCTTTAAATATTTTCTTAATGCTTGCCCTCAAAGTTACATGTCACTCCAAAGATTTAAAAAAATAAATTTTCTTAAAAGGAAGAAAGAACTTAGATACTATTTGGATATCCGTGGAAATCTAACATTCTTTTTCTTCTTCTTTTTCTTTTTTTTTTTTTATTTTCTATAAGTGGGTATGAAATAATACCGTAAAGAACTGACCAATTACATATAGTAAATTAACCGCAGCCAACATAAAGAAGAAAATTGCAAGTTGCAGTGAATTTTATAACCTCACACTAGGCTCTAGAAGCTCGAGGATTTAAAGGGATGCAGTTGAGTTTATTTTGAAATTCAAAATAGATATCATCCTCGCATCCTTCGTAGGCATAAACTATTATTTAATTTTCATGGGTATGCAAATAGGTATTTGTGTCCCCTAAGCGTTTGTGGATTATAATGGACCCTCATGGTAGTGTTATTTCTAATTCCATAGACCAGTCGGAAATGGTTTTTTCTCTTAAGTGAAAATTCTAGCTCTTTCGGTAAGCCTTCAAGAAGCATTCTTATTGGGACTTCATCATTGTTTGGTTGAGGGAGATTCCAAGATTTGGAAATTGCAGCCATCTTATTGATCTTATCAAGCATGATGTCAGAGTGAAAGCCTCACAACTTCACTTTAGTATGGCTCTTTAATATGCAACAACTAGTCTAAATACTTCCACTCCCTCTTTGGCCATATAGTTTTATTTTTGTTTCTTGTTTGTTGATTGATTCCTTGAATGGGTTTTTTCTTTGTTCTGGAAGGGTATGCCCTCCATGATAACTGCATTCCTTTCTTTTTTTTCTAATAAATCTCTCACTAAACAAAAAATAAAAATAAAAATAAAAATAAAAATAAAAATAAATAATTGGTACACAATCCTTGGGTTTCAGGCACCATGCTCGCTTGATGCAAGAAACAATAGATTGTTTTTCTCTTTAGAGGTACAGATACTTCAAACCCTAGCTTATAATGGAGGCAGACTTCTTGACAAATGTGGGGCTTTCATTTTGAAGAGTTGTGGGATAGTGGGGCAAAGTTTACAAGGGTTTGTAAAATCTCTTTGATGGGGACTTTTCGTAGGGGAAGCCTCATCCATCCTTCTCTCGCATAGTTCTCTTTTCTTTTTTTTTATCAACGACAAAACAAAATTATATTAGAGAACGTACCGAGGAGGCATAACCCTTGTACAATCAAATAAGAAGAAAAGAGAATCTCACATAGCTCTTTTTCCTCCCCTAAAATATATCTCTGTCTTTCTTATGAAACAAAAAAGAAAAAATATATATATAAATGAATAAACAAAATCTGGAAAAACACAAAAAAGAAAATATATACAGAGATTCTGTTTACAAAATGTAAAATTTTACTAACATTGAGAAAAAAGAAAAGTACATTGAGTACCAAAGTCTTAAACTATTGGACATAAACCAACTATCATACAAGCACAAAACAGATAACTCAGGTTTGTGAAGAGGCATCTATGTTGTAGGAATAAAAAACCAAACCATTTATTATGACCAGGATAAATTGAAACACTATGTTTCTCCCAAAATTACCAACAAGTATGGTTTAAGAAGAGGACCTTTTGCTTAAATGGCAAGGTTAAATACAGTTCAACACCAATACCGCACTTTAAATGCATAATATTGAGAAATTAACATCATATGTGTGTGTGTATATAAATGTGCATGCACTACAACAACAATCAAAAGTGAAATCATACTTCAAGAAATGGAAGGGGGGCACAAAAAATTTTTTAAAAAAAAAAGTAAGCCTGGAAAAAAATATGAACAGGTAAAAGAACATATAAATCACCAGAAGGTTCCAGTCGGTCCTGTTAAGCTCATCACCCAAGTGTCGAGAAACATTGTGATCCACTTCTACAGTATCCTTAACCTGTCGCAAGAATTCACAATAAATATCATATAATCAGGATTTCAAGAACATTGAACAGTTTTGTTAAGTTAGCTAACAACCTTCACACACTAACTCCCGAAGTTATGCAAAAAGATCAGTGCATTGACAAGGAATCACTTACTGGACAGAAGACCATATAATTTTGTCACACTATAATAACTTGCAAGGAAGATCAACCAAAGAACCCAGCCCAACCTAGATGTACGGCTATTAACTAAAAAATAGATAACGATGACCAGAGAAATGAAGAGTGGCCTAAACAAATCCCAGTAAAAGAGCCAAGACAGAAAACTTAATGTTCTTCTCACTCAATCTTGTGCTTCTAGTGAAAAATCATTTTTGTCTTTACAAAATATAAATCAAAAATAATAAGGGAGAAGAAAAAGAAGTAGGAACCCTTTAGCTTCTCTTTCCAAAGACAGAAATATGGCTATATTTTGTAAGCTTAGCCTTTTTTTCCCCATGATAGTGAATAAGAGAGAAGGAAACTAAAATTTCTACAAGCTAATGTTTTTCATTAGGAAGCATATAGAAGTCGCAAGTATTGTACGGCAAATATTTGACAAATATCCTTGCATAGTTAAGGGCTCAAAGGAGCAAGCAAATAACCTTTTACTTTTTACCAGATCAGGGAGAAGATAGTTTGATCCCCAAGTAATTGGGAATAAAGCTTGTTGAGTAATTAAGATCAAAGAGAAGAAGGTTTAGACAATTCAGCAACAAAAAATGTTGATCCTTTTTGTTATTGCAGTCTTCCCCCTACATATTTTTGGTTGTGATGCTTTGTGTCCTTGAAAGAATAAAAAATAAAAAAAGGTTTGGCCTGTGGAGCACGGACACCTCTCTAAAGCCACCAACACGTGTGGACACTCTACAAGACGTGTCCCTTTTTTTTCTTTTTTTTCTTTTTTAATTTTTGCAGTCGAACATGCGAAGACACACAGTGACACTTGCAGGGCCAAAATATAATTTTTAGAACTTGTAATGAGGTACAAAATGTAAAAAGATAAAACTTCAAGAATTAGAGAGGGATCAAAGAAGCCCTAACCTAACTGTTGGAGACGAGAGAGAGAGAGAGAGAGAAAGAGATTGATCGAAGCCTTTAAGTTGTTCAAAGAGGTCGATCGAAGTGCTGAAGCTGTTCAAAGAGGTCGATTGCCAGCCCCTCCAAGGTATTCTTCTTCTTCTCTTCATTTTTCTTCATCGTCTCTGTTCTTGTTCTCCTCGATTCATTCAATTCTACTCTCTTCTTTGCTTTCTTCTTCTCTTCTCTTCTGTTCTCTTCTCTTCTTTGTTTTCTTCTTTTATTCTTCTTCTCGTTGTTGTCTTCTTTCCTTCTTCTCTTCTATTTTTCTTTTCTCTTTTCTTTCCATTTTTCTTTTCTTCTTTTATACTTCTGATTTAGTTTCTCTCTCTTCCTTCTTCTTCTTTTTTTTCTTTTTCTCTGAGTAGCTTTTTTTTTTTTTTCCTTTCTATTTTTTGGGTATCCTTATTTATTAAAAAAAAAAATCAAATTTTATTAAAATCTTGTGGGAACTGTTTTTATTAATTTTAAACAGTTTTTTTTAATTATACATATATTAAATAAATAAAATTATATATATTGAACGTGCCTCCAACATGTCGTGTCCCTTGTTTTTTTAAAATTTGCGTGTCCGTGTCCGTGCATCATAGGGTTTAGCCTTACTCCTTGTCCCTCATTGAGGTGATTTGGTTCTGAATATGATAAAATTCCTAACATAGGCTTCATATTGTTTCTTTTACTTGTAGGTAAGTAAAATTTTACTAATGAGCTCTACCCTCCAGTATCATAGTGCTTTGAGGTTCCTTATGGATGGAATCAGCAGGTACTCAAGTTCAAGCCGGGTTAGCAAGCGGAGGTCAAAGAGGAAGCTGTGATAGAGAGGAAGGCGGTAGATGGGAAAAAAGGCAGCCATGAAAATAAATTAGTAGAAAAAATGCACAAAAAATGTTGTGCAAAACTTACATAGAAACTACTAACTCCATCATGCCTTGTGAATAATCCGGGAAACAACTTCAGCCATGTTTCATCACCAAGCATCACCATTTTCCAACCAATATTAAAAAATTGACCTGCAACAAAACATATTGACCCAATAATAACATTACCAGGTAATTTACCAAAGGTCACATGATCTACAATAGTAATTCAGCATAATTTTACAGGCTAACCTATAAGATTGTCATCCAAAAAAGCTTGTGTGTTAAAATTGAATGCCACATCCAAGAATCCACCAATTGCCCCAGACACCATAGTCTGCTATTACAAAATAATAGCAAGGTACAACCATACTTCATACAGAATTATTTAAAGCGTATTCATCAAAATGGAAAAATATTGTCACCTTCAAGCGAGGCATTGTGACTGTGGGAGGTGCAGCCTTTGCATGGTACCCAACTGCCATTCCACTAGCCAGCAATGACTGAGTATATGGCATAGCTTCCATGAAAACCTTTGACGGAGGCTGACCATCCCTTCCAAGCACAAACTCTGCTGGAAGACCATCAATAACCTATGTCATGACAAATTGAAGCTTATCGTCTATAGAAGATTAAAAGTGAGAATATTATTATTAGTCGCCAAAAAGTATGTTTTTGAAGATATTCTTTTATAGACAAAAAAAAAAAAAAAAACAAACAAACAAACAAACAAACAGCGTACCATCAAGATTAATCGGTCAAATGAAGGGGGGATCTCATAGAGCTCCTGCATTACAGACACCAGAATTAAACTGAAGACCAGTACACGTTAGAAGCTAAATCAACAGGGTAAGTTACTATAAATCTTCTGAGAATTAGAATATGTTAGACTAGACCTAAAGTCAGTAAAACTCATATATATATATATATATATTTCTATTCTTTTTCTCTTTCTAAATTCTCAATTTCCTACGATCGTTCCAAATCAAATTCATCATAAAGTCTCTGTTGAAAAATACCGTCGGACATACAAACATATCCATCTTATCAATTGATGAGGCTCGAGTGTGGGAATTTTGTTTTCCATCCTGGTGTTTACACTCATCAATCTGATATTGGGCCGCTAGACCCACTGTCTTCACTTTATGAATAAATTTCTTTGGCAAAAAAAAAAATCAATCCAAAAATCTCCACTTTTGCGATCTATGGAACATTGAATCAATATACAACTATACAAATCATGCATTTATATATAGGATATATATATAGAATTTGTAAAACTGATCTGTCCTTGATCTGTCTCTGAAGATGGAATTCAGAGGAGACTCAATGCATTCACAAGACAATACATCGCCTACAATTAATTTAAAATATATTCCTCACAGTTGTTATCATGATATGAAACTTTTTCTTCTAAACTTCAATTTCATCATTAACTAGCAGTTGTTTATCTTTGATAACAGAGATTTGTCATCAAATGCAAACTCTTCAGGGATATCTTAAACATCAGCTTATTTTAACTTCAACAAGGAAAAAAGAACAAATGCATTCTTATCAACAAAAAACCAAAAAGAGAACACACAAACTCACACAAACCCAGCATTGGTCCTAACATACAAGGTGCTAGGAGGGATGCAGAGGGTAGAGACCTAACTTATGGCAGTGGCCCCAAACTCAGACCCCTTCACCCAAAGCAACAGCTTTTACTTTTACTCTTTCATTTTGAAATTCAAGGAGATGAAAGTCATACACAATCATTGCTAAAGAATATTGGAAAGATGTTTGTTATAAAATTCTCTATTCCACATCTAATAACGAAGGAGAACCAACAACAACACTGTCAACAACCTAAAGTAAACTCTTTTCCTGATAAGTGACCTTCAATAAACTCTTCGAGGTGTTAAAAGCTATTAGAAAACATTGTCGAAGTCAACAAGCTGTTGCCAAGTTGCCATCAAGATTTTTGCTACCTTCAGTTAACCCATCAAAAAATAATGGCCTCCTTGCTCCAGCCTCCAGCCAATCAAATACATCATCCCAATGACATTAAAGTTTTTGGCCAAAATATTTCAGTATGAAAGTCATACAGTATCCTTTTATTAACACCTCTTGTTCTCCTCATCCCTACGCTCTCCAGCACCTTTCCCTAATTATTAGGCATGAACTCCATAATATCCACTCAAATAGAAGCAACATACTCTTCTAGCTCAGATAAAACCAACAATATAACTTCAATAGATCCATTATCTGAAGCCATAATAATCTGAAACTCATCCTCTAAATCCAATATTTTTAAAACCATATATGCTCATGATAAACTATAATACTTACAATAAAAATTTACGAAATAGTAACTTAAATACATCCTAAACTAACAAAATTCCATCGGCCAAAAGAGTACGACCCAATTCTTAAAACAAAACCTAAAATTTCAACCATTAAGACGAAAAAACCAACCTGATACAATGATTTAAGCTGATCAGGACGCAGGTTTGACACATTGTGATCTTCAACAGAGTCAAAACCCGGTGGACGAAAACTCTCCAAACCACTAACAAAATCAAAAAATAAATTAATCAAATTGAAAGAAAGAAACAAAGCATTAAAATGCTCCTTGGAAATGGTGGAAAATGAGAAAAGGAAGCTCCAATTTTTCATTTTTGTTTTCTGGGGAAGCAAACAGAGGGGAGTAATGGAAAGTGGAAACCTGACGCCGGAGAGAGCAGGTTTGACGGGGAAGAACCCTAGAACGAAGAGTGAGAGACCGATTATTTGTATGAGAATTCCAATTACTGTCCACACCGTCAGTTTTGTGCAAGTTAATGAAGAAGACATATTGTTCTCTTCTCTCTGTGGCCGCTTGTAAGCAATCTGCTGTGTTTTTCTCACCTCGGGAGGGAGATCAGAGTCGCGGGAAATTCTATTTCCATTGGCTCAAGGCACCTTAACGAAAAATTTAAGAGTTATGCTGGAGCCCAAATATTTTACAAAATATTTTATCAAATCTCTACATAAAATATTTTATCAAATCCCTACATAACACTCACACATGTGAATTTGTGTTAAGGTCAAATTTGGCAACCTCAAAAAAATTTTAAAAATTAAATAAATATTTAAAAAGTTAAAAAGTTATTATTATTTATCAAAAAAATATTAAAAAAATAATATACATATATTAATACAAATCAAAAAAAAGCCTTAAGATTGGTATTGACGTGATGGTGGAGTCAGTGATCGGGGAAAAAAAAATTGTAGTACAATATTAACTAAATTTGATAGTAGAGCTGGGCCTGTGAGGGCTATCATGGGTCCCGTTTTGATAATCTAAACCGTTAAATGTGTAAAAATCGTTTAGTATTATATGTCTGTAAAAAATCACGTCTATTGGATATCGCTAAATACATGATCAAATCAGTTTTATATAAAAATTTATGGCGTTATATTTAACAGTTAACAAAAAAAATTAACACAATCAGATAGTTATCGATATCCAATCAACGTGATTTTTTGTAAATATATAGTACTCGACGAGTTCTACACATTGAACGGTTCTGATTAGTAAAATGAGACCCGTGGTGGGCTCCCATGGGTCAAACAAAACCGACCAATTTATGCCCGAAAAGTAGAGAATCAATCTCCTACACTACCCTCTGTTGCGCTGCCCTTCAAGCTTCCAACCGTACGGCCTATTCCATCACCTTTTTCCCCTATACACTTATTTATACAATTTTTTAATACACATTTTTTTCATAAAAAGTCAAAAAATTAACCCAAACATTCATATTTTTTTCCTCAACTTTTTAGTCTAAAAAGACAAAAATTGCACTTATTTAAGACACCCCAAACAACCCTTTAGAAGTTTAATAGAATATTTAGTGAAATATTTAAAGTACGAAAAATGCTTGAGACCTCCATTTTTTTGGAGACCCCCACAACCCCCTTTGGATCTCCTATCATTGATGTATGTGTAAGATCTACTCATGTATGTGTGGGGCCCACACCATCAATGATGGAGATCGAAAAGGGGTTATGAGAGTCTCCAAAAAATGGGAGTCTCAATTATTGTTGTTAGAGTACGTAGCATTTTTCTTAATTTAATGATAATTATATCTTAAATAAAAATTATTATAATAAACATCTAGCAACACTCATAATATTATATAGAAAATTTTATGTACACATCTTTTAGGAATAAAAAAAAAATCTCAATATATACCTTTTGAGTTAAAAAAATTAAACCCTAATTTTTCCATTGTTATCACTTTACTTGTTACACACTCTATACTTTTTTATTGTTTGCAAAGCAATACTCTCAAAAATCTCTCATATTGCTTTAAGCTCTAAATTTATGCTCTATTATTTACATCGTTTAATTATTAGCTTTACAATTTTTACTTGGTTTTGATATGGAGAAGTTGCAAACTTATGAAAGTTCAAACTCAAGCAAAAGTATATTTGATGACAGCAAAATCAGTAATGAAAATGTTAGTTTTTTCGTGTAGTAAATTTTTATTTTTATTTTTTATTTTTTGCATTTTTTAGTCGGATAGTCAGTGTGGAATTTTATCAATATATTCGGAAATCAACTTCCAAAGTACTATTTATATTTCGATATACAAGTTCCGAATTTTATATATTTTTCGATACTTAAATTTTGAGTATTTAATTTTATTTCGGTATTAAAGTGCTGAATTTTCTTATTTTGTTCGGTCATATAGTGTCGAATTGTTTAATTATGTTCGTCTCTATAGTGCTGAATGCCAAATTATTTTATTATTTTCAGCTATGTACAACCGAATGAAAATTATTTTTTCCCCTTTTAGATGGCATGCACTGAAGAAACTAAGGTTCGATCGGATATTATGATGGATTGTACTAGTCATTTTACAGCTAAACAGGTAACCTTTAACATGAAATTCATAAGTTCAGAATTTTTATTAATTAGTTTGTTTAGTTTGTTCTTATGAAAGTTGTGTGACATTATATATAAGTTTTCGATAACAAAGATGAATTGCTCACTTGGATATGTGATATTAGAAGAACAAATGGATTTGTCATTATTATAAGGATGTCGAACTATGGTGACATTCTATTAGTAAAATTTTTGTTAAGCTTAGATTAACAGAGCCTTAACCAAAATCTCACCAAACAACACAATGATCAAGCAATTGTGTTGAAGTTTTATACCTTAAAAATTCAAGGACTTCCTTAGAATAAAAAATAACGGAAATACAAACAAGAAAAAGAGAAAGAAAGGATAGGAAGACGATCAAGTAAATGGTTGAATAAACAATCAATTACAAGTAAAGTACATAAAGACTATTCCTATCTAAATTTAAACTACTCATATGTAAATTAAATCTACTTCTAAGATAGAAAATAAATGAAAATCAAGTCATGTATTGATTTGTTGGTGCCTTTTACAATAGAGCCATTAATGACAATTTATACAAAAAATGAGGAAAAAATGTCTATTAACTATCATTTAACAACCCATATAACTTCCATCTTCTTACATTGCCGCTTGTCCTCCATTCCTTGAATCTTCAAAACTTGACTTACCTTCTCTTAACTTTCAAAATTTTTCTGCATAATCGTAATAATAATAACAATAATAATAATGATTAATAGAAAGTTTAAACCTAGACAGAAATTTTATTTATGGTGTAAACAATGCCCCCAACTCTTTAAGAATAAGTATTTGAATTCTTGAAGAGTTGTATGAACATAAATATATAATAGAAATTATGAAAATTATAATCGATTGGCCATATATATATAGTTTTTTGTTGTTGTGGCTACATCGAAATACTCCCCCATTACTGTTATATAAAAAATAGAAATAAAATTCAAAATTTCTTTTTGTAAACCACTTCATCAAAATTAATTTTTGATGTGAACAACAAAGCCATTGTAGTTATTGGATGATAGAAATCATAATGTCAATTAAATTTAGAAAATTAAATTTTTTTTGACAAAATTAACAATGTCAAAAAATTCAAATTCATTAAATGTGGTTTGTTAATAATTTTTAGCCATGTTTGGCTTAAAATCATACCTCCTAATTGGATCTTCACCATCATTTTGTGATATTTTTCATCAAATTTAGCCATTTTTGGCTTAAAACCAGGCCCTCCAATTGGATTTTCATCATCATTTTGTGATGGTTGTTCATCATATTTAGCCATGTTTGGCTTAAAATTGTACTCTCCAATTGAATGTTCATCATCATTTTGTAATGGTTGTTCAACATTCTTTGTCATATTTGACTTCAATTGGATTAAAATGCTCAATAGCTTTTGGCCAAAAAAGTTGGTCTTCTTTTTCAATTAATGGCCTAAAAATTTGCCCCCCAGGCATGCCATTTTCAGAACTTAATTTTTCCTTGACCATGATTTTTGAAGGGAGAAAGTTTTGCTCGGAAAAGTCACTTAGAAACACATAAAATTTGTGTTTTTTAAGATTCTTTAATTTTTTACTCTAATATTGAATTTCTCCATTAACTTGATAAAATTGACAACTAAGTTGACAAATATTTTCATCAAAGTAATTTATATCTTTTTGCATCAAATAATATGGCGGTGATGAAATTATTTAAAATTTTTGCCAATCAAGAGAATTAATTTACTCTTATACAGCCAAAATTTCACTCTTACACCAATAAATTTCATCCTCACAATGTCGAATTATTCTTTCCATATCATTTGTCATGTCATTATGTTGGCAATAGATGGTAGAATCATTGTCATAATATTGGCAATCATTATACATGGAAGATGAAGCATTCCAATAATAATTCATACCCATTGGAACATTGCCACTCCATTGGTAGTTTGCATCCATAGGTGCACAAGATGCAAATATGCCACTTGATGGCATAATTTCTTGATATTTTGTTTGTATCATATTTTTTCTCTCCAAGTTAGGACGATGTCCCACCGGCCATGTCAAAAATTGTTAGTAAAAATTTTGTTATGCTTAGATCGACAGAGCCTTAGCCAAAATCTCACCAAACAACACAATGATCAATAATTGTGTTGAGGTTCTATGCCTTAAAAGTTTAAGGACTTCCTTCGAATAAAAAGTAACAGAAATACAAACAAGAAAAAGAGAAATAGAGAAAAAGAAGATGATGAAGTAAATGATTGAATGAACAATGAATTATAAGTAAAGTACATAAAGCCTACTCCTATCTAAATTTAAACTACTCCTATGTAGATTAGATCTACTCCTAGGGTAGAAAAGAAATGAAAATCAAGTCATGTATTGATTTGTTGGTGCCTTTTACAATAAAGCCATCAATGGCAATTTATATAAAAAAAAATGTAGGAAAAAATTTCTATTAACTATCATCTAGCCACCCATATAACTTCCATCTTCTTACATTGCCACTTGTCCTCCATCCCTTGAATCTTCAAAACTTGACTTAACTTCTCTTAACTTTCAAGATTTTCTTGCATAATCATAATAATAATAACAATAATAATAATAATTAATAGAAAGTGTTACCCAAAAGACAACTTAAGAGGAGGGTGAATTAGATTTTTACAAATAAAAATAATAATACCCTAATAAAAATTATGACTAGCATAATAGATAAATATAGTTAATGAAATAAAAATAATTAAAATAAGTGTTCTAACAACTATGTCAATTAATGATTTTAGCACAATAAAAATATAAAATATAGCTATGGCAATTTAAATAAAATAAAGAGATAAGGGAAAGAGAAGCAAACAAATTTATAGTAGTTCTGCTTCAACTCGGCCTACGTCCACTCCTTAAGCTTCACTTAAGATTTTCCGCTATTCTCTAGCTTCACAGGGTGCTAGCAACCTTTTCACAGATGGAGCAATCCTCTACAGATTTTACACAGACTTTCTAAGTCCAAAAAACACTCAGAGTACTACACTCTTATATGATTGAAAAGAATGTGTTTTTGCTTTCACAGAAAGTTACAAGAATTATCTCTCAAAGATCGATATAAAAATGAGACTCTGATTTTTCTGTAATCCTCACATCAGAAAGATGGGCTTAAAGCTATACGTCTCAGTGTATAATTTCTGAAAGAGGATGTAAACAAAAATTGAAGAACACTCTAAGATAAATTTTTCAGAGAATAGATGTGAGTGATTATAGATCAAAGAATATTTTCTGTTTTTTTTTTTGTAACTTGCTTACATTAGAGGTTTTGGTATATATAATGAAACTTATAGCCGTTTATAGCCGTTGTATTCATTTGAATTTATAGTCGTTATATTTATTTGAATTTATAGTCATTGTATTCATTTGAATATCTTCCACTCCATCATTATTAATTTAAATATCTTCCACTTGAACCTTTTGGCCTGCTGATGTGCTATGCTGGGCTGTTTGAACCTTTTGACCTGCTGTTGTGCTGGGCTGTTTGAACCTTTTGTTTGGGCTATTTGAATATCTGGTTTGGGCATTATTTTTGGGTTGAAATGAACTCTTGATTTAAGTAAATATTAAATACATTCAAACAATATTTAGGATAAAAGTTTAGGTGAGAAATAATAGGACAAAATAAATTTTGATTCTATTTTTCTCTTTCAAATAAATTAAAACATAATTAAATAAATTATCAAAATAAATTTTGGATTATATTTTTCTTTTTCAAATAAATTAAAATATAATTAAATAAATTTTGGATTCTATTTTTCTCTTTCAGATAAATTAAAACATAATTAAATAAATCATCAAAATAAATAAGTCTAACAGAAAGTTTAAACCTATTTATAATCGACAAAAAATTTATTTTAGTGCAAACATGGTCACAAGAGACCAATAATTTATCTTGCTTGTGAGCGGAGTGAAAGTATAGATCACGTAAAAAGTTGAAAGATAAGTCAAAAGACTTATTGAGACAAATTGGTACGAAGAAGTGCGAATCTCCATTTGATTTGAGAGCATACAAGTTGAAAACAAACGATGAATGGACATTGAATGTAGTTTATGGAGTGCATAATCATTCAGCTACTAAGCATCTCCAAGGACATTCATATGCAGGGAGATTGTCAGCTAGTGAAAAGTCGCTATTAGTGGATATGTTAAAGAGCCTAGTAAGACCAAAAGAGATACTCATTACACTCAAACAGAGGGATGCCTTTAATATGAGCACAATGAAGACAGTTTACAATATATGACATCAAT
Organism: Camellia lanceoleosa; assembly: GCA_025200525.1. Taxonomy (NCBI): domain Eukaryota; kingdom Viridiplantae; phylum Streptophyta; class Magnoliopsida; order Ericales; family Theaceae; genus Camellia; species Camellia lanceoleosa. The sequence continues at coordinate 137,375,470 of CM045758.1, read as the reverse complement.
GTAGGGTTCTACAGAAAGCTGGTAGATCCCAGATGCAACAACTGCTGGGTGAATTAGCGACACATAAGTACATTGAGCGTCATCGATGTGAAGAAGGCTCTATGACTGTCACGGACTTGTTTTGGGCACATCCAATGAGTTTGGATTTGCTTCGTACATTCCCTCGTGTGTTGATTATGGATTGCACATATAAGATGACTAGATATCGACTTCTTCTTCTTGAAATTATGGGAGTGACATCAACTTATATGACATTCTTCATGACTATCGCATACTTGCAAACTAAGAGGGTTGATAATTATACATGGGCATTACAAACATTGCGTGATCTTATGAACGACAGTGTTTTACCTGAAGTCATTGTCACAGACACAGAGCTTGCTTTGATGAATGACATTGACAAAACCTTTCTAAATGCTTGACATTTGTTATGTCATTGGCATATTAGTAAGAATGTATTGGTGAAATACAAGAAAATGTTTGAGACAAAAGAAAAATGGGATAAGTTTAACATTGCATGGAACTATTTGGTATTGTCATCGACTGAAAAGGAATACAATGATTACTATGCAACACTACATAAGGATTTCATTAACTATTCGGAGGTAATCAAATATGTTACTGTGAGTTGGTTGAATCCACACCAAGAAAAATTCATTGCGGTACATATAGACATGTGTATGCATTTTGGTAATATTACAATCAATTGGTAATATTTGATTTTTTTTAATTTCTTATAAATCATATTGTTATTTTTAATTATTATGCTTGACTATTTTTGTAAACATACCCATAAAATAAAATTGTTGGAAAAGAACCTGAAGTAAAACCAATCTCGGTGGCCTATGTAACTTGGTGTAAATTTATATATCATTTAAAAAAAAAAAAACATTCAGAACTTCAGTGCCTAAAAAACACAAAGATTTCAAAAATCAATTGACGAAAGTATTGCATTAATTTGGAACTACTGAATCGAAACAACGTATCAAATTCGGCAAACAAACTTCAAAAGTTTGTATTTTGTTTGGATCTAATTGGTTGAAATTATATAGATTATTTGGTGATTAAGTTTCGAATTAAACAAACAAATTCAGACAATCAGTGCCGAAAGCTCCAAACCGCCACCAGCAATGGAAAAATTGATGATTTTATGCCAATGGAGTGCAGAGATATCCAAAATGGTAAATATAATAACAAAATGATAAATGTAATAATAAAAATGGAAAGATTTATTACCTTAAATAAGGGTTTTCAATAGTTTTTAGTAGAGATTCAATGGATGTCTTCGAGGTCTTCAATGGAGGTGAGAAAAGTTCAAAGACTTTGTAAGAACCTAAATTTTTGACAATTAATTAGTTTGTTAATAACAATATTGAGTCAATTAATAGTGATAATTAAATTATAATGTTAATAGCATCATGATTAATTCCAATAGTAAACTTCTTTAAATAAATTTATTTATCTTTTTGTGATTAAATTTCTATATCTAAATATAGTTGTGGAAAACTAAATGTTTTAAACAAATAATAACTAAGTTAGTTAGAGGATAGTAGAGAGCAAAACATCTAGTGAATATGTTATATATACATTGATTTTATTTTGTACACACACAACACAAAAATATATATCTATATATATGAAGTCAGATTTTGGGCATGGAAATTTAGCCCCTTCCTTCCCAAGAAGGCTGCTGGAGGCATGCCAATGCATGCTACGGCATGCATACATTTACACTCTAAACCTATACATGTAGGTAATATTTCCCAAGCCAAGAGGAAAATAAAAATAAAAATAGGCCACCAAACTCCTACAAATAAGAACACTATTAAGCCATTCTACTACTACAGCTGAAAAAAAAAAAAAAAAAGAAAAAAAAGAAGAAGAAGAAGATGAGAGGGTATTTGGTGGTCACCATTTCAAAACTAATCTTGAGAATAGTTTGCAAAAGCTCTTGAGGTAGGAATACTCAACCTTTGTCCTCTCTTAGATATTTATTTATTTATTTATTACTGAATCTATATACTAAATATACGTAAGAGTATGCATTGTTAATACATACATAGTAAGAACAACTCAATGCATGTTTACAATTCGATAGAATGAGAATTTCATGTTTATATGATTTCTATTCCTTCTTGCAAACATAGATTAGATGGTTTAGCAACTAATTTTATCTTCTTATGTGTTCAAATATTCTCCATTCTTTGAAATAATCTTCCATGAGAGTAAAATGAGATAAAGTTGGTTAACTTATACTTGAAACTTATATTTTATTCACTGTTTCAGATTTTATCGGATGAAAAATGCTCCAATAAATTGAAAATAACTTGTGTTAAAAATCTATTTTTACTAAAAGTATATATATATAGGTGTTCTATACCGTGTAAAATTTTTATAAAATCATTGGACACCTTTTTCTTATCGAAATAAATATTTGTTCCAAGTGTTACAACACAATAGGAACAGTGACTTCAAACAGGTCCCATTTTCTCCGAAAATGTTATTTTTCTACACGACCACTAAGGATAGTTAGATATAAGAGTTATCTTTCATTTTCTACGGATTTCACAAAAAATGGATAAGTCAAAGAGGAGAAAATGCAATTTTACTAAAATGTGACAGAAGCTGTCCAATTTTCTCAGAAAAATTATTTGACCATCTTCCATTGGTTTTCAGTCTTCAAACTCTTCTGAAAATATGTTCTAAACTCAAATATCTAGCAAGACATTTTGACCATACCTCTTTTTGGACAGTGTTTGAGGCCCCTTTTTATTTTTCAAATACAGAACACTTGTGCTGGAAGTTACTGTAACTCATTATTCCAGAACCCAATTTTCTTCCAAATTTTATTTCTTCATTTTAAAATCATTTTTAGCCTTGGTATTCTTCTCGAAATATTTTTCTAACTCAATGAACTAGTACCATTTAAAATATTGTAATAATTGAATTTCGTTTGGTATGGGTTTCATTATGTTTACTTCGATCATTCAAAGCTGAAAATAAGAAGTGTGGGAAATTCTAAGAAATTTTGTGATGACTCCTAAGACATTTTGTAATACTTATTTTGGTTGTCATACATGGTTGTGTTGTGCTATATAAACTTTATGTCACTATGGTTTTCAAACTGAAACTTGCACAAGCATCAAAATGTGAATTTGGCAAAATAAAGAAACACGAAATTGAACCGATGCATTAAAGTTTAAAAGTGATGGGGGGAGCTCGGTTTAGAGTCTTGCGCAAGTGAGTTGCAAACCCTAACATGGCACGGGACGGTATTTCGGCTCTTATCGATATAGGCGATATAAGGTTGGTGGTGCGGGTGTCACAACATAGACTATTCCCTTGGGGCAGACCGTAATGTCATGACTCAGGTACGTAACCCTAGTGCGTGGGCATCATTGGTAGTTACAGTAAATAACATTTGAATATTTGACTAAGGGGGAGTCAGAATTGCCCATGGCCATTGCTTAGTGTTTGAGTGGAAATAGTGCTCTGCGGGGAGTTACTTAGACTTACCTGATAAACTAAACCTATATGAATTTAAAAGAAAAGTTGGCATCTTCCTTATGATGAAATACTGCTTCCGCTTGCCATTGTCCTTATTGTCTATTGTTATTATTTCAATTGATAACATTCTTGTTATGCATATTAAACACTGCTTGTTACTTTGTCACTACAAAATATTCATTAATTGTGAGTATTATTATCGGGGTGAGTATTTTAGGTTGTAGTATCTTATTGAGCTCGTCATTCATTGGCGTTCCCGTTGCACTGGCATTTTATGCCAGGTACTGAAGAAACTAAAGGAAACACCGAGGTCTTAGAAGGCGACATTCAGCTTTGGTTAGCTTGAAGTGTGCCCATGTCCCATGAACCATTTTTCTAAGTTTTCTAGTTTTTCTCTAGTTTTCTTTTTATATTTGTGTTTTTCTTTTATGAATGTACTAAGACTAAGTTTTAAGCTTGAATGGAGTTGTAATTTAAAAACTTTTAATTTCTGTTTTGTTAATTAATGGATGATGGCAAACTTGGTGGTAACAATGATTAAAAGTTCTTAATTAAGAAAATTGATTCTAAGTTTTAAACCTTATTATGATATCCTCAAATTTTGGGGCGTTACAACTTGGTATTAAAGCATAGGTTGAGAAACCCTTGAGGCCTAGAGGAACCGTAGGCCTGTTTGTTAAATAACTTATTAGTAGTCATAGTGAGCATTTTTTTTTAGTTACTAAGTAAAATTTTGATTTTGTAAATGGCAAATAAAAATCAGAATGGATGGTTGGAGAAGGAACCTGAGATGTTAGAAGAACCTATTGATTGGGAGGAAGATCTAGAAGAAGAGCCAAAAGAGAACTTGGAAGAAGAATTTGGAGTACGAGTTAAGGGTGATTCCGATTTTGAGTTTGACTCTGATAAGGAAATGGAGGAGTCTAATCCGAAATTCTCGATAGAGGACGGCCCTGAGGCAGCCTTGAGACACATGAAGGTGTCGGCCATCCAGCCATATGGGAAGGCAGTATTTGTAAGGCTTACCCCTATTAGGATGTGCTATTGGAGAAGCTCTACTAGAATGGTCATGTTTATTGGGCCTATCTAGATAAGAGAATATTTGGACAATAATTTTTATCGACTATGGAACCTACCACCGCAGTATGTGGCAAACAAGGGTGATGCATTTCCGCTCCAAGATATCCGGACTACCTAACCTTCTTTCGGTCATGTTGTCCAAACCCTAGACCCATTGGTGAATTTTTATAGAGCTGGCACATATCATGAGATCCCCACCTGTGTGATTAGGCGAATGGTGTGTCAGAATGGGGTGCAGATGGTCCTTGTCCGCTGGGAGTGTTATAGGCGACCCATTGAGGCATGGAAGTTAGAGGAGACAGTATGTCAACGTTGTGCCCACTTGCTTGGTTAGGAGATGGCAAGTGTAGAAGTTAGGACAACAACAAAATTTGTAGTAATTATTAATTGTAATAGTCCTAGTTTCTAACTCAGGGTTTTTGGCAAAAATACCGCAATGAGATAGAAAGGGGTAAAATGATTTTTTTCTTTTCTTTTATGAATGTACTGATAGTTTATTATTATTAATGAAATCCTAATATTTAAAGGTTTCTGTTTTCAACTTGGACTGTTTTGTTGGAAAAAATGGATTTTTGGTGATTTTAATTAAATATTAAAGTGGGTCCTAACCATCTATTGTGTTGGGTCTAAGTGGGTATAGATACTTTGCAATGAGATCTTTACACCACAAAAAGAATGGCCAAAAGCCATTGAGAATTGAATGAGAAATTGCTTTATGAAGTTAGCTTCATGAAAGAGATATTGAGATTAGTGTGTAACATCTATCCCACATTGATTGTAGAGGAATGCATTAAAGAGAATTTAAATTCTTTTTTGGCTAAAGGGTGTGAGCCTTTTGGGCATCCAAAATTTTCAACTTTATGAAGGAATGGAGTTATGGATGCTTCATATGATGGACTTGGGCCAAAACTATACGCGCCGCCCGCCTGCCTGCCCGGTCCGGGTCCGGGTCCGGGGTCCTTAGGCTTTGGCTTGGGTTAGTGGTCCATCTAACTGTATATATTTTTTTTTCCAGACCTAGGTTTGGTGTGACTGCTGCAGGATTATTATACACATGTGTATAATATGTTTGTAACTCCAGCAATATTGCAGAGGTTAATAGTGCATTAGTGAGCAGCCATAAAGACTGGAGGCTCCTCCTCTCTCCCCTATACATGTATAAATTGAGACCCTCCTGTCAAGTCTCAACACAAAAATTTTTTGCTTCCATTTTACAAGTCAGTTTGCCAGAAAGTTCCTACAGTGAGAGAGTGCTGCCACAATTTTTGTTCGCTAAGCTTAACAGAGAGTGCTTCTACCGTAGCTGGTTTTTTGACCGTCGTATCCTGGGAGACAGACGCTAGAATTCCTCAAGCACTCAACCCTTGAGATAGCAAAAATCTGTTTTAAGGAAACTGCTATCATGCAGGTTTCAGTTTGCTTTTTTTACCATTTTATTGTATTGGATATTTCTGTTGTAATTTAGTTGTAATTCTCAACATGTGTTCATGGTATATAATTTTGATTTATTCGTGAATCTAATTGTTTAATTTCATAATTTGGACAATAAGCTAAAAACAAATTTTTATGTTTCTCATAAACTTAACTAATAGATTCATTTATAATGAGAATTGTGCTGTTGATTTGGAGAACAATTACATAATGTGCTCATGGTGTCACCTGCTTAGTTAATTGATTAGTTAATTTTCTTATTAATTAGTTTGCTAGATGGTTTCAATTAATTTATTATATTTACTTTCTGCCTAAATTATTTGGTTTGTATCTTTGTTTTGGTTTTTCTGCTAATGTTTTTACAAGAATACCAAAGCATGGAAAAGAATTATTTGGACTATATTATTTAAGCAATTTTTCTTGAGATTTAGTAGTGGTTACTGGCCAATTTTTTAAGCAAGGTTGTTTGCTTGGCATATTAGAAACATTTTATTTATTTATTTATTTTTGCTTATCTTTGTTGTAGCAATTTTTTATATTGCTTGTAATTGTTAGCAATTTTATTCTAATTGCTTGGAAGTTTGAAACTAGTTTGTTTTAACCTAGTTCATCCCTTGGAAAATTTAATTCTTAAAATTATTTATCACGGACTAGGAGTCAACATACTCTTGAAAGTTTTGTCAAAAGGGTAACTGGGTTTTAAGTGGGATCGATGTGACATCTCCAGTCTTTCTAGGAACATTCTTGACCATGTTCGATTCTAAGTGGTAAGACTAGTTTTTGAATTAAATTTCCAATTGTGGAATTTTCTAAGGGTTAAGGTTAATTTCTGGAAACACAAAAAGTGATATTCTGTTGTATTTTTCAGAAATAGCAACTATTACCATTGATGTTGCTACTGCTAATGTTGGTGGGGATTTGAACCCCTAGGCAACTGACTTGCCAACCCCAACTGTGACCTCTGTGGTCAACGCCGGTGTTACTCCGGTTGTTTCGGGAGGACCGCTCAGTCACTATGAGCACCCAGAGAAATTTGTTGGGGTGAACTTCAAGAGATGGTAACAAAAGATGTTGTTCTACTTGACCACGTTGAACCTTGCAAAGGTTTTAAGCAAGGATCCTCTAGCCGTGTGTAGACACCCCATTTTTGACCATCCTCAAGACTTGGACGTTATCGTTTGAACACTCGATCATCCATGCTCGTGTTCATTTTGAGTTTCTGAAAGTCTTGGCTGTGTGCCTTGTCTTGGAGCCTCTTAACTTGTCTGTTTTGTGCTTGGTTGTGGACCAAGAGCTTGTGGTTTTGTTTCTGAGGGAAGGGGGTGGCCTTTTGGCCAGCCCTTCAACCCATCGACCAGGCCTCGTGCCTATTGGCTTTTCCCTCTTTCCATCGGCCATCAGTCGTGGCCGGTCGGCACCTTTATTGGCCGATTGGCCATGTTTGTTGGCCGAGGCCTTTTTATCTACTCTTGCAGATATTTTATTGCCAGTTGTGCCAGCTGGTGAGCACAGAACTCATCCTCTATACACATGTATGGAGGGATTGTAACAAGCCTCAAGCTTGTTCAACAAGCTTGAGACTTGGATTTCTATAAGAGGGGAGGTCCCTCTCCCTTTCCAGAGGTTCTGAAAATTTGCATTAGATCAAATATATATCTCTCTCTCAAGAACTCTCTCTCTATATATATATATTGCTTGAAATTGAGTGTTCTTCACACATTTTGCCTATAACCCCTTAGCCAAACCTCTTCACCTTGGAACTGAGGTTCCATAGGACTTGTTTTAGCATCCTAAGGTTGGTTTTGGCTCAGAAAAGCTGTTGGTTTTGCTGTTCTTTAAGCGTGAGTCCTATATCTTTTTTTAAGCTTTGTTTTGCTTAAATACTTAGCCATCTTTGCATGATTCTTTTGGCTTAGCTTTCAACTGTAAAAAGTTTTATTTTCAAGTGCTTAAAGTGTTTGTTTGAGGCACCTTTGGTGTTGGGGGTGGTCTATCCCCTTTTGTGCTTTGTTTGGCCTTGTTTTGTGCCATTTTTTAGGCCTTCGAGATCACCTTCTCTTGGCCTTTTAGCCACTAAAATCTAGTGGATTTTTAGTGGTAGAATGTGTGTTTTGAGGCCCCAAATGGGTAGGGGTTGTCCCCCCTCCTCTTCCTTTGTTTGCTTGTGTTGATAGCTCATCAAAGTAGCATGTCTTTCTAACATGTTTTGGTCCTATCTCAGCTTGTTTTTGGTGTTATTTTAGCATGTCTTAACTCTATTTTGGCTTGGTTTGATTACCTCTTACATGCTTTATACCCTTGTAGTGCAATCATCCTTATAGCCTTAACATGCATCATGCTTTGGACCATCATTCTAGTATGTTTTTTGCTCCACTCTAGCAAGCTTTTACTCATGTTTTGCCATGCTTAAGCTCTATTTTAAGTTGTTTTGGTCATGCATGCCTTGCTTTGTATAGCCATAGTGCAATCTTGTTCACTAGCTTTGAGTTTCCAAGTCACTAGCATGCATTGCTTGGTCTATTTGCATGATTTAGCATCATTTGGTATGTGATTTCAGAGCATGTAGTGTGGTCATACTCTCTTATGCTTCATTTTTTCAATGCTTTTGGAAGGTTATGCTTTATGCCTTTAATATGAGCCAATATGTGTGCCATCTTGTCTAAGCATTTGGGCTACCATATTAGTGTATTTTTGGTGTTATTTTGCTATGGTACAACTCTGTTTTTGGCTGGTTTGGCCACTTGTGGTTTGCATCTTGTAAATCTCACTTACTAGCCTTGCATGCTTGTTATTTTAGCTCATTATCCTAGCATGTGTTGGCTCTATGACAATATGTTTTTAGCCTTGATTTGACATGCTCTAGGACTATTTTGGGTTGTCTTGGCCATAAGGTTCATGTATTGCATAGCTGTAGTGCAATGGGCTTGACTAGCCTTGTGTTTTGATGCCTCTTACATGCTATACTTGTGTTGTTTGAGTGATTTGGCATCATTTCACACATAATTTCAGTGCATATAGTGTAGCTACACTCTCACATTTGTCACTTCTTCATCATGTTTGAGAGTTGTGCTCTTATGCTTAGTTGATGAGCCATCACATGAGCATATGTTCTTGGCCCTTTTGTGCCTAATTTTTGGTGTGTTGGCCACTGTTTTGGAGCCTTTGAGGTCTGTCCATAGTTGGTTTAGGCATTTAAACTTGGTATTGCATGCCTCTTGTGAGATGCTCTTTGCTTGCCTTGATGCCTTAGCTCCTAAACATGCCATGCATGCATTGTCCATATGATAGAATCTTGTGCATGCATTGCATTGTGTTTGCATATTGTCGCATTACATTGTGTGTGTTGTATTGTGTTTGGGTTGAACGTTAATCCAAACACGAGGAACGTTTCATACTCAAAGTGATGAAACGTGCCTCATTCCTTAAGTCACCGACACCTTTGATCATGTATGATAAGGTGGAGGTTCATGGAGTCTTATGTGTTATTTGTGTGCATTCATTGACATTGAATTGTGCAACTTGGCCTCTTTGGCCATCGGGCATCGAGATGCGTGATTGGTGGTTGGAGAGCCAAGCACTACACTCCTTTGAGTTTGAAACATGATAAGGAGTGTGGTTGCACACATATTCCCTTACAAATACACTGCCATGCCTTTGTTTGTATTCTGTTGCAGCAAAAGGAGAAATTACAGGAAGCAGTGGCCGATCAGCCATCAAAGCTGCCGGCCGGCCGGCCACCAAAGTTGCTGATCGGCTATCAACTTTGGTCGATGGCCATCCCTCTTGGCCGACCATCCCTCAACATGTCCCTAAGGTGGGTCTGAATTTTCAGAAGTACAGAAGTGTGCAAATAGAGGCATTTTGAGGCAAGGTAGTGGATTTCCAGGAGGACGCGACCAAGCATGCATCCTTCATTGTTCAAGGCGAAGCTGTGGTAGCCTAATTTAGATGTTTTTCAGACTTAGTTGGTTTTGTAACTTAATTAATTTGATTAATTAGTTGGTTTGTAATTAATTAGCTTAGCATAGCTAGTTAGTTGATTTATTCGGACCCTCCGTCGAGAGGACAAATGTTGTAATAAGTGTGCGTGAGTGTGTGAATGTCTTCCAACCCCACGTCTTTCTCCCTTTTACTTAACCACTTACGATGGTTAGTTATAGGGCATATTTCAATTAGCATACTTATGCTTTGCATGTTTGCATCATCCATTCGTACTGCATGCATCGGGCTCGGCACATCATTCAAACTACATTGTATTTCAATTCCTATTTGAATACATGTATCAATTGTCGCATTCATACGCCATCTTAGAATAGCCGAACCTACTTTAGTCGCATTTTGCATGTGTTGCATTAGGCATTGTTGACATAGCTAGGATCATGCATTGATTACTAACTAGCTTCTTTTTTGGCTCGGAGTACACTGTGAGTATTTACGCTTTAGCATCCTTGCATGTGTGTAAGTGACTGCCATGATAGCATGCTTGCTATGAGGCTAACTACTTATGTGTTTAACTGTATGAATGTCTGTGGGTGAAGGCTTGATTGCATAGATTGGAACAACTCAATGATTGTGAGTTTTAAGCCCACTTGAAGTGGCAAAATCATGTTTTCTAAGCCCACTTGAGGGTGGCAAATCCACGACTTAGCCTACTTACGAGTAGCAACTTCTAACCATTTTTGAAAAACATACATGAGTCGTTTTGTTCCAATCTGCGTGATTGAGTCTATACTTGTATGTTGTGCGCATCACATAGTAAGCTAGCTAATAAACCGGAATAAGAACGCATATGTTTTAAAAAATAGCATATCATATTAGTAGAGGCTGATCCATTGATCGAGCGAGCGGGAGTGCTCATTTTATGACCTTCCCCCCTCATACCCAAGTTCCCGAGCCAAGGCAACTTTGGTGATGACGGACACGTGGCCTTAGGCACGAGTCAGGGTTTCCTGAATTTCCTAAAAACAAAATATTTAGGTGGCAACTCTGAAATCTGGCAAAGCAGTCCATGTTTGGCGCTTTTTTTTATTCAAAATCGATTTTCCAAAACGATTTGCCGGATTTAGACTCTTTGGTGATTTATCAGTCTTACATTGTACTTTGTGAGATTAGATTTAGAACCGTGACAGGAGTCCCAATTGTAGTAGCTAGAACAACAATTCGCGCCCTCATGCGCGGAGCGGAGTTTCGGGCGGTCTACACCGTGACAGAGAATGAGCCAGACAGACAGAAGGTCATGGCACTTGACACATGGAAGTAGACAGACTATCTTTGTTAGAACTATGTGTTCAACAGCTTGGCAGACTCATTCTAAAGTGTGTTTTGTTCTAACAGCTCAACAAAGGAGTTATGGGAATCTTTGGATAAGAAATACAGGACTAAGGATGTTAGGGCAAAGAAATTTGTCATTGGCCGATTCTTAGGCTTTAAAATGACAAATTCAAAAACTGTGATAAGCCAAGTCCAAGAGTTCAAAGTGATCTTGCATGAAATTCATGCTGAGGGGATGGGGTTGAACGAGTCATTCCAAGTTGTTGTGATCATTGAGAAACTTCCCAATAGTTTGAAGGACTTCAAGAACTACTTGAAGCACAAGTGTAAGGAAATGTTAGTTGAAGAGTTGGTTGTCCGACTCCGGATTGTGGAGGATAATAGAAAGAAAAGAGGGAGTACCTCCTTTGTGAAGGCCAATGTCATTGAGCATGGAAAATCTTCTGGGGTAAGGAAGAAGCCTCTTGTGAACAAGGGCTCCAAGTTGGGGCCAAAGGGTGATATTGCAAAGAAGCCGGCATACAAGCTATAGGAACCTAGTTATCGGTTTTTAGGGAAGTGTTACAATTGTGGTAGCGAGGGGCATCAGGCTAGTGACTACTGCAAGCAGAAGAAGCCATACAAAATCAAACCCCGAGCTCACATTGCAGATATACAAGAGCACTCCTATGATGAGAATGACATGCACTTGTCTGTCGTTGTCTCTGAGGTGAATATGGTAGGTTCGAACCCAAGAGAATGGTGTATCGATACTAAGGCTACACATCACATCTACTCCGAGAAGAAACTGTTTACAACTTTTAAGGCGGTTACAAATAGAGAGAAGTTGTTCATGGGAAACTCTGCTACCTCAATTGTTAAGGGGAAAGGAAAGGTGATCCTGAAGTTGACCTCAGGAAAGGAGCTGACCTTGAACGAAGTCCTTTATGTTCCAAACATTCGTAAGAATCTTGTCTTAGGGTCTCTTCTCAGCAAACATGGTTTTCGCATGGTCTTTGAGTCTGACAAGGTTGTTCTGACCAAGAGTAGAGTTTATGTAGGTAAATGATATATGTTGGGAAGTATGTTTAAACTCAATGTAATCACTATTATCTTAAAGATAAATAAAGATGCATCTTTTTCTGGTTACATACTTGAGTCTTCCAATTTGTGGCATGATAGACTAGGACATATGGACTTTGAATCTTTACATAGATTAATTAAGTTAGATCACATACCATCTTTTAAGATTAATTTGAAACACAAGTGTGAAACTTGTGTTGAAGCAAAGTTGACAAGATCTTCATTTCATGCCGTTGGACTTAGTGCATAGTGATGTGTGTGACTGAAAGTTTATACAATCACGTGGTGGCATTAAATACTTCATCACTTTTGTTAATGGTTGCACTAAGTATTGTTATTTGTATTTGCTCAAAAGTAAAGATGAGGCTATTGACAAGTTTGTTCTTTATAAGAATGAAGTGCTCAATCCGGGATTATCCATCAAACTACGACGCCTTATTCTCCTCAGTCAAATGGGATTGTTGAGTGGAAGAATAGGACGATAGATAATGAATGCAATGTCTGTAAGTTCTGGATTGCCAGAGAACTTGTGGGGGGAAGCAATTCTCTCCACGAATTACATTCTAAATAGAATCCCTCGGAAGAAAGTAGACAAGACTCCATATGAGTTATGGAAATGCCACAACTTTTCTTATAATTTTCTATGAATGTGGGGGTGTCTTGCAAAAGTGGTTGTACCTACACCCAAGCGGGTTAGGATAGGTCCAAAAACTGTGAATTGTATATTCATTGGTTATGCAAAAAATAATAGTGCATATAGGTTTCTTGTGCATAAGTTTGATATTTCAGATATCCACAAGAATACCATAATGGAGTCAAGGAATGTGTCTTTCTTTGAAGACATATTTCCTTGCCAAACCCGAGGAGAGGATCAAAGTTTTGAGAAGGAACTTGAAGATGATTAAGATGATGATCAAGTAGATGATCAAGATGAGGAAGTAGATGAGCCAAGAAGGAATAAGAGGGCTAGGACTGTCAAGTCCTTTGGCCTGGACTTCTTGACTTATATGTTAGAGGGAGAACCTCGAACTTTCCATAAAGCTGTGACTTCGCAAAAAAGTCCCTTATGGAAAGAAGCAATTACAAGTGAAATTGACTCCATCTTACAGAACCATACTTGGGAGTTTGTTAATCTACCCCCAGGCAGTAAGGCCTTGGGAAGTAAGTGGATCTTTAAAAGAAAGACGAAGGCTGATGGGTCAATTGATAAATATAAAGCTAGGCTAGTTATCAAAGGATACAGGCAGCGAGAAGGCCTGGATTACTTTGATACGTATTCACCTTCAACAAGAATTACATCCATTCGCATGGTGATTGTGATAGCCGCTTTACGTGGTTTAAAGATACATCAGATGGATATAAAGATAGCTTTCTTAAATAGAGATTTAGATGAAGAAACTACATGGAATCACTCAAGGGGTTTTCAGCTCCAGGAAAAAATAAGAAAGTCTGTAAGCTTGTCAAATCATTAAATGGTTTGAAACGAGGGCCTAAGCAATGGCATGAGAAGTTTAACAACACTATGTTGTCAAATGGGTTTAGAATCAATGAGTGTGACAAGTGCGTATATGTTAAAGACACTGACGGAGGTTATGTCATTTTGTGTCTATACGTAGATGACATACTCATTGTTGGTAGTAATGATGAAATGGTTCGAACTACCAAGAGGTTGTTAAACTCTAAGTTTGACATGAAAGATATGGGCCTTGCAGATGTCATTCTAGGTATTAAGACTACCAAAACATCTGGTAAAATTGTACTTTCTCAGTCTCATTATGTTGATAAGATATTTGAGAAGTTTAGTGGATCAGATATGAGTGTGTCATCGACACCTGTAGACTGAAGTCTACATTTTACCAAGAATAATAAAGAAAGTGTCTCTCAGTTAGAATATTCTCGGGTAATTGAAAGTTTGATGTATCTGATGAGTTGTACTAGGCCAGACATAGCCTACTTGGTTGGCAAGCTTAGTAGATGCACGAGTAATCCCGATGCTACTCATTGGAAGGGCATTGTGCGGGTGTTAAGGTATTTAAACTGCACTCGGGATTATGGGCTGCATTATACTCAATATCCAGCGGTGCTAGAAGGCTATAATGACGCAAATTGGATATCACATATAAAAGACTCAAAGTCCACTAGTGGATATGTGTTCACTCTTGGTGGGACAGTTGTGTCTTGGAAATCTTCCAAGGAAATGTGTATATCTAGATCAATGATGTAATCAGAGTTTATTGCTTTGGATAAAGCAATGAAAGAAGCTGAATGGCTTCGCCATTTCATTGGAGATATCCCACGTTGGTCTAAACCTGTGCTAGCTATTTGTATTCATTGTGATAGTCAATTTGCAATTGGTATGGCATAGAGTAATATGTATAATAGAAAGTCTAGACATATTTATCGTAGAAATAATTCCATACGACAACTACTCTCGAATGGAATTGTCTCTATAGACTATGTAAAGTCTAAGGACAACATTGTAGATCCACTAACCAAAGGGTTAAATCTAGTGTTAGTCGAGATGTCGTCAAAAGGAATGGGGCTGAGGCATTTGGAAGTTACCGGAATGAAAACCCAACCTAGTTGACTGGATGTGATAACCCTGCTCTATGTTATGTTAATTAATCTTAATTATGGTTGTGATTATGTACCTGATATGATTTTGAGTGCCAATTTTATGATTATATGTATTTTCAAATTTCTATCTGTTCACTGTAGGAAAATCTGTTCAACTTACTATTATAATTTAAAAATTGAAGACCGTAGAGGTTACAGAAACTGAAATTGTCTGCACCATTGTGATTAGCGTGATTTTTAGAGTCTACGGTGAAATTTGATTGAAAATTGATTCGTATCGAAATAATTAGATTAAATTAAGTGAAGCTCATTAGCTTTAATTGAAATTGATTAACTAAGCTAATCACCTAGTATATATAGGCTAATTACACTCAAGCTCATGTTTGTTTGAGCTCAAAAATCTGAGATGTACACTCTAGAGAGAGAATGAGCTGAATTTAGAGAGAGAGAGGGCTCATCCTTGAAGATTTTGCAAAGGAATTCAAGAACTAGGTGGTTTAGCTCAAGGCTTAGCTATATTTGGAAGAATTTGAGCCTTTAGGCAAGTAACCAACCCTTAATTCATGAGTTTAAACTTGTAATTATGTGAATTCCAAGAGAGTTGGTGATCAAGAACAAAATTTGAGTAGTGTTTGATGAAATTGAAGTTAATATCTCCATGTATGTAAAGAATTACCATGAATGTGCATAATCATGAAGAATTGAGTACCAAAGTTTACGTGCATGCATAATTTTAATGAATTTCATGATTTTGAACATCATTTGTGCCATTTGAAGTAGAATTGGAGTCAATAATTAACATGCATGCATGATTCATGAAGATGTGAAGTTTGTATGAAATTTGAATGCATAAGTTTTGAAATTGACAAGGAGAACTTGGAATGATTTTAGAAATGGACCATGATTTTGGGAAATTGGTTTCAAATTACCTAAGTTTTTATATTACTCAATGTTTTTTTTTTTATTTTATGTTTTAACATTAATTTGCAAACTTTGGAACCTTTGGGGTTATGTTTTGAAGCTCAAATAGATTGTTGGAAAACTCAAAATTCGACCAGTCTGCTCGAGCGAGAAAAGCGTGAAAATTTAGCTCCAAGAAGTTTTGTAGAGATTTGCACAGTGGCTCGAGCGGCAAATCTTACGCTTGAGCGAACCCTATTTTGCAAGACTCCTCGCTTGAGCGTCGAAAATCTTGCTTGAGCGTAAAATTTATGTAACTAGTACTTTTTCAGAGTTTTGAAGGCCACTTGAGCGATCAAAGCTGAGCTCGAGCGGAGAGCCTTGTTTCAAAAATTTTGAAAAGTTTTTTTATGTCTCGTTTTCCATTCTCTTTCATTTCTAAGCACTCTTAGGCATGCATTGAACATTGTAAAGGAACAAAAGGGATAAGAAATAAGCCTAAAAGAAATAAACAAATTAAGAACGGATTGAATCACTTATGACCCAATGTATTATGAAATGTGTAGGGTCAAGTGCAAGGGCAAATCCATCATCAGAACACTGTAAGTAATATCTTAGTAAGAATATTTTGAAGTATGCTACTTTTCAAATGCCTACTTCTGTATAAGTTTCACAAATTTGTTAATCTGAATTGTGAACGAATATTTGTTATGCCAATGATTAAATAAGGCCGTTGGAATACAATTATGATTATGATGTGATTATGATCTCAAGTATGAAATGCGCATAAACATGAATGATTGGACCAAAGGCCGTTTGATATGAATAATTGGGCTAAAGGTCATTTGATATGAATGATTAGGCCAAAGGCCGTCTAACATGAATGATTGGGCCAAAGGCTGTTTGACATGAATGATTGAGCCAAAGGCCATCTGACATGAATGATTGGGCCAGAGGCCGTTTGATACGAATGATTGGGCTAATGGCCGTTTGACATGAATGAACTGGGCCCGAGGCATCTGACATGAATGAATTGGGCCCAAGGCTGTTTGATAAGAATGAATTAGACCCAAGGTCGTTTGATGTATTAGATAGAAATATGAATGGGCCTAAGGCTGTTTGTTATATCTGTTATGAATTTCATTCATGTAACTTTTTTATTTTGATATTATTCACTGGGTTTTCGCTCACTCTCATTAAAATGTATGTAGGTGAGAAAAGAGATGTCCAAACCTAGCCTCAGTGAAGAATGTGAGAGGAAGTCAAGTTTTGTGGAGTTAGCCCAAACGTCTCACGCACAAGACTTTGTTTTTGTCCTTTTGTTTACTTTTTTACTATCTTGGTGAATACGTTGGATCACCCATGTATATGAACTTTTGTTTGGCTGACTACATGTTTGAAGTTCCTAGATGTACAAGACGTTAATTCTGCTTATATGTGTGAGTTATTATGGAATGCTTTTGGAATAATTTTGCTATGCCATATAAGCACAACTCATTAGACAAAATTCTAAAGTCTGCTTCCGTTTTGGCCCCTTTATTTCTATTGAAACATGTTTAATCAGGTTTGAGGCTGTAGATAATCTCATGATTACTGGCCGGTTATGACCTTAATCTATAAGGGCGGGTTCAGGTCATGACACAAGAGATCCCAAGATCTAAGTTCAATGGGACAACCTAATTGCGTGTAACAATGGTATGTCACTGTGGGGGTAAAACCCTCCAGCCATTCTTTTAAACAGTGATACTTGCGAGGGTGAAGGTTAAGCAAAGCTTCTAATGACTCTTATATGTTAAGGATTCAAACAGGGTATAGTAAGATACTTTGAAGAGTCACCTATGTGAGTGTGAAGTGGGGCCACTTCTAGAAGAATTGGGAAGGCCAAAATTCTTTGAAACCACTCGCTGAACCAGGCTAGTGCTCAGGGCCATACAGTGCACACCAGTAAGAACAGAATGGCGGTAGAAGTAATTCCCGTGTGAGATCTATTATCTCAGTTTACGTAAATGGCAGAGCAGTTCAAGATGTCATATTCACTGATTAGCCAGTAAACTCGATAGGTTTTCACTAGGAGAGGTTCAAAGCCAAAAGCTACCTTCTCTAATGTCGGGGTTAGTCCATTGTACTCTCTCTTTGAGTCATTATTGTGGAATGGTGTCCGTTTGTTGAGTCATTTGGTTAATTTTTATTCATGTAGGAGATTGTTGGAAAAAATGGGTTTTTGGTGACTTTAATTAAATATTAAAGTGGATTCCAACCATTTATTGTGTTGGGTCCAAGTGGGTCTAGATACTTTGTAATGAGATTTTTACACCACAAAAAGAATGGCCAAAAACCATTAAGAATTGAATAAGAAATTGCCTCATGAAGTTAGCTTCATGAAAGAGATATTGTGATTAGTGTGTAACATCTATCCCACATTGATTGTAGATGAATGCATTGAAGAGAATTTAAATCCCTTTTTTGGCTAAAGGTTGTGAGCCCTTTAGGCATCTAATTTTTTTAACTTTCTGAAAAAATGGAGTTATGAATGCTTCATAGGATAAGCTTAGGCCAAATCTATTGTCAAAGTTGGTTCTGCAAAAAGTGCGACACGTGCGTGCGGGCGCACGTGGCGAAGATGACGTCGAGACTGGCTCTGAGGCAGGGAGTGGAGATGATGAGACCAACTCTGGCTCAAAGTCTGATTCTAATAGCAGAGCTGACGGAGACAATGCTAAGCGGGCCTCTCGAGATTGAGATGACTGGTGTCGATTTTTGTACTTTTTTGCTTAGTTTATTTTATTTTGGTAGTTCAGCACATGGATAGCTTCAGATAGGCTTTTACTTTTGCTTTTTAAAATTTGTACTCTCTTTTGTAAAAACTATGATCGGGGGAAAACCCTACAGTTTTAAGAAAAGAGTTAATGTTTTTGCACATCATGAGCACCACATTCGTAGAATGAAAATGGGGTTGAATTTGAAACCAAAAAATGAAAACTTGTATTAGCACGATGTTCTTAATCGAGAAATGAGTCGAGCAACGACCAAAATATAAAATACAACTCGATAAATAAAGCAAAAAAAAACTCAAATACAGATATGCATACTTGCTAAAACCAAAAGACTCAAAACACAAAGGCCAAGACAAAACCAGACTGCCAAAACTGCCAAGCCCACAAGTGGACGGCAGGCTAGAAAAAAAGAGTGGACAGCCGGCCACTAAAAGTGGGCGACCGGCCACTTGTGATGAATCCATCAGACAGTTGACAGCTGGCCTCCACTCATAGTCCTATCTTCTACAAAATATCTTTTTTCGTGATTTCTTTACCAGAACCTCATTTTTGTTGCTGTTTCTTCCACAAATGGAGATATTGCTTGTCGAGAAGCTCACGGATTGGATAGCCACTTTAGACAGCACGAAAAAGGTAAGTTTTTGAGGTTTTGGTCTTAACGTGCTTTTTCCGTTGAGCCATACTCCACTTTGCTTTCAGTTCCTCCATGTCGCGGCCCGATGCTGGGACCCAATTACGCATGTATTTCGTTTTGGAACATAGGATATGTGCCAAATTCTTAAAGAATTTCGAACATTGATGGAAACTCAGCGCGATGAAGAAATCATGCCTCAATCCTGTTTTGGCCACTCCTAGGCTTTGGGACGAATGTGTGGGCTCACTTTGCAAGAGGCACGATCGTTGGCCCTTGACGGAGAGCTAGAAATACCCAGCTTGATTCATCGGTTTTCTGACATTGGTGACAGAAGCGACCCTCTCTGGTGAGGTTTTCGGCAACATGCCCTCTATTTATGTATACTTGCGCACTTTCTTCTTGCCCCTGTTTACGATAGAACTAGCATTCAGTTGACCAAAGCTGCCCAATGTTTGAAATATGGTAAGAGTTGTATCGATTTGACGCTGGTCGAGACCCTGATGGGCTTAGATGCTTTTCATCGGCGAGAGACCACCAGATTTATGGTGAGTCCGCTACTTCTTAAGGTATTGTTTCCCACCATTTCTGATATGTGTCTCGCACATCACTCGGCACTCATGCTCTATTTTCTCTCAAAGCCCTTTCTTTACTTTTCTCTCCACGCACATTTCTCTATTCTTTAATCTCTCTTATTTTTCATCATTTCCCAAGTATAGCTCATGGATAAGCTAAAGGTGGTGGACCCTTGCCCCGAGTATTTAGCTCGAGCTTATTTCTTCCACCAGCGACTAGTAGACTTTCCCAATGAAGGATGGTGGTGCAACTGCAGCAGGTCTACAACTGACATAGCTTGGCATTACCCTTGGCTCAATCTGACTGAGATGAGTTACAGCATGACCCGGCAGCCTGGCATACAGTTGATTAGCTTCACGCACTACGTGTTCTACTTTCCCTTCCGATTCAGGCACCAGTTCGGGCATGATCAGACCTGCCCAAAGGAGATGGTAGAATACCCTGCTTCATTCCCGATTCGTGGTTCACACCTGGCTAGGTACTTTGCTGCCTGGAGGACAAGAGAGGTTATGGCCCCTGCCCCTAGTTTCAGTTATGCCTTTCTTGGCGAGTGCTTGGCTTGGCTTAAGGATGAGGCATAAGCCGGGCCCACTTTGGCCACAAAAGCCTTCGCAAGCACCAGCAAAGGACGCAGGAGCACCTGACTCGCCTATGCCCCTTGTTTAGTGCTTTGACTTTTCTTTTCAAGTTTTATGAGGTAAAAACCACTTTGATTTATATCAGAGAGTTAGAGAATGTACTTTATGTTGAAATCAATCGAATTAAAGTTGTGATCACTAAAAATTTTCCTTTTGGTCCTAAAAATGGTCTAAGTTGTAAAAGGTAAAATTTTGAACAAAATCAACTTTCATTAAAACTTTCCAAAACCATTTTCGAAAAATGATCACTACCTGACACGCACAGAATCAAACCCTCAAGATGTACGACCTCGAGTCACACGAGCATAACTGCCCCTGATTGCATACCACTACTATTCTGCATTGTAACTAGCTTTTCTTCCCAAAATGAAGATCATAACCGAACTAAAAGATGATGAACACAGATGACCTGATCAGGAAAATGGACAAGGCAGTTGAGTTGGAGATAATTATGGTCAAACTTCAGGATAAAGTTGCCTACGTATCCCAAAGATGGGAATCAGGCCTTACGTAGTTCGGCTTAAGTTCACTCGAGTATTAACTCTCTCCTTTTGCGCTCTAAATTTTGCCAAAGTCGCCCTTTAGGGTTTTCAACCTTGCGAACTCAGTTTTTCATTATTTCTAATTTTTCATGCTTTAATTTTTGCCTAGGTCACCCTTTCGGGTTTTCGGCCTAGTGAGCCTTTCTTCAACTTGTCCATATTGATTAGTTGTGAAAATTCTAGGCCATCTAAATCCATGAGAATAACCGCTTCTCCTGACTAGATAGCTTTGATAATATAATGACTAGTCCAATTGGGTCTGAACTTGTCCCTAACGTCATGGATGGGAGCTCGGTTGTCTTTCAGTACCATGTCTCCCTTCTTGAGATTCCTGGACTTAACTTTCTTATTAAAAGCCTTGGTAATTTTGCGCTGGTAGCCCTAAACATGATACAATGCCTCTAGCCTTCTCTCATCAAACAACATTAACTCCTTAAACCTGCTCTGTTGGCAGAACAACCTCTATCCCATAGATGAAAGAATAGGGGGTTGTCCCTATAGATATTCGGATCGAGGTTCTATAGCCCTAGAGTGCAAATGGCAGTTTTTCTAACCAGTCCCTATAGGTCTTAACCATCTTCTGTAAGATGTTCTTGATATTCTTATTGGCAGCTTCAACAACTCCATTGGTTTTATGGCTTGTATGTAGATGACTTATGAAAAGTCATGTTGTATTTCTTCAACAAGTCTATCACTTCTTTCTTGAAGTGCGAGCTGTTATCTGATATGATCTCATTTAGAACTTCGTACCGGTAGATGATGTTGTTTTTGATAAATTTGGCCACACATGATGCCTTCAACACTACATAGGAATAAGCTTCCACCCACTTCATAAAATAATCAATCGCCACCAAGATATATTCATGTCCATTCAACCCTTTTGGTGAGACTGCACCGATAACGTCAATTCTCCAGACTGAGAAAGGCCATGGCGAGGTCATGTTGTAGAGCTTTAACGGTAGAATATTCATGCAATTGGCATGAATTTGACATTTGTGACATCGCCGTACAAAACCAATACAATCCTTCTCCATTGTCTGAGGATCTTCCGGGCTAGCATCACACCATTCATATGTGCCCTGCATTCTCCGCCGTGGATAGCCTCCATAAGGCGCTTCGATTCTTTTTCCCCCACACACAGTTTATGCATTCCTAGATGACCTCTTTTATACAAATTGCCCCCATATATGATAAATTGGACGGCTATATGCCGTATTCCTTGTTTGTCCTTGGCATTTGCCCTTGGTGGATACGTCTTCTTTTCCAGAAAGTTTCAAATATCGCAATACCAGGGTTTTTTGTCTTGAACTCCATCTATCACAGTAATAGTTTTATAAGCCAGTGTGCATTTTTGTTCGATGATAATCGGACGCATTCAGACCCCAAGTGGGATGTCTACCATAGAAGATAGAGTTGTTAAAACATCAGCGAACCTGTTGTGCTCTCTTAATAGATGTGTGAATGTCAATTTTTCAAATCGTGGAATCAGAATATCCCGGTCCTGATAGTAAACCTTCATCTTCTCTTCTTTGACTTTCCAGTCTCCGTTTGCTTGAGAAACAACCAAGTTCGAGTCCTCGATGACATCCAACCTTATTGCCCCTAGTTCTAGGGCGACTTCTAAACTAGCAATACACGCTTCATATTATGCTTCATTGTTGGACACCTTGAACCGGAGTTTAAAGGCTAAAGGTATATGGAAGTCATCAACTGTTATCAGCAACACATCTATCCCATAATCGTATTGATTGGACGCTTCGTCGAAGTACATCGTCCAAGTTTCCTCTTCAACTTGCATAATATCTTTATCTGGGAACAAGTATTCCACTGTCTCATCTCTTTCTACCGGGTGGTCTGCCAGGAACTCCGCTACAACTCTTCCTTTAACTGACTTGCGGGTGACATATTTGAGATCAAATTCAAATAGAAGAAGCAATCAACGAACCAGCCTACCCGTGAGCATTGGTTTCTCAAAGAGATATTTGATGGGATCTAATCTCAAAACCAGGATTACAGAGTAAGTTAACAAGTAGTGCCTCAACTTCTTGGTAGCCCATACCAAGGCTAGGCAAGCTTTCTCTAAAGGAGTGTACCGGATCTCGTAGTCTAACATTTTCTTGCTTAAATAGTAGACGGCTTTCTCCACCCTATCTTCAGATTCCTGAGCGAACATACATTCCATGGTCGTATCTGTCACTGACAAGTACAGAATTAGAGGCTTCCCTAACTTTGGCAGTGACAACACAGGCAAATTCTAGAGGTACTGCTTAACTTGTTCAAAGGCAAATTGACAGTGATCATCCTATCGAAATTTATTCCCTTTCTTTAAGAGACGAAATAGTGGTTCATAAGTCAAGGTTAATTTAAAAATAAATCGTCTTATGAATTATACTTTACCTAGAAAGCCATGTACCTCCTTTTCGGTCCTTAGTGGTGGAATTTCTAAGATGGCCTTGATTTTGGAAGGATCTACTTCAATTCTCCTTTGTGTGATTAGAAAGCCTAACATTTTTCCTGCTGTGCATTTCTGCAGGCTTAACCTTAATCTGTATTCCCTGATCCGTTGAAAGAATTTCTCTAACGTGGTGTAGTGGCCCTCTCGTTCTTTGGACTTGACAATTATGTCGTCAACATACACCTCAACCTCTTTGTGGATTATGTCATGCAAAATAGTGGTCGCAACCCTTTGATAAGTAGTTCTAGCATTTTTCAAACCAAATGGCATAACCCGGTAGCAATAAGTACCCCACAGAGTAGTGAATGTGGTCTTCTCTCTGTCCTCGGGTGGTATCAGAATCTGGTTGTACTAGGAAAACCCATTCATAAACCATAGCAATGCATGGCTGACAGTGAAATCCACTAACTCATCAATATGCGGCAGAGGAAAGTCATCCTTTGGACTGGCTCTGTTCAAGTCCCGAAAGTCAACGTAAACCCGAATTTTACCGTGCTTCTTCAACACTGGGACGATATTGGCCAACCAAGTCGGGTACTCAGATACTAACAACAAACCTGCCTCGATCTGCTTGGTGACCTCTTCCTTGATTTTTAACACCCAATCTAAACGAATTTTACACAATTTCTGCTTGACTAGTCGGGCCTCAAGGTCAAGAGGGATCCAGTGTTGTACAATCTTAGGATCGATTCCAGGCATGTCTTCGTAGGACCATGCAAAAACACCTTTGAACGCTCGCACTCCTCCGAAGACAACATGGACCCGATCTGGACCAGGCGCGGATCCTTTTCAGTACCCACATTAATGGCAATGATTTCATTAGCACAGGGTTTAACAAACCTCTCATCTTCTCGATCAATCAAGTTTTTTAAAGCCAAAGGAATTTCTTGCCCTTCGTTTTCATTAAAATTTTGAAAATCTTGGTCAATATAATAAACCAAAGGCATAGAAAAGAACACAGAATTTGCAGAGTTTTCATTCAAAAGGTTTAGATCTTCGGTTACAAACTCAAAAGAAAAGCTGAATAAAGGGCTAGACAGGACTTTTGTATTCGGGTTACCACCCCTAGAAATACCAAACTCAAACTCAGAAGAACTTGAACTTGATTCCGACCCCATAGACTCAATGGAATCAGATTCTGGTTCATCACCCGATTCAGAACTGGAAAGATAGCCTTTCTCTAGCTGCCAAGTAAGATATGGTGCCCCTGATTCATCCAAAATGCCACTGGTTGGGTTTATACCCCGTTCTTCCTCGATCATGGAGACAGTAAAGTTATCCCCTAAGTTCTCTAGGTCAGCCGCGGGATCTGTCAGGAGCCTATGCAATACTGCCCCTACTCCAGGTTCACTGTCATCTGAGTCACTTTCCGTGCTTTGTTTAGCTTTGATGCTTGGTTCAGTCCTTTCTTCATCATCATTGTGCTGCAGCTGATGGCCAAAGAAAATCTCGAACCCAGGGACACGCTGCTTCGAGGAATTTACCCAAGGCTCGGGAAAGCCACAAAAAAGGAAATCCTCTCATTCCCGAACAAAACGACCATTCAGTGTCCCCTGGATTGGCCTGTGTATGAGGTCATAGTATTTTTCGGCTTGCTTGGCCTTGGTTCTACGTCTCATCTTTTCCCATTTTCTGATCCAGTCCTCTTTGGTGGGCACACAGCCCAATCCAAAGGCATGTGGGTTGTGTGGCACATCTGTCAGTGCTGTAACACCTTTCCAATCACTCCTTCTGAGCCCCATTCCTGGAACATGCCGTATTTTATTCATAAAATAGATGGACTGGGCACTGACGTACATGCCTTCGTCTGCGGCTAGACTGGTCTGTACTACCCGGGCTTCAACCAGAGTAAATCTCTAGAGAAATACATTCTCATCGCCATGGTTGATCTCTAGCACTGGCGTAGTCACCTCTGGCGGCAGATGGATGGATGAATTCCCAAAAACAATTGTCACTCCTCCCTCATAAGGGTACTTCAACATCTGATGGAGAGTGAAAGGGATAACCTTCACATGGTACAACCAGGGCCTCCCTAACAGCAAATTGAAGGTAGTCGACACATCCAAGACATAAAACTCGATCTCTTGCTTCGATGGGCCCACCTGGACTCTCACTTGCATTGTACCCATGACCTCTCTACTCGTGTTATCATACGCCCGTATTATTTGGGCTATGGGAACAAAGTCCGCTAGTTTGAGGCCAATTGCATAGGCAGTACAAGAAGGACAAACATTAGTGGCCGAACCGGTGTTTATCAATACCATCGACACCTATTTCTCCCTGCATTCCACAGATATATAAAACGGTTTATTGTGAGCCAAGCCCTCCGGAGGCAGCTCTTTGTCAAAGAAAATAAGCATTGGTCTGGCACCACCTGGAAAGACTAAACCCACGAGCTACTCGGGTGTGGTGTCAATGGACAATTTAGTCTTGTCCATTGCCAACAAGACTGTATGTCGGTGTACTCGTGAGGCCATAAGAAGACCTCAGATGGAGATATTAGATTGAATTTTATTAAGTAGTTTCAATACTGCCTCTTCTTCTAATTGTTTCTCCTTTTATTTCTCGGCCTCTTTGTCCTTTCCAAACGTCTCTGCTTGATCTAGGTGTGGCGGCTTAAAATACTACCCACTTTTTGTCAGATGGTTTATTTCCTCGGCATTCCATGTATTGTCTAGAATGTAATCACCCCAGTCTTCGTCAATATGGGCCAGATGCAGATCATTATCATCCCACCATTTGCCCTCAACGGTCGACAAACAGTTGTCTAGCTCTGCTTGTATCACATTCACATCATAAGCGTCCCTCACAGGGTGTTGTGAATTTACGATTTCCCAGCTATCTTCAATTCTTTGTAGTTCAAATTGCCTCAATGTAGCTTCTTGCTCAATATCTATGGTGTTCACAGCACCCACTTCCTGGGCTGGGTTTTCCACACCAACGCTCTTCAGTAACTTTTCTTTCTCATCAGCCCTTCTTGCTACTGTAACTATTTCTACTTCTTTTCCCTCTAGTTTCATTCCAGTTTTTTCTTCCTTGTTTGGCTCATCACTCAACCATCTAGTGTTGTCAGTTGATCCATTCAGGTCGAACCACCCAATCTGTACATCTCCTTGATCCTGTTCATCAAAGAACTACAGGTTGTCCATATCCTCTTCGAGATTTGCCAAATCATCAAACTCCTGGCCCAGGCTATCTTCCCTGACCATATTGATGTCTACCAAGGTTGGCAGCACCAATTCAGGCTTGATTTGACCAGTTAACACAATATAGCAACTTGGATCATATACCCTATCAAATAAGTCCTCAGGATACTCTAGCAGCAAACTAGTACCTTCCTCCAAGGTCGACTCCCCTTCCATTGTAAGTCTCATCACCACAGGCTTGGTTTGAGGTTTGAACGTATCCATCATGCACATATCTGTGCCTTCCGGAATGAACAACATCGGTTTTGGTAGGTGGGAGGAAGTAGTATATATGTTGGGGTCATAAGAGGTGGCCAGTGTATGGATCAGGTTAAGATTTCGAAACATGGGGACTTGATTATGGGTTGGGAGTGGATATGTGGTTACGTTTGGTTTCTGAGGTGGAGCCATCATTTTGTTGTCAATGAGATCCTGAATCTCATGACGCAATCGAAAGCATTGATCGGTGTCATGACCATGTTGTTGGTGAAATGCACAGTATTTTGCGGGGTTGTGTTTAGGTGGGAGAGGATCATGAAGTGGGCGAGGTTCTAAGGGTTTAAGGTTCCCTTTTTTGACTAACACCTTCATGGCTTGAGACAGAGTCATGTACAGTTGGTTAAAAGTCATCTAGGGTCGAGTAGGGTTGGATGATATTTGTGAGCTTGTGTTGGCAAAGGGGTCAGCAGTCTTGGTTATGGTGACAACACTTACGTCTTATAGCCTCGTGTCTGTGCTACCACCGGCAGCATTGGAATTGCGAACAAACGGCTCTTTTGCCTACTCCTTCTCATCTGTAATAAGCCCCTGCGTAGACACCCTATTTTTGACCGCCCTTAAGACTTGGGTGCTACTAATTGATTATTCAATGGTGCAGGCTATGTTGTGCAAAGGTTCGATTTCTTCTACAAAGAGAGCGTCAAATCCCAACCTTATACCCCATATTTTTGGACCAAAATGTTTTTTTAGACCTTTAAATCCTCTATTTCAAAATATTTTTGAAAAAGGTTTCTACAATGTTCCAAGGCTCGCATTTCGTTAAATGTAGCGCTTTTCGGTAAACTGAGTAAGGACAAAGTGGAAATAAATGAAAGAGAGATGAACTCTTTAAAGAAATCTTTAAAGAGTAGATTACATGATAAGCATGTTGTATTTGCATTGCATTGTGTTCAATCGGACGTTATATTGAACACAAGTAGATTTAAGTGTTTGAAGTTGAAGAAAAGAAAAGGGGAGAGAAGAAACCAACTTGGGAAAGAAGTTGGCCATGAACCGTTGAGAGAGAGTCGAGCAACCCTCGCTAAATCGGCCTATCCATTTGTACACTTGGATTTCAGCTATGAGGCTACAACGTTTGGAAAGTGGACTTCCGGGGCTTCATTTTGCACTCATGAATCTCCTAAAGCCGAGGCCAAATGAGGGAGATATGGTTGGTTGAAGTTGGGCATCAATTCTGTTGGACCGAAACTGAGTAGTCTTCACTAAAAGAGAGATATCTCTTAGCACACTTAGAATTTTGATGTGAAGCTTCCACCATTGGAAAGAAGACTTCTGGGGCTTCGATTTAGGTGCGAGAATGACCTGCACAGGAGTCCAGATGAAGAAGATATGCCCATTTGAAGTTAGATAGGGAGAGCAGATTTTTGCTGTCTGCCACAAATGTGGGCTGTCAGCCACTTTAAGTGGCCAGTTGGCCAGAAGTGGCCGGTTGACGACCAGGAGTGGCCGGTCGGCCACAAATGTCGATATTTCTTCTCCTATTTCGACCCAAGGCTTGTATTTTGCTATATATAGAGGCCATATCTCTCATTTTGGAAGGTTAGAAAAATTTTGGGAGCCTCTCTCTCTAAAATGTCTCTCTCTCTACAAAATTTTGTGAGCAAAATTTTCTCTCTCTCTATAGAATCCTCTCTCTCTCTCTCTATATTGTGCTTGAAAGTGAGAATTCTCTATATTCTTGCAAAGAGACCCTTGACCAAATACCTTCACCTTGAGGTTGAGGTTATTTGAGGCTTGGTTTTGGCTCAGAATTTTGGCTGTTTTGTTGCTGTGGTTCAAAGGTATAAGTCTTACCTCTTTTAAGCTCTTTGTACATAGTTGTTTTGTCATCTTTTTGTGCTGTTTTGAGCCTAGTTTTCAACTACAAAAAGCTCTGAATTTTGGGCCTAAACATGTTGGTTTAAATCCATTTTGTGCTAAGGGGTTGTATCCCCCTTTTTGTTGCCTATTTGTATATGCCTTTGCATCATCTCTTAGCATATAAAAGTCAAACTTTTTGGGCCTTTTTACCACTGAAATTTAGAGTTATTTCTGTGGTAAAAAGTGTATTTTGAAGTCCAAAAATGGAGGGATTGGCCTCCCCTCCTTGTCTCTCTCTTCCATGCCTAGTTAGCATTACAAAGTAACATGTTTTTTTGTGGCTTGTGTTAGCTTATTTCAAGCATGTTTTAGGCCTTATTTTGACATGTCTCAACTCTATTTTTGGTTGGTTGGAGCACTTGTTGCTTGCTTCTTGCACTTGTAGTGTAATTATGCTTACTAGTCTAATATGCCTAATGAGTTAGCCTATTATTCTAGCTTGTGTTAGCTTGATTCCAGCACATTTTAGCTACTATTTTGACATGCTTTAAATTTGTTTTGGGTCGGTTAAGTCCTTCGAGGCTTGCT
The DNA here is from genome assembly GCA_025200525.1 of Camellia lanceoleosa. NCBI lineage: Eukaryota > Viridiplantae > Streptophyta > Magnoliopsida > Ericales > Theaceae > Camellia > Camellia lanceoleosa. The sequence goes on along the minus strand of CM045758.1, from coordinate 137,346,174 downwards.
TTGTATAGCTACAGTATAATTGGCTTCACTAGCTTAGTGATTTAAGGCCTCTAACATGTTTTGCATGAGATGATTGCATGATATGGCATCATTTTATACATGATTTCAGTGCACATAGCTTTGTCACACTCTCACTTCTATCACTCTTTCATTACTTTTGAGAGTTGTGCTTTGTGTCTTGCTTGTGAGCCAATATGTGCGCATGATTTTCTTGCCTTTTGTACCTAAATTTCAGCATGTTTTAGCCACTGTTTTGGGATGTGTTAGCTCTGTTTTGAGCTGGTTTAGTCATTTGAGCTTGATATTGCATGCCTCTAGTGTAGTGCTCTTCACTAGCTTTAATGCTTTAAGCTCTTAACATGTTGTGCATGTGTTGCTTGCATGTTGTAGCACTTTTTTTTATGCCATTTCAGCACTAAAAGGTCTGCAACCTCCTTCATTTCTTCATTTTTCTCATTTGTTTTACGGGTCAGTTAACCTTATGATTGTGTTTAAGCTTGAGGTAGAGCTTGTGCTCAATGGCTTTAACCCTCTTTTGAGGGTTCCCCCTAGCCAAAGGCATGATCTCTCTCATGTCTTAAATCATCCTTTGGTTGACCCCTCTCTCGTTAGAGGACAATCACATTGGACTTAATCGGTTAAAGGCTTAATCGGTAATTTAAAATATGTAAACAAAATGAATCAAGTAAAACATGAACAAGATAAGCATTTGTGTTGCATTGCATGTGTTTGGATCGGACGTTAATCCAAACACAAGAAATATAGGATGTTTCATACTCAAAGTGATGAAACGTGTCATGTTTCTTGGTCGCCGTCACCCTTGATCATGCATGATAGGGTGGTGGTACTTTGAGTCTTATTTGTGCATTCATTAAGCTTGTACAAGCTTGGTTCTTTGGCCATCATGCATGAAAATGCTTGATTGGTGGCTTGAGAGCCAAGTGCCACACTCCTTTGAGCTTGAGAAATGATAAGGAGAGTGGCAGTACACACATTCCTTGAAGAATGGATTGCTTTGCCTCTGTTACTCTTTGTTGCAGCAAAGCTAGAAGCCTGGAAAAAGGGATGGCCGACCGGCCACTTGCAGTAGCCGACCGACCAATGTGGGTGGCCGACCGGCCAGAAGAGAAAAGTTGTTCAAATGTGTTCCTATGTTGGGGCAGAAACATTCTGGAAGTTGGTGCAATTTTCAGAGGTTAAGGCAAGTGCAAACAGAGGCAACCGACGGCAAAGCGATGGATTTTCAAGAGGAGCCAACCGAGCATGCATGTCTCCCTCGCCCATAAGGCCACTTTATTGCTTTATTAGTTAGTTGTAGCTAATTAATACAAGTGTTGTAATTAATTAGTTTGTGTAACTAGTTATTCAAATTCAATTGTGTTGTAATTAATTAGTTTAGAATAGTTAATTAGTTGGTTTGTAATAATTAGCTTAGCTTAGTATAGCCTAGCTTAATTATTCGGACCCTCCTTTGAGAGGGCATAATGTTGTAATAAGCGTGCGTGTGTGTGTGCATGTCTTCTAACCCCACTTCTTTCTCTTTTTTATTTAACCGCTTTCGATGGTTAGATTAGGGACACGTTTTGTTTAGCATATCTTATGCTTTGCATGTTTGCATCATTCATTTATCTTGCATGCATTGAGCTCGGCGCATCATTCAAACTGCATCATATTTCAATACTTATTTGAATACATGTATCAAACTGTTGCATTCATATGCCATCTTAGATAGTCAAGCTTATTAGTTGCGTATTGCATGTGTTGTATTAGGCATCTAGCATAGTTAGGGTCATGCATATTTCTAACTAGCTTTGATTTTGGCTCGGAGTACACTGTAAGTGTTACGCTTTAGCATGCTTGCATGAGTGTGAGTGTTGCCATGATAGCATGCTTACCATAAGGCTATGTGCTTACTTGTTTAACTGTTTGAATGCCTGTGGGTGAAGGCTGTGTTGCTTGAATTGGAACAATTCGACCAATGAATGTTTTAAGCCCACTTTGCAAAATGGCAAATCATTTTTTCAAGCCCACTTGAGGGTGGCAAATCCACGTTTTAGCCCACTTGCAAGTGGCACTTTCAAACCATTTTCAAAAACAAACATGAGTTGTTTTGTTCAAATTCTTGCGATTTAGTCTATAATTGTATATGTGCGTCACATAGTAGAGTTAGCTAAATAATCAAAACAAGAACACATGAGGTTTATAAAACAACATATCATGCTTAGTAGAGGCCGATCTTTTGATCGGGCGAGCGGGGGTGCTCATTTCATGACCTTCCCCTCTCGTATCCAAGTTCCCAAGCCGAGGCAACTTCGATGATGACAGACACGTGGCCTTTGGCACGACTCAGGGTTTCCTAAATTTCCTAAAATAAAATATTTAGGTGGCGACTCTGTAATCTGGCAAAGTAGTCCAGTTTTGGCATTATTTGATTTAAAATCAGATTTTCCAAAACGATTTGTCGAATTGGACTTTTTGGTGTTTATCAGTCTCACATTGTACTTTGTGAGATTAGATTTAGAACCGTGACAGTAGTCCGAACTATAGGAGACCAATTCGCGCCTCTCCGAAAGGGGGGCGCACGAAGAAAGTCGAGTCTACACTTTGCTTTATGGTGTCTTCGATTTGCACTCTTATTTCATGAAGTTCTATAAATGTAAATAACGGGAGCACAATCATTTTCTGCAACAGCTTTCCATGTAGATTCCGGACGATCATCCTGATTTGGTGCTTCTTAGAAGGCCTCATGGTCATCATCGAACCTTCGCTCTCCATCTTGTCACAAATTTAGAGAAATCCTCCTTCGACTCTTGGCGTGTTGCCTCGAGATCATGAGTTATGATCTCAATCTGTGTATTGTAAGAATATTGAGCAATGAAGATCTCGGCCATCTCTTCCCAATTCTGTTTGACGGAATTTTCCAACTTAGCATACCAAATGGCCGCTATACCCAACATGGTGCGACTGAAGAGAGCCAGCTTTGTAGTCTAGTTAAGCCCATCAGCCGCAAGATATCCGAAAACAAACGCAAGTGGACCACCAGATCCCTGAAGCCATCAAATCGATCGATGTACGGCATTTTAAATTGATCTGGCAATGTAACTACAGAATCAGTATACCAATCCTCTATGTCCTAGATGGAATTAACCCCTTGTGCTCTCTTGAATAACTTTTCCAATTTATTGACCTTGAGTGGAGTTAGGTCAACCTTGAACTCGAACGGAGCCTCGGTCTGATAAACAAGGGTTTTGGAGGCTTTTGCTAGGATTGGCTCTGCTAGATTGCCCTGGTTTTCTTGAACATTGGCAGTATGAGCGGTGGCTCCGAGTGCTGGGATAGTTGCGGTAGGTGCATGAGATACAAAGGCTGCAGCCGGCTGTGGTTGCTGTTGTTGTAGCCTAGTTATAACCTCGGCCTGAAAGGTCGTGACCTTGGCCTGACGAACCGCATCCTACTGTAGGGTCTCAACTGTCTGTTGCAGATGGTGTATCGGTTCTTCCACACTAGTTGGGGGATACTGTGCCATTGGAATAGATGATTGATCTCGTGCTAGGTTAGAAGTAGATGACCATTCCCGGACCAGACTGGACACAAGTGAGTTGAGGGGTGACTGTTGTAAAAATTGAACTAGTGAACTCTGTTTGATTCTCCTCCGTCTTGTAACCGGTAGGAGTGAGGGGTTGTCCCGAACAAAAACCCTGGCTTTACAAAGTCTTTTGACTCGGGTCCAGAGTACTTGGGGCATATCCGAACTTTCTGAAGCTATGGTTTTAAACTTCCTAGCAAAAGAAATAAACCAAAAGAGCAGTAATCAGAAACCGCACAGCACCTCAGCTAAGACGTTATCAACACAAACATGATCAAAGCTATAGGATTGCACTCCACACTGAATTCTACCCCCAAAACAAATACCAAATTTGCAACTGCTATACACATTCCTGTACAGTTTCACTGTAAAGCACATACCAGTTAAGAGAGAGCCAAAACACCCCTATCAGAGGGTAGGGTTACCCTGTCCTAGTTTTTGTCATGAACTAGGTTTCACTATTTCAATCAAGCGATTTCACGCAATCCTGCATTTTGGGTGAGCATCCTGCCCTAGTTTGGAATAGTCACTAAGGCTTTATTATATGCAGCTAGGCCAAATGGTCAAAGGGGGTATTTCAGCAAGAATACCTAATATACCTCTCACACCTAACACTGAGAAGTGAAAGGAGGATCAAACGGTATAGCGGTAGTCTAGATCCAAGGGTTGTGTTCCCATCATGGCAGAACCCACGACTAGTCAGCCTTTTGGCAAGCTTTTAGAGAAGCCTCCGACAAATCGTCCAGGAATAGCAGATAGCAAACACAATGACTTAAGCACACCAATACAAATGTGATGCAAAGAATATATAAGTGTAGAGAAAATTTTACATCATGAAGTTCGAGTCAAGTTCTCTAAGTCCCCAGCGGAGTCGCCAGAAACTATTGCTTGACTTTCGTACTCCTTTCGGATACAACTAGCCCTACAGTTCGGACTCCCGTGGTTCTAAATTTGATTTCACAAGTGCAATGTGAAATAAATAAACACAAATGAGTCCAAATCTGACAATTGTTTTGGAAAATCAATTTTGAATCAAAATGCCAAAATGGACTGCTTTGCCAAATACAGAGTTACCACCTAAATATTTTTGGAAAATTTAGGAAACCCATGACTCGTGCTAAAGGTCACGTGTCCGTCATCACCAAGATTGTCTCGGCTCGGGAACTTAGGTATGAGAAGGGAAGGTCAGAAATTGAGCACCCCACTTGCCTGATCAAAGATCGGCCTCTACTAATCATGATGTGATTCTTATTTACGTTATATGCTCTTGTTTTGATTATTAGACCAACATTACTATGTATTGCACACAACTATTGACTAATTTGAAAAATTGAAACACTTTGATTTCATGTTTGTTTTGAAAAGTGTTTGAATATGTACCACTTGAAAAAGTGATCTCATATATACATTACTCAAATTATTCCAATTCAAGCAATTAGCCTTTATCCACAGGCATTCAAATGATTTAGCACTTAAGTAATTAGCCTCATGGTAAGCATGCTAGACATGGCAACAATCACACTCATGTAATATGCTAAAGCAACAAAATGCTCACCAAGTACTCCGAGACGAGCTGAAAGAAACAAAATAGTTAGACAACATGCATGCTCCTAACTAATGCAACATGACTAATGCAACACATGCAATGATGCAGCTAATAGGCTCAGCTACTAATTATGACATGTGAATCAACTTGAAAGCATGTGGTTTAACACGTTTTCAATGAAGTATGTACACTACAATGCTTGTTAGAATAATGAACCGAGTCTCGATTCATGCAAGACAAATGGATACAAATCACGGAATATGCTAAATGAAACATGATGTTCTATTCCATCCATCATAAGCAAGTAAATAAAAGGGAGAAAGACGTGGGGTTGGAAGACATACACATTATTACAAGTGTGGCCCTCGCACAAGAGGGTTCGAATGAATGGCCTAGCTAATTGCTACGAATTAACTAATTATTACAAACCAAATGAAATAACTTAACTACACTAGCTAATTAACTAATTATTACAACAACAAATTTAACTAACTATTCTAGCTTAAATAAATACAACACAAAACTAACTAGCTATTCTAACTAATTAGTTACAAGTTTGCTACTCCAAGCACAACATACTAATATTACAACATCATTTTGACGGATCTCGAGAATCGAGGGATAGCTCATGCATGGATGTGGATTTCCACCTGATAATGCTCTCTATTTTGCTACAGGAATGCCTCTATTATGCAGTTAGAAAATTGCATTGTTCTTCCACCTCAGCCTTTACTCTACTCTATTGGAAAAAGGACATTGCGTGTCTGGAAAAAGTGGCCAGCAACCTAGAAGTAGTGGCCGGCCGGCCACTGATGTTAGTTCTTTCCTACAGCAACAGAGCACAAACCACAGTATTCTCAGGGGATGTTTGTCCACCCTGCCTCTCCTTATTAGCAAAGAGGTCAAATGAGGGGTATGCTTAATTAGCAAGCCATCAATCGACACAATTTCATTGCGTGATGACTTATGAACCAAGGGATACAATTTCGATAAATGCATAATAAAAGACCAACAAAACCTCATCCCTATCATGTATTCAAAGTGGTTGACCATCGAAACTTAAACCATTTCATCACTAACAAGTATGAAATGACTCAAGTCTCCATGCGTTCAATTAACGTCCGATTGAACACCAAATTATTTTATTATCTTGGTCCATTTTGTCTCAATTTTAACACCTCTTTTAATTGTCTTTCCATTCCTTAATTCATTTAGTCAAAAAATGAAGAATAAGTCCTCTAATGGAAAGAGGTGTCAAACAATGGGTTGTTTTAAGCATGAGAGAGATGTCATGCCATTGGTAATGAACCTCCGAAGAGATTAAACCATTAAGCACAATGACCTCAATCTGAAGCTTAAATAATCCATCGGTTGAAACAGCTCTGAAAGTGAATGAAAAATCAAGAAATGAGGAAGGTTGCAGAGATGCTTAGAGGTGAACACAAGTATGGAAAGCAAGAAATAAATGCTATCAACTCAAATAGGTTGGTGGCTACGGCCTGAACCACCAAGCCTATGAGGACCATTACACTACAAGCATGCAATGCAAAGCATGAATGAAACTAACTCACAAAAACAGTCCTAAAACAGTCCAAAAAGGTGCTGGAATGAAGACAAAAACAACTATAACAACAAGCTAAAATATTGAGAAATTAAAACAAGCCCATAAGCATGAGAAGGGGAGGCTAACCCCTCCACTTTCGGGACTTCAAAACATGATTTTAGCCTCTGAAAAACCTCTGAAAATCAGTGGTAAAAAGATCAAAAAAAAATTGATGAGAAGGTGGGAAACACAAGGGCAAAGACCTTAGAAGCAAGGTTCAAAAAAGGATTGTCAACCCCACTATCTTTAATGGCCTTAAACCACAAGTTTCAGCCCAAAAAGACAGGTAATAAACATCCCAAAAATAGCAAGAAAATATAGAAAACAAGTAGTGTAGAGATGGTACAAAAGCACTAGAATGTATACCTCTTAAAGAGGAATGATCCCTTGAGTTACAAACCACTAATTCACACTCTCAAGTGCCTCAAGAGCTAAAATTCTAGCTTAAATCACCTCAGCAAGGAACTCTCTAGGTTTGGTTTAGAGTGTTTAGGCAAAGGTTATGTAAGTTGAGAGAGAGAGAGAGATTTTTCAAAATTTTGCTCTTCAAAATTTTCTAGATTCAAAATTTTTTCTAAGCTCTCTAACAAAAGAGAAGGTCATATATATATAGTAATATATGAGAGACCCTTGAAAATATCCTTACAAACACAACTGGAATGGTGCATGCATCTGTAGAGACAGCTGGCAGGAAATATCTATTTTTTGCACTAGTCGCCAGCAGGCCACATTAGTGGGCAGCATGCTACATTAGTGGGTTTGCAAGTCCTTGGATGCTCAGGCCTGAAAAACCACTGTTCTGGTCCAAAACAAGGCACAAGGTTTGTAGGTTCAACACTGAGGTTTCTTGTTGAGAAAGTCAAGCATTTGACAAGTGTACACATTTATCATTGAGTGATCAATCAGTGGCGCCCAAGTCTTAAGGGTCGTCAAAAATGGAATATCTATAGCGCACCGCTCGCCCGCCTAGTCTGGGTTTGTGGTCCTTGGGCTTGGGTTTGAGGCTTGAGGCTTGAGGCTATAGGCCTTGAGCTTGGGTCGGTGGTCCACCAAACTCTATATATTTTTTCCAGACCTAGGGTTTGGTGTGGCTGCTACAGGATTATTATACATGTGTGTATAATATGTTTGTAACTCCTGTAATATTGCAGAGATTAATGGTGCATTAGTGACAAGCCATAAAGGATGGAGGCCCCTCCTCTCTCCCCTATACATGTATAAATTGAGACCCTCCTGTCAAGTCTCAACACAGAAATTTTTGCTTCCATTTTACAAGTCAATTTGCCAGAAAGTTCCTATAGTGAGAGAGTGCTGTTACGGTTTAGCTAGTTTTTTAACCGTCATGTCCTTGGAGACAGATGCCGGAATTCCTCAAGCACTCGATTTGTGAGGCGGCGGAAATCTATTTTAAGGAAACTGCTACCGTTCAGGCTTCAGTTTGCTTTCTTTATCATTTTATTGTATTGGGTATTTCTGTTGTAATTTAGTTGTAATTCTTAGCATGTGTTCTTGGTATATAATTTTGATTTATTCGTGAATCTAATTGTTTAATTTCAAAATTTGGACAATATGTTTTACATGCATTTATCAACAAATAAATAAATAAATAATAAATGGTGTAACACCAATATCCTTTGTACATAAAATAGTAGGAAGAACTAGGGCAAATGGATCCAATGACAACAATAACAACAATAACAACAACAACAACAACAACAACAGTGATGTCGTGAACCTCGTTTGGACAATTACTAATGAACTAAGAAACCAACCCAGGTGCGAAAACAACAAGGCAAAATTAATAGCGAAATTTCAAAAACTCAGACCCCAAAATTTTTTCAAAGAACCCAATCCCTACACAGTTGAGGCTTAGATAAGGCAAGTGAAGAAAATATTGGAGATGCTAGAAATTTAGAACAAGAAGGACCAAGTGTCCCTCGCTTCATTTCTCTTCGACGGGGAGGCCGATTTCTAGTGGAGACAGTTCGAGGAATTGTTTATTGAAAAGTACTTCCCAAACTTCATAAGGTAGGAGATGATCCAAGAATTTTCCCAACTGAAACAAAAGGGGATGACTGTGACACAATATGCTAATCGATTTGAGGCCCTTTCTCACCATGCCAGAACTGTAGTCACAAATGAAACAGACAAGGTAAGGTGCTTTGAGTGGGGATTTGACTCGGGAATCTAAGACAAGTTGGTTGCAATGTAGCTATCTACTTATGCACAGGTAGTAGATAGGGCTCTTACTCTAGAAAGAGAGAAGATGGACACTACAAGGACTCAAGATCAGCAGTCCAGAGCCAACCAGCAAAGAAGTAGAGGACCCTCAAGGAACAATAAGACCCCTGCTACTTCGGTACCCTATGCTAGGGGGCCATAGCAACAGCAAGGGTACAATCTTGAACAACGTGGTAGGGAAGGGGCTAAAAGGTGCTACGAATATGGCCAAGAAGGGCACTTTAGGAACAATTGTCCTCAAAGGTCAGGCTACTACATCAATCAAGGAGGAGCCACTCAATGAAAAAAATGCGCGCCAACTCAAGGAACACGACCTGCACAAAATTCCCAATCTGGTAGAGGTCAGTTGCCAGCTAATCGGAATGTGGAACAGTCGATGACTCAACAACCAGGAGACGCCAATGCAAGGAAACCTTGGGGGCCAAATCAGGGGGCCACTGTGAGGGTCTTTGCATTCCAAGAAGGAGAAAACATTGGAAATCCTTCAGTGATTCAAGGTATACTCGTCCTTATGAACTCTTGTGTACAAGTCTTGTTTGATTCTGGAGCATCACACTCTTTCATATCTGCTTCATGTATTATAATTTTGGGATTAGAGCATGAACGTTTAGGAACACCTATGAGTGTAGCTTCACCTCTAAGAGGTCGAACTCGAGTAGATCTCATATGAAAATCATGTGAACTAGGAGTCTCTAGTTTGCATTTGACTTGCGACCTACGAGTCATGGAATGTTAGACTTTGACGTTATCCTAGGAATGGAGTGGTTATCATCCCATAAAGCCACCATTGGTTGCTATCGAAAGACGGTGATTGCCTACTCTCATGACGGAACATGATTCCAATTTAAGAGGATAGATGAGATTCCCTATCACTAACACTTGGAAAGTCAAAGTGGCACGATTACCTAGCTGGGTGGCTAGCCATCTTAGTTTTGGAAGACAAAGATCGTATGGAACTAGGGTAACCTCGTGTGGTGTGCGAGTATGCTGATGTATTCCTAGAGGAATTACCAAGACTACCCCCAAAGCAAGAAGTAAACTTTACCATTGAACCACAACCTGGTACATCATCGATCTCAATGACACCACATTGTATGGCACCAGCTGAACTGAGAGAGCTAAAGACACAGTTGCAAGAATTATTGGACAAGGAATTTATAAGGCCAAACATGTCCCTGTAGAGAGCACCAGCCTTATTTGCTAAAAAGAAAGATGAGACACTTAAGTTGTGCATTGATTACTAACAACTCAATAGAGTCACCATTAAGAATCGGTATCCACTACCTAGGATTGATGACCTTTTCGATCAAATTAGAAAGGCAAAGTATTTCTCAAAGATAGACCTCAGGTCTGGGTATCACCAGTTGCGTATTTGGGAAGAAGATATTTTTAAGACTGTGTTTCGAACCCGTTACAGCTACTATGAGTTCGTAGTGATGCCATTCGGCCTAGCCAATGTACCAGGCGTGTTCATGAGCTTAATGAACAAAATATTCACGCCTTACTTAGATCAATTTGTGGTAGTTTTCATTGATGATATTTTGGTGTATTCCAAGTCTGAAGGAGACCATGAACAACATTTGAGAATAGTACTTCAAACCTTGAGGGAGAACCAACTATAAGCTAAGGCTAGTAAATGTGAGTTATGGATAGAGGAAGTAAAGTTTTTGGTCACGTGGTGTCTAAAAAGGGAATATCAGTGGACCCAACTAAAGTAGAAGCAGTGACAGAATGGAAGCAACCTAAGAACACATTCGAGATTCGTAGTTTCTTAGGACTGGCCAGTTACTATAGAAGATTCATTCAAGACTTCTGAAAATTGGCCAAACCAATGACACATTTGACTCAAAAAGGAGTTAGGTTTGAATGGAACGAGTCTTGTGAAAATTCATTCCAAGAACTCAAGAAAAGATTGATAAGTGCCCATATTCTCATAGTACCATAACGTGACGTTGGGTACAATGCGTATTGTGATGTTTCCAAAGAAGGTCCGGGGTGCGTATTGATGCAAAATGGCAAAGTAGTGGCATATGGATCAAGGCAATTAAAGAACCATGAGAAGAATTATCCCACTCATGACTTGGAGTTAGCAGCTATAGTTCACGCACTTAAAATTTGGAGACACTACTTGTACGGTGAAAAGTTTGAGATACTCACCGATCACAAAAGCTTGAAGTATCTGTTCACCCAAAAGGACCTAAACTTGCGCCAGAGACACCAGATGGAGTATCTTGAGGATTACCAGTTTATCATTTCCTATCATCCCGGCAAGGCTAACGTGGTGGCAGATGCAGTAAGTCGCAAGAATAGAGGGATTGTTGCTAGTTTGGTACTTCGAGAATGGAATATGATTAAAACACTCAATGAATTTGGGATACAGATGGAGGTTCAAGATGAAAAGGCTTACCTTGGTGCTCAGATTGCTACGCCTAAAATTTTGAGCGAGATATTAGAGTCACAAAAGTACGATCAAGAGGTAGCATTCATCAAGGCACGAATGGAATCTAGTGAAACCATGCCTAGTTGTGAAATTCACACCGATAGGAGTTTGAAATATCAAGGTTGAATGTTCGTGCCAAGCGACGACTCACTAAGGGAAAAAGTACTTAAGGAATTCCACCATTCAGTATTCGTAGTACATCCAGGAGGTATTATGATGTACCAAGACTTAAAACGTCAATATTGGTGGGATAGAATGAAAAGGGATGTAACAAAGTTTGTGTCTCAATGCCTGACATGTCAACAAGTAAAGGCTGAACACCAAAGACTAGCAGGAACACTTCAACCCTTAACAATCCCAGAGTGGAAATGGGAACACATAACCATGAATTTTGTGATGAGTTTGCCTCAGTCACCACAGGGACATGACGACGTGTGGGTAGTTGTAGATCAACTAACTAAGACAGCCCGATTCTTACTTGTTGGGTCATCAAATACGTTAGATTCACTCAGTAGATTGTTCATCAAAGAAGTGATCAGATTACACGGAATACTAGTTAGCATCGTGTCTGATAATGATCCTCAATTCACTTCTCAATTTTGGCAGAGCTTGCAGAAGGCAATGGGAATGAACCTATGCTTTAGCACGATATTTCACTCACAAATAGATGGGCAGTCTGAAAGGACAATACAAACCTTGAAGGATATGCTTCGAGCTTGCGTTATGGATTTTAAGGGAAGTTAGGAGAAACACCTACTTCTTGTTAAGTTCACTTACAACAATAGTTTCCAAGTCAGTATTGGAATGGCACCGTATGAAGCACTTTATGGGCGACCTTGTGGATCACCAATATGTTGGACTGAAGTAGGAGAAGCAACCTTGTTAGGACCAGACTTGGTTCAGGAGACCATTGAGAAGATAAAACTGATCAGACAATGACTAATCACAGCCCAAAGTCGACAAAAGACCTATGCGGATCAAATGAGACAACCCTTAACATTTAAGGTAGAGGATCACGTTTTTCTCAAAGTTTGACCTTGTCGAGGTACTACACGATTTGGGAAGAAAGGAAAACTTGCACGTTGTTATGTGGGATCCTTTGAAATTCTGAGCAAGGTAGGAGAGATGGCATACTGTTTAGCACTACCACCACAGCTTGTAGCAATGCACAATGTTTTTCATATCTCAATGTTACAGAAGTATGAGTCACACCCTTCCCATGTTATCAACTGGGAAGATATTGATCTCAATGAAGATGCAAGCTTTGAGGAAAAGCCTATAAAGATTATGGATGGACGAGAAAAGAACTTGAGAGGCAAAGTCATCCACTTGGTGCGAGTGTTGTGGCAACATCGAGGAGTGAAGGAGTCTACTTGGGAAAGAGAGGATGCAATACGAGCCAACTACTCTCCGTTGTTTGAAGATAAAGGTATGCATAAAATTTCAAGGACGAAATTATTTAAGGGATTGTAAAAATCTGAATTTTTAGACAACTAATTAGTTTGTTAATAACAATATTAAGTCAATTAATAGTGATTGTTAAATTATTAAATTATAATGTTAATAACATCATGATTAATACCAATATTAAACTCCTTTAAATAAATTTATTTATCTTTCTGTGATTAGATTTCTATATCTAAATACAGTTGTGGAAAACTCTAACAACCCCGACCTATGATTAACCTTTAAACCATGATTATGAATGCCTAATAAGTAATTAAGATGAAATTCTGTATTAATTCAATGTGTGTTGCAATATTCATGTTTATATTTGTTTGTCATGGAAATATCTGTTAGTGTTTCTGTTTTTTTTTTTTTTGTGCAAATTGAAGCCCTTATCGGCATCTGATCACAGAATTGATTTGATTTATGTGTTATTTGGAATTTTTAGAATTTTATGATAGGTTTGATGGAAATTCGATTCGGAGCAATTAAATTAGAATAAAATAATAACAATAGATTAGCCTTAACTCAACTTAATTAACTAATGTTGATTGAGCCCATATAAGGCTAAGTGAGCTCTAGACTTAACCATACACTTCCATTCCTCATCTTTCGAGTCACTAAACGTGAGAGAGAGAGAGAGAGAGAGAGAGAGAGAGAGAGAGAGAGAGAGAAGAGGAGAAGTGAGATCAAGCTAGGAATTGCTAGGGGAATTGAAAGAAATTGGTGGAATTGAGCAAGGCTTGCTAGGAATCAATGGAATTAAGGCTTCTAGGTAAGAATTCAACTTTAGATTTATGACATCAAGTTAGATAACATGTGAATTCAAGAGAATTTGAAGATTAAATACAAGAAGTAAATTTAGATAAAAGAATTGAGCATGAATCATGCATTACATGCATAATCCATGAAGTTTGAGTTGGATTCCATCTCATGTCCACATGCATAGGCCTATACTTGCATAATTTTGAGAGTTTAACATGATTCTTCTCTCATTGTGTCATTTATACAAGTTTTGGAAGCAAGAATTTTAAGTTCATGCATGCATGTTATATACATACAAGTGTCAAGTGTAATTTTGAAGAATTGACTTGCTTTTAGGCTTTGATTTTGTGAAATGATCTTTTCTTCATGATGATACATGAGTTTTTAAATGTCTCTTGTTGGCTCTAAGAAGCAAGTTTGAAGCTTTAAACTCATGGTTTGCAGCTTGGAAGCAAATCTGGAAATTCTGGAATTCTGCTTCTACACTCGAACAATAGAACCTGCGCTCGAGCAAGCACTCATGATCTTGGACTTCTGCTCGAGCGACCAAAAGTTGGCTCAAGCGTAAAATGCATGCTCCAAGAAGTTCACATGTTTTGCAGACTGCTCAAGCGACAAAAATTGCACTTGGGCGAAGATCTCAGTCACATGCTCAAGCGACTATCAAGCGAAGAAATCACACAACTAGTACTTTAGCAGAGTTTATAGACCGCTCAAGCGAAGGAAGTTGCTCTTGACCGACCACTCACATTTTTGAACCTCCGTTCGAGCGAGGGAAGCTACGCTCAAGCAAGGACCCTGTTTTCAACAAACTTACCTAAGTGTTGAACAGCATGTTTTGGCATCCTCAGTGCATTTTAGGCATTCCTATAATTAAGACATAATAAGGAGGTTAAGACTTAGAAACACACTAATAATGAAATGGAATGAGTCAAGTTATATCCGGGTGTGTACTTCAAGGATATATATTTTCTGTTTGTGTAGGTCACGCGTTGTGAGCTATTTGATTTGCCTGCTTTGTCTGTCAGCTCTGAAGCTATCTATGAGTAATGACTCTGTAAAGTTATGTTTAACTTTAATTGTTTTTTGATGATATAAAATGATCAGTTTTTTGAAATGTTATATTCGGTACAATGAATGATTGTCCAATTTCTAACAAGTATTCGTGGCATCCTTAGCACATGGTCCTTGCCTGAGGGTAACAATACCGTGGTCTATGAGCACAAGACCCTTGCCTGGGGATAATAACACCGTGGTCTTATGGCCCTCGCTCGGGGTAACAATACTGTGACATAAGCATGTTATCTGTTCCCAGTACCAGAGGTTCCTTAATGGAACTAGCAAGCACGACTTCTTATGCTTTGTATTTAATCTATCAACGCTAATGGATGTACCATGTATGATTAAGCATGAACTCTGATTTCTGTATATAATTTGAATAAGAATATGAACATGAATATGTTTTTGATATGAAGTACGTTTTCTGAATCTAATGTGGGACATCATTCAATTAAACCCTTTACCCTGTTATTATTCATTGGGCTTCCGCTTACTCTATTATTTATGTATGTAGGTGACCAAGTGCGTGACCAAGCTCAGAGTTGATGACCTGGAGTTTTAGTTCGTCAGCTAGCCCTTATGCCTCCTGATGAGGTTTCGAATGTTATGTGGTCCTGTTTTGTGAACGTATAGACTTTGTTCCCTTTTGGGTTTTGAACAAGTTTCTCATCTATTTGTATATTGGGCTTAGTTCCCTTTTGGCTATATCTGTAATGTATGTAACATAAGACTACTATATTATGACATCGCATTTATGTATATAAGTTTTGAAATTTCTGCCCCGCATATGTCCACACAGCTCAATAGACTATGTATGTTTTTATATTTACTTCCGTAGCCCCTTACATTTTACGATGTTCAAGTCAGCGGCCTTTGGTAATCCGAAGATTACTGGGCGGTTACGACGCTAAACCTATAGAGGCGGGTTTGGGTCACAACAAAAACTAAATAATTTAAACAAATAATAACTAAGTTAGAGAATAGTAGAGAGCAAAACATCTAGTGAAAAAGTTATATATACATTGATTTTATTTTGTACACACATACCAAAAAAAATAAAATAAAAATATGAAGTCAGATTTTGGGCAGGGAAATTCGACCCTCTCCTTCCCAAGAAGGCTGCCGGAGGCATGCCAATGCATGCTAAGGCATGCATACATTTACACTCTAAGCCTATACATGTAGGTAATATTTCCCAAGCTAAGAGGAAAAAAATTAAAATTAAAATTAAAATTAAAATTAAAATAGGCCTCCAAACTCCTACAAATAAGAACACTATTCAGCCATTATACTACTACAGCTGTGCAAAGAGAGGGGGGAAAAAAAAAGACTGAAAGAGTAGAAAAGAAAAGAAAAAGAGAGGAAGGTGAGAGGTTGCTTGATGGTCACCATTTCAAAACGAATCTTGAGAATAGTTTGTAAAAGCTCTTAAGGTAGGAATACTCAACCTCTCTCTTAGATTTTTTTTTTTTTTTTATACTGAATCTATATACTAAATATATGCAAGAGCATGCATTGTTAATACATACATAGCAAGAATAGCTCAATGCATGTTCACATTTCGATAGAATGAGAATTTCATGATTATATGATTTCTAGTCCTTCTTGCAAGCATAGATTAGATGGTTTAGCAACTGATTTTATCTTCTTATGTGTTCAAATATTTTCCATTTTGAAATAATCTTGCATGAGAGTAAAATGAGATAAAGTTGGTTCACTTATACTTGAAACTTATATTTTCTTCACTTTTTCAGATTTTATCGGATGAAAAATGCTCTAATAAATTGAAAATTACTTGTGTTAAAAATCTACTTTTACTAGGAGTATATATAGGTGTTCTATACCGTGTAAAATTTTTATAAAATCATTAGACACCATTTTCTTACCGAAATAAATATTTGTTTTAAGTGTTGCTTACAACACAATAGGAACAGTGACTTCAAACTGGTCTCATTTTCTCTGAAAATGTTATTTTTGCACGACCACTTGGGGTAGTTAGATATAAGAGTTATCTTTCATTTTCCACCGATTTCACAAAAAATGGATTAGTCTAAGAGGTGAAATTGCAATTTTACTAAAATGTGACAGAAGCTGTCCAATTTTCTATGAAAAATTATTTGACTATCTTCCATTGGTTTTCAGTCTTCAAACTCTTCCAGAAATATGTTCTAAACTCAAATATCTAGCAATCCATTCTGACCATACCTCTTTTTGACACCGTCTGAGGCCCCTTTTTATTTTTCAAGCACAGAACACCTGTGCTGGAAGTTGCTGTAACTCACTGTTCCATAAATCAATTTTCTTTCAAATTTTATTTCTCCATTTTAAAATCATTTTTCGCCTTGGTATTCCTCTCAAAATATTTTCCTAACTCAATGAACTAGTACCAGTTAAAATATCGTAATAATTGAATTTCGTTTGGTATGGGTTTCATTATTTTTGGTCTGATCATTCAAAGCTGAAAATAAAAAGTGTGGGAAATTCTAAGAAATTTTGTGATGACTCCAAAGACATTTTGTAATAGTTATTTTGGTTGCCATACATGGTTGTGTTGTGCTATATAAACCTTATGTCACTATGGTTTTCAAACTAAAACTCGCACATGCATCAAAATGTGAATTTGACAAAGTAAAGAAACACGAAATTGAACCAATGCATTAAAGTTTAAAAGTGATGGGGTGAGCCCATTTTAGAGTCTTGCTCAAGTGAGTTGCGAACCCTAACATGGCACGGGAAAGTATTTCAGCTCTTATCGGTATAGGGGACATTAGGTTGATGGTGTGGGTGTCACAACATAGACCGTTTCCTTGGGATAGACTATGATGTCACGACTCGGGTACGTAACCCTAGTGTGTGGGCATCATTGGATTTATAATATTATCTCAATTTTATTCAATTGATTATAAGTTTTACTGCTTTTTAATAGAAAATATTTACATAAATAATGTGTCATGTTTTTGGGGCCCAATGTTTACCTTTCTAAATTAGAAAGTTTTGAATTTTATTTTTTAAAAATTAAATTCTTAACGTTTGGATTTACATTTTTTATTCAAAATTTAAACTTTTTTTCGAATTGACCCCAAAGTTTCTAAATGTTGACCGGTTTGGTCTAAATAATTTTTTTCTCTAACCTAAACAGGTTCATTCCTTTTTCCTTTCTACCTAAACAATCACCATTTCTACTATAAATACGTAGTCCTCTATTTGTTCCAAACATTCAGTTTTCGTGCTTTCTTTGCTTCTTCGTCCTGCATATTTCTACATTCTTTTTCTTTAAGAGAGTATAAACACAAAGCGTGTTTGCTGGACAATCAGTTTGTAGTGTTGCTACTATTTGTCGTGGATCATTTCATCTTGGGAGATAGATGTCCAGATTCCGAAAGCACCATGGGAAGGACAAATCGGTCTTAAGGAAACAGTGTTGAACACTAGACTTGATCCTTTCGGAAAAATAATTCTGTGCGTATTCTTCTTTGTTTCAGTAATAAAATAGAATTTGTTATTTCATATTTTATTGTTTATTTGTTCTGTTTTGCTGTTTAGTACTAGAATAGAATTTTGTTTTTCAAATACATTGAAGATTGGCTAATAGTTTAAGATATTTTGGTATTCTATCAATTTGGGACTTTTCGATTTTGATTCTTTGAAAAAAATGAGTTATACAGTTTCTTCGAATACTCAGTATTGAATAAATGAAGTATGTTCGGATACGTAATTCGGAAAAGCAGAAAATTGGTTCCAACTTTTTCATTCGAATACTCAGTGCTAAACAAATTAAACATGGCTGCATACTTAGTTCAAAACAACAAAAAATTGGTTCCATATATTTCATCTAGATATTTAGTGCCGAACAAATTAAATATGTCCAGATACTTGATTCCAAAATTATGAAATTGTTTCGAATACTTGGTGCCGAACAAATGAAATATGTACGGATACTTAAGTCCAAACAACAGAAAATTGAAACATATTTAATACCGGATATAATACCGACTTGTTCTTTTTTGTTCGAAATTGGAATATGAAGAGTTTAAAAAATTAAATGTTTGGAAATACAGAGCCGAACATAGACAATTGTTCATATATTAAATATTGAACAATGACCATTATTTCATAAACATACTGCCGAATCCATGATTTTTGTTTAGAAGCAAGTTTTTGAACAAATTGTAAACCCAACAATAGAAAACGATGAACATGCATAGAAAACTTAATTTCTTTATAAAATAACTACTTAGAAACGTCTTTTTTATTGTCCATTGTTAACTTCAATATGAAATAGAATGTAAAAATGATGGATTCAAATAAAATAGGATTGAAAATTCAAATGCAAAGTGAAGAGAGTAAGAAGAGCATAGAAAAGAAAATGGAAGATTGAGTTTGATTATGAATGGAGTGTCCAAAACACTTTGATTGGTATTAGCACCCAATGAATTATTTTGGACCCTATACACACCCCATTTTTGACCGCCCTTACGACTTGGATGTCATCGCTTGCACACCCAATGATGAGTGTATATGCTTGTCAAGTGCTCGAAGCCTTCAGCGGAATGCCACAGCTTTGAGCCTTTTCTTACCTTACACCCCTGTTGCCTTGCTTTGGACCAAAACCTTGGATTTTCGAGCCTGCAACCTCTAGTGGCCTGCCGGCCATTGCTCTTGGCTGCTGGCCACTGATGTAACCTGCTGGCAACCAATGTCTTTTGCAGATATTTTGTGACAGCTGTGCCAGCTATTTGCACAGGTACTTGCATCTACTCCCACATGTATGGTTAGATGTTTTTGAGGGAGTTGCTTGGTTTTCTATATATAGAGGACCTCTCTTCTTGCCATGGGGTTAAAAAAAATTTGGAGCAAAATTTTTCCTCTATCTACAATTCTCTCCCTCTCTCTTACAAATTTCTTAACCTTAGCCTATACACTCTTAAGCAAACCTCTCTATCTTTGAGTTGAGGTATCTTTGAGCCTTGTTTGAGCTCTTGAGGGTGTGTTTGCCTTATTTATTGCTTGAAAGTGATCTCTTCTTCAAAATGTATAAAGCCTTGTCTCTTTACTTGTTGTATTACTCTTTTTCTTGCTATTTTTCAACTATTTTTAGGCTGTAAAAACTCTATATTTTTTGGCTAAAACTTGGGTTTTAAGGTCAATAAAGGTTGAGGGGTGGTTCACCTTTCTTTACACCTTGCTCTCAAGGCCTTTACCCTTGTGTTTCCCACCTTTGCACTATCTTTTTCTAAGCTTTTAAATACTGATTTTCAGTGTTATTTCAGTAGCTAAAATCATGTTTTGAAGTCCAAAATTGGAGAGATTAGCCTCCCCTCCTTGTGTTTTGCTTACTAGTCTAGCATGATCCATGTTTTAGCTTATTAATCTAGCTATTTTTGTCTTAATTCTAGCACGTTTTAGGACTTATTTAGGATTGTTTTAAGACTGTCTTTAAGTGTTTGTTGCATTTGAGCTTTGTTTTGCATGCTTGTAGTGTAATTGTCCTCATAAGTTTGGTGTTTTAAGCATTAGACACCATCTTATTTGAGTTGATTACATTTATTTATGGCTTTTCTTACTTGTGATCATTCTTAGTCACCTCTGCAACCTCCCTCATTTCTTGGCTTTTGTTTTGCTTTGAAAGTGGTTTCAAACTACTTGTTTTGTTTAAGCATGAGATTGAGATGTCATGCTTAATGGTTTAATCCCTTTGGGGGTTCATTACCAATGGTATGATATCTCTTTCATGCCCAAAGCAACTCTTGGTTTGAGCCCTCTTTTCATTAGAGGACTTAAATTCACTTTTTGGACTCAATTGACTAAAGAATGGACGGTAATCTAAAATGAAGTAATAAAATTGAGGCTAAAAAGGTGCAAGATAATAATTTTGGTTTTTGGTTCAATTGGACGTTAATTGAACCTTTGAGTCTTGAGTCGTTTCATACTCATTAGTGATGAAAACGGTTCAAGATTCATTGTCAACTACTTCCCTTGATCTTTCATAATAGGGAGGTAGTTTTGAGAGTCTTGTTTTATTGCATTCATTGAATTGCACACTTGGTTCATAAGCCATCATGCAATGAAATTGCATAGATTAGTGGTTTGTGAATCAAAACTTACTACTCTTTTGAGCTGTTCAAATAATAAGGAGGGGTAAATTGTGCAAACAAACCCTTGAGAATACACTATCTCTGCTCTATTTGCTCTCTGTTGTAGCAGGATAATCCAATCAGCAGTGGCCAGCAAGCCACCTTCAGTGGACGGCAGGCCCTCTGCCGGCCACCAGTGCAAAATCAAGCAGTGTTCTTCAGAAGCAGGACAGAGTTGGTCTGGAGGTTGAAATCAGTGAAAATATTATACTGTGCAACAGAGGCATTTAGCAGTAGAAACAACGGCTTTTTCGGGTGGAAACTACATTCATGCATGAGCCATCTATCAATCCTCGGGATCCGTGTTGTAAATATATTAGTGTTGTGATTCAAATAGTGGCTTTGTAATTAGCTAATTCGTCTCGTGTTGTAATTATTTTAATTAGCTAGAATAGTTAATTTATTGTAATAATTAGTTAAGTAGTTTAGCTAAATTATTCATTTGTTTTTATAATAATTAATTAATTAGCTTAGCTTTAATTAGTTAGCTAGTTAGTTCATTCAGACCCTCCTGTGTGAGGGCGTAATATTGTAATAATGTGTATGTCTTCCAACCCCACGTCTTTCTCCCTTTTATTTAACTACTTACGATGGTTAGATTAAAACATCATGTTTCGTTTAGCATACCTCATGCTTGCATCCACTTGTATTGCATGTACCGAAACTCGGTTCATCATTCTAACTTACATTGTTAGTTTAAACATTCTTTGAATACGTGCTTAGACCGCATGCTATCAAATTGATTCAAATCCATGCTAGTAGTCGAGCCTAGCAATTGCATATCGCGTATGTTGCATTAGTCATATTGCATAAGTTAGGAGCATGCATTTTTTCTAACTCTTTAATCTTTTTTGGCTTTGAGTACTAAGTGAGCCTTTACTCGCTTTAGCATATCACATGTGTGTGATTGTTGCCATGTCTAGCATGCTTGCCATTAGGCTAAGTGCTTAATTGATGAATTGCTTGAATGCTTGTGGATGAAGGCTAATTGCTTGAATTGGAATAATTTGAGTAATATTCATATGCGATCACTTTTTCAAGTGGTACATATTCAAAACAATTTTCAAAACGAACATGAACCGAATGTTCCAATTCTTGCAAGACTAATAAACCGGAACACGAGCATATAATGTAGATAAGATTCATATCAAGATTAGTGAAGGCCGATCTTATTGGGCGAGCCGGGGTGCTTAATTTATGACCTTTCCATCTAATACCTAAGTTCCCGAGCCAAGACAATCTTGGTGATGACAGACACGTGGCCTTTGGCACGAGTCATGGGTTTTCTAAATTTTTCAAAAACATTTAGGTGGCGACTCTGCATCTGGCAAAGCAGTCCATTTTTAGCAATTTGATTCAAAATCGATTTTCTAAAAGATTTGTCGGATTAGGACTCTTTAGTGTTTATTTATTTCACATTGCACTTGTGAAATCAAATTTAGAACCGTGGGAGTCTGATATTGTAAGGCTTATTCGTCTTCCGAGAGAGGGCACGAAAAAGTCGAGCTATAGACCCCCATTTCTTTGGACCCCCACTTATAAATTTTGAAACCCTTAAAATTTCTTTTCCTACTCCAAATAGTACCAAAATTGTCCTTGTGAAAACATTCCATCCATTGAATGCATACCCCCCACACCCCTACACCCCAAAAAAACCCCACTTCCAAAAAAGCCTAACAAAGCCCACGAAAAAGAAGAAATAATGTGATTATTGTCTCTGCTGTCTCATCTACCACAGTTGGTATACTCTCTCTCTCTCTCTATATATACACAATTTCTTAGTTTGCTCATAATAATTTCTTCTCTTGTAGAAAAAAATTATAATAATTGGTTTAATTTTCTCAAGAAAACAAGTCCAAACCTATGAATAATGTTCAATTACCTGTTTTCGAACAAATAATAAATGTTCGGTTACTAGTTCCCGAACAAATAAACAATGTTTGGGCCTGTGTTCTTAAATTTTAGTTATATGTTCAGGAGTTTAGTCCTGAAAAAATAATGAACAGATTTTATTATTTTTGTCATTTTTTTTCAAGAAACTTATCCTTACAAGGCTATCTCATCTGACCTAAGAACATCAAAGCTATGAATCTCCTCTAAGTTTTTATTGTTATACTCCTCTCTTTTTATAGAATTGTGGTTGTCAAAAAAATTTCCACTCATTGTCATTGCCGAAAAAATGTACGTAATCAATGGTTGCCACCGTTATCGCCGGAATATTACTGCCAAAGGATTTGCAAGGTTTTGAGGGTGGGTAGGTTTTGAAAGTGGAATTTAGAGAAAATGGATGGGTAGTGATGAAGGTGGATGCTCTCATAAACCCTAATTCATGATATAATGGGTGTGTAAGTTTAATTGTGAGATGGGGTATCTCAAAATTAATGACATCCTTTGTAGCAATTTTATTTGAGATTATCATTGTAATAAAAAAAGATAAAAATTGAGGGGTCTAAAATAATTTATGGAGTACTAATAGCAGCACTATTTTTTTTTTTTTTTTTGTCATTTTAAATGGAGATATAATAGTAATAACAATGTTTCATCAAATTGGGACATCCAACCTAATTTTTTAGATGCAAGTAGAGCCTCCCGTCGAGATGTAGAGTATGATAATTTTTAAGATAAATGTACCCCTCATACACTTTCAAATTTACAAAACAATGTGATTCTTTGACCTCCTCTATCTACCAACCTTGTTTGAAAAGTTGGCTATTTAGCTTTTTAATTATTTTAACCTGACTCAAAAAGTTATGTTTGAAAAGTTAGTTGACTTTTTTTTTAGTTGATTTGATGGTTGTGGAAAAAAAAAATGATTATATATTAAAGATGACATTTTTTTATTAGTTATTTTAACTTATTTTATATTTTAATAGATTATTTTAACCCAACTATCTTTTCAAACACCCCCATCATTTCTCTCTCTACTATTTCTCTTTCTAGCCCTCCATTACCATCTCAAAATCATGGTTATCTCTCTTACCACATTCCCAACTCCCCTCGGCCATAATGACAATCCCGTGAGTCTCACACCCACACAACCACCATGATTCTCTTCCCACCCATTGTGACAGCCTTCTCCCCATCTTGAAATAAGTCGTAGTCCAAAAACTCAGCCCTGCCACAACCAACATGTGACATATTTTATGTATATAAAAGATACATATATTACATTATATACACACAATAAATGTACTTGCCGTCATAATCCCTCCCATAAAATAAAAATTTATCACACATGCACACCACATATAGTATTATTGGATTGAAAACTAAGTTGGAGAAATGACAATGAAATTTTACTAGATGGTGAACATGTGTGTGTTTGATAGGTGCCTGCTATTTGCTGTTAAGCATTCCTTCTCCCCCCCCCCCGTTGTTAGACACTGTGAGGTAGGACAGGAAAGCAATGGTGGCTGAAGATACTAGTTCATAAATTTAGAGTGCATATACATATATATAGATTAGGGTAGTTAATCCATCCAATAGGTATTGATAACACATTTTTTATGTTATTTTAAGTGATGAAAGTATTCTTTAATAAGTTAAGTAAATAATTTTAGATTCAAGTCTTGTGCTCCTCTTTTTAAGTATTATTATTATTATTATCCCTTCTGAATAAAGAAATTAACGCTTGACGCAAACAAAACAAAAGTCACTTAACAAAATTAGAGAAGGAAATTCATAAACACCAAGTGAGATATTCACTTTTAATAATAGTATAGATGGATTTACAGAAAGAAGATATGGGCATTTAGGTCAATTTATGATTTATGTTAACGAAAGTTAAATGCACTTTGGTTAACAAATTATAAAAGGGTTGTTTGGTTATTTTCAACTGACGAGAATTATCAGCACGAGTCAAATTATAAGGGGCTAAAATGAAATTTGCCCTAAAAAAAAACTCTTCATAGAAAAAAAATACAGAGTACCAGGTTGGTTCAAACTTTAAAGAACACAGCAACTTGTGTAATCATACCCGTTTCCATTTTTGTAATCTTATTCAAGCTACTTTTAATGGCAGTCTGTTATATTGGGTTGCCAAACAACCACTCAAAGAACCTAACCCGGTAAGAAAAAGGCTGCCAAACTAAGAATTTAACAACGAAATCATGCTAGAGTTCAAAATATTACACAAAAATAAATCATGTATAATTTACAACACAAAATTTCAATTGTTTGCAACAATCATTAGGGAGATGTATGCATACCGCACACAACAAATGTAAAACAGTTTCTGGGTACAGCAAGTAGAAAGGCGAAGAAACCAGACAATAAATCACAATCCGGAATTACCTTCCATAGCCTCCAAAATGCTATAAACACAACTTAAGAAGACGACAATACAATAAATAAAAACCTTTCCTAGCAAGGACGGCCTTTGTGCGCTTATGGTCTCACATCTTTCAGTACACCCCCCTTTTCAAGCTCGCCAACTAGGTCCCGCAGAGCTGGAACCTTCATGGCCAAAGTCCTGTACAGCCTAGAATACCGAGCTCGGGTTCCATCTGCTGTCCTAGCAAGGGCAAGCAAGGTTAGAGCCTCGGGGAGTTGAGAGAATACCTGTTTCATTTCCTCCAAGCTCGTATTTTCCAAAATGGTTGGTCTTGGAACAACTCTCACAATCTCACCACCTTTAGGTTCTTGAACCCGAGCTTCGGCTTTGATGACAAGCTCAGAGTTTGAGTTTGCTCCACATTTTATGATGAATGGAGTGGTAGAGCCTGTGTTGAACTGCAGCACATTCCACTGTGCCACATCAGTTTCAGCACCAGATCCCAAATCTGACAGTTTGGGAGGTTGTGATGTCTCTTGTAAATGGTCATCCTCCTCAGGAATTGACTGCATCAATATTAAGGAATAAACAAATAAATGAGACTGTACATATAGCAGCTATGGAAGATAAAATAAGGAAACATAAACCAAACCAAACCTTAAGTCTCATCAAATGAAGTCAGCTACATAAATCGTTCTTTCAAGGATTATTTGGTTAGTCAAATTAAGGAGATTTATATCTCTATTTACTACACTAGCCCACGTCAATCTAGATCTTCCCCTTTCCTCTAGCACTGCCATCTATCGTAACTGTATCGCATCTCCTCACTACTGCCTCTGTTGGTCTCCGTTAGATATGACCAAATCATCTCAATCTATTCTCTCAGAGTTTATCTTCTATCGATGATACTCATATCCATTCACGAATATACTTATTATTTTCTAGTCTTGTTACACATTATTCTCATCTCAGCAACACTCGTCTTATCTACATGTTGTTTCTTAATTGCCCAATATTCTGTCCCATACAACACCGCTGGTCTAATAGCCATTCTATAGAACTTCCTTTTCACCAATGTTTTAAAAAGCTCTAGGTGCATTGGGGCACCAAGGTCACCTAGAGCTTAAGCGCCGAGGCGCGCACCTCAACAAAGCAAGGCACAAGTTATAGAAGTTAAGCAAAATATCAATATAGCACAATATATAAAACAATTTTCAATATAAGCAAATATTTATAGAATTCCAAAATGAACAAAACAATATTCAACATTCCAAAAACCATGAAAGTAACATCAAACAACAAACATAAGAACTTAATAATCCACAAAGTTGAAAACAACTAAACATCTAGTGACTAGTCCCATTGATGCATTGTCCTAAGAACTTAATAATAAGCGTCATCTCCATCGTCTCCTTCATCATCATTGGATTTATATCCCTCCACATCCTCCTCTTCTTCCTCATCTGAAAACACTGCTTTTTAGTTTAGTGGGTTCATTTATCACACAGTATCTCAGATGCACTCCTCTACTTAAGCCAACCCGCCTTAATTCTATGAACCACATCTACTCCAATCTCTCCAGCCGTTGTGATAATCAATCCTAAATAACGAAAATGTTCAGTCTTAGGTAGTTTTTGATTCTCATCTTCACTTCTCCTCTGCTTCCATTATTATTGTTATTAAAATTACACTCCGCGTACTCTATCTTAGTCCTACTTATCCTAAATCCTTTAGATTCAAGTGCTTCTCTCTAACTCTCTAACTTAATGTTAACGCCTTCTCTAGTCTTATCCATTAAAATGATATCAGATGCAAAAACATACACCATGGCACATCATCCTAAATATTTTTTGTCAACTCATCCATAACTGAAGTAAAAAGATAAGGACTTAAGATTGATTCTTGGTGTAACTCCATAGTAATTGAAAATTCACTTGTCTCTCCAGCAAATGATCTAATAGTGGTCATCACACCTTCATGAATATCCCGAATCACATCAATATATCCTTTTGTCACCCCTTTTCTCTTTAACATCCATCAGATTATATACCGAGATACTCTATCATATGCTTTGTCAAGATTAATAAAAATCATATGAATATCTCTTTTCTTCTTTCTATACTTTTCGATTACCCTTCTCAACTGATAGGTCGCTTCCATTGTGAACCTACCGGACATAAATCTAAATTGATTTACTGACACCTCTTTTATATGTCGCAATTGGCGTTCCATCATTCTCTTCCACACTTTCATTATATGACACATCGGCTTGATTCCTCTATAGTTGTTGCAATTCTAGATTTCTCATTTATACTTATAGATTGACACTAAAATACTCTTCCTCCACTCCAGCATTTTTCTAGTCAACAAAATCTTGCTAAATAACCTAGTCAACCAAGCAACCCTCCTCTTACCCAACCATTTCCAAACTTCAATAGGGATATCATCTAGTCCTAAAGCCTTACTCGATTTTATTTTCTCAAGTGCAATCTCCATTTCAAAATTCCTAATCCTACAATAGAACTTGTAGTCTTGGTTTTTCTTATTACTGGCTACTTCTTCCCCTTTTGATCTTCCTCCATGTTCCTTGACCTCTTTATTAGCCAATCTGTAGCTTTTAAAGTTTTCCTCAGTTCTATCCTCCTGTCACTTTTTAAAGCACCTTTTTTTCGTCTTTACTACCGTTTAAACCACATCCATTCGCCAACAAATTTCTTTAGAGTTGGGTCTCTTTCCTTTCAACTCTTCAAGAACTTTCTTTGAGATTCTCCTTATATAATTGGCTATGGAGTCTCACATAGTGTTAGCATCATCTTTCAAGTCCCAAGTACCTTCTTCACCTATTCTATTCTTAAATATTTCTAATATATCCCCTTTTAGGTATCACCATCTCGTTCAATGGTGCTCACTGTCCTTCCTAACCTAGTATTGTCCTTTAAAATATAAATCTAGTACCAAAATCCTATGTTGAGACGTAAGGCTCTCTCCAAAAATCACCTTAAAGTCACTGCATATTAGATTGTCCACTTTTTTACTAGAAAGTTATCTATTTGGTTTCTAATTGACCCACTATTAAAAGTTACCAAATGAGAAGTCAACGTAGAATTTAAGGCCCTGTTTGGTTGTGTTTTATAATCATGATTCTACACCTTGATTCAAACATCATGTTTGGTTAGAGTTTTGAAAACACATTTCCAAAACTCTGCACAAAACACTCTGTTTGAGGCGTGACTTTCGGAAAAAAAAAATTTCAAATTTGGCCTAACCGGTCGTCTGGCTGGTTGACCGGAACAGTGAATTTTTTTATTTTTTTTTTTGTGTGCAATTGATATGTTAATTTTTATATATTCGGAAAAAATAATTTCTGAATTTTTTAAAAAAATTTGTGTTTTAAATTAATTTTGAGTTGTATGTTTGGTTATGAGTTGTAAATTTTTTTATCAAATATCAAATGTCACATCAACAATTCCCCACTCAATTCAAAACTCTTTTCAAAACTCTTTACCAAACAAATTTTTCACACTCAAATCATAATTCCAAACCTCACAAACTCAAAATATAACTCATACTCTCAAATCATAATTACAAAACTCTACCAAACGCAACCTAAAATACTCTCTATCCTCATTTTTACCACAAAAACCATACCCACCATTCACCCTCTAAGAGAAGCCTCTCAGCCTCAACTGTCACAAACACTTCCTATTTCAGAATTTTTGTCGATGTTTAACACCCCTAAGCACAAGCAAAGGAGAAGCTACCACATGAATATAGATCATTTTGGGGAATTTATTGTTTTCTTCTGTAACAATGATAAACAGGAAATATTAAATGAAGAAATAATTTTTAGCAGCATTTATAAAAGTCGTACGTACCTCTACCAAACGACGAGCATCTGCAATGTGCCTTTGGGCACATGGATGGTCAATATCAAGTAGGGAAGGCATCCGTTCAGCAAGTTCGTCTAAAGATGCAAGCAATACTTTCTTCTTACTTCTCCCCAATGTGCTTACAGAGGATGGTCGTGTTATGTCCTGCAAGAATTATTGCATGTTCTCATGTTACTTGCTTCTCTTTGTACAATAAGCAAATCATCAATTACATAAACGTACAAACTATAAGAATGTGAGAACCTTGACTTGCTTCAATATGCCATCTAGTGAAATTAAAGAAGCTAAGCGTGCATCCTCAGCTGCAGTAGAAGGATTCCGAACAGGTGAACCACCATCTTCCAATGTCAGTAATGCCACATCACTTCTCATTTGTTGCAATATCTGACAATGGGAAAAAAACCAGTAATGTCACAGTAGGTCAAGTTGATGATATTCCAAGGTCACCCACTAATATATGCAAGGTCAATGTCATTACAACAAACATAACCATGCAAAATTTAGGCAAGTGATGTATTTATAACAATCATAACTTATATTTCCCATCTCTTATAGCAAGTGAAGTACTCCAATTATTAATTCTCTGCAGATCTCTGAATTTCTAACTGAGAGGGAGTTCTTGGTACTACAATAGAATTCTATTAAGGGGATTGGTCTAATCTCAAAATTCTGTTTCACCCAATTGAAACCTCAATGAAGCCTGGATGGTCAATGTAAAGTGAGAACCAATGAAGTATGGGTACTTCGACTAATATGCCATACCCGTACCGGGTACTTACCAGCGTATGGTACTTCCGCATACGCACGGTGTACACAAACATGTTCTCAAAAATTTTCATCTTAATTTTTGGAGTATACAGATGTACCTAATATATATCCAAACCGTATCGTATCTCAATCAAAATAATATTTTCTTCTATTACAGAGATAAAAGGCAGTGTTTGGTAGTGTTTTAGAATTATGATTTGATAATAGAGTTGTATTTTGAATTTGTAAGTTTTCAAATTATGATTTGAAAAGAAAAAATTTGTTTGATTATGAGTTTTGAATTTTTGATGTAATATATGAAATAAAAAAAATTGTTTGGCTATGAGTTTTGAAAATTTAATTTAAAAACTTATAACCCATAACCAAATACAACTCAAAACTCTATTGAACATTTTATTCAAAACTCATAATCAAACTCTTTTTAAAATTCAATTCAAAAAAATAATTAGTCATTTTAGTCTAAATAAATAATTTGTATATTTAAAAAATATCAAAAACAAATAAAATTTTTTATTCCAAATAACAGGTGGCGATTGACAATTGCAAAAATAAAAAATAAAAAATTGTACTGTTCTTGTCAACCGACTAGTCGACCGGCCAAACATTTGGGAGGATGTCCGGGCGGACGACTGGGTAGACCAAAAATTCAAAAATTGTCCGGTTTACCAAACACGTTTTCAAAATGTGTTTTAAAATTAATTTGGAATCATAATTTCAAAACTCAAACCAAACATAGCATTCAAATATAAGGGTGAAAACTTGATTTGAAAATCACACCAAACATAGCCAAAATTCCTTTCACTAGATTTCTTTTTTATTTTTAGTTTTATACTTAGCACAATTTTAAAATTAAGCTACTGTTTGTAAGTTATTTAATATAATGACATAATTTTAGTTTATACCTTTACTTTTGGCATTAAATGTTAATTGTAGATAGGATCTTAACAAATTAAATCATTTAATCAATTTTTGCATTACTCCAAATTAAAAATAAATATTTTTTTACAAACGTGCCAAGCCGTACCTGTACCTTACTTTTTTTGGATTTCACCGTATTGATGTACCCATATTGTACTAGTACCAATACTCGTACCCGTGCTTCATAGGTGATAACATTCCAGATTCTTAACTTCTTTTGTATAAAGCAAGTAGCCAGTTCATTAATTCAGAATGCAAGACTCAGCAGATTTAGGTTTCAACTTCCTCTTTTTGCTCATCCACAACAATATTGCTTCAGAATGATACTGGTAGGTCAATCCAGGCCTACCATTATACAATTAACCTGTCTTAGAAACAATAAGGATAGTAGATTACTGTGGAGCAGTCAGAAAACTCCTAGAAGCAAAACTCTGCCAGGATGCTTACAAGGGCATGTCAGCTTACCCTCAATGGGGTCTAGAAACCCCTCCAAATATGCCAAAAAATTCCATGCACTACTTCAATATAGAATGATGCCTACTTGGTATTTAAAAAGCACCACACTGAAACTATCGTGGTCCACTACCTTCCTATGAGCAAAAACTGTGAGCAATGGAGTTCAAAAGCAAGTTTCATTAGGCATGCTCTCCTAGATGAACAAGAATGCTGCTTCCAGTAAAGCATGCACATTTTTTTCCTAATCAAGACATCTATGGACGGTACCAACTCTTTTTCTTTTTTTTTCATAAGCTTACCAGAGACATGGATGTGACCAATCTATAAAAGAAAAGAATATCAATTAGATATATGAACGCCGTTAAAGACATATGATAGAGTTGTAAAAGAGTGAGAATATCAGGGGAGAAACAAGGGAATTTCTAGTGACTATAGGCTTACACCAATGATCAACATTATGTTATTAAGTTGTTGCCTTTTTGCAAAAGTTATAAATCAACTTCCGAGGACATTGAAAAGGATAACAGTTGGTATATGTTTGCCAACAATATAGTTAGTTGATGAAAAAGGAAGAGAGATCTCTAAGCTAAAACTACGGAGAGACTTCAATATCTAAATGTTTTAGGTTAAATATGACAAATACAGAAAGTGCAGTGTAATTTTAACAATATTAGAAATAAAAAAGAAGATGGAGTAAAACTGACCAAGAGATACATATATAAGTGACAATGTTTGCCATTTTGGATCAATTATTTATGAAGCATGGAATTAAAATTAAATAAAAGATTACAACAGAAGTATTAGTTGATTATAGGTGAATTAAAACTTTTCGATTCCAGCAGAAGTTTTCGATGATTATAGGATCACTAATAAGTTAAAAGGGAAAGTTTTCTAAGCCTACTACAATATATTGCATAGAATGCTAAATAGTTAGAAAATAAGAGTATCTGAAATGAAACTTTGAGACGAGTGAATGGTGTTAGAAGAAAATAAAATAAGGTGAAAGAAATAAATGAATGCATTAGGGAAAAGTTAAAAATAACACCAATTAAAGTTAAACTTCGGCAAAATTGTTTGAGATGGTATGCGTATAAGCAATGTAGACCTAGTAACTCATTCCTAAATTCACATTATTAAAGATAGTGAACAAAATAGAGAAAAGCCAAGGAGGACATTGGTTAAGATAATAAGAAAGGACATTATTGCCTTACACTTCACTAAAGACATAGTTTTTAATAGAGCTAAATGGAGGTAATGAATCTATGTAGCCAAACACAAGTAATTGGGACAACAGCTTGTCGAGTTGAGTTCAGGTCGAACAACTGTCCTTGCTTTGACTACCTATGTTGAATGGACTCGGATACAAGTATCGGGTGCGGGTGTTACCCAGAGGCTTTTCCCAAACTAAACCTCTATACTAATTTATTTTCCAAACTAAGCCTACTTTTGCCGAATTTCTCAAACTAAGCTGAATCGTTTTTACAAACACGCTTTCAACATTTTTGTGATCCAAACAGACAAAATAAACAAAATCATAAAAACGGGTTTAGAAAATGCACTTTTAATTAAGATCGCGCGGTTACAAAACGCGCTTATAAACTGATTTAGAAAACATGTTTTGAAAACACACTTTCAAGTTTAATTAAACTCAAGATGGAGTTGGCCCCGCTGGTGACATCTCACTTTTCTATTCAATGTCAACTCCCACACACACACCACCAACACAAGAAATTATTCAATGCTCCTCCACCAACTCCTACTTTGACATATATTAGGGGTTGTTCAAGTCAAATTAGGCACTGCTTGAGTGGTGGCTTTTTTGTTAGAAAAATTAAAAAGTAAAAATATTGAATCATATTTATATATTTTTTCATAAAAAATAAAAAATTAATTAAAATAATTACTTCTCAAACACCCATGAAAAAATCATTACAAAAATAAAAAAAATCTTATCATTTTCTCTACTTTTTGCATGTTTTTTTATAATAAAAAAATCTGAAAATTATTCTCAAAACTTTTATTTTTTTACCTCATTTTAATTAAAATTTTTATAAAAAAAAATTACCAAAAAATTTAAACAAATTCTCAACTGTTTGGTCCAATTAAAATTTCAACTGGAGACAAGCCATTCACTTGTCTTTACATGCAAACAAATCATATTTTAGATTTTAATTTTGGTCCAGTGGTTTTGGATGTTGTGAGGAAAAAATCATGGGTTTGAATTGATGGAACGATCTTTTTAGTTGAACAAACAAATAAGCTTATTTGTTTGTTTTTTAAGATTATAGGATTTTAGTTTGTTAGTAGAGTTTTACAACTAAAAGAATCGTCCCATCAACTCAAACCCATGATTTTTCCCTCACCACACCCAAAACCACTGGACCAAAATTAAAATCTAAAATATGATTTGTTTGCATGTAAAGAAAAGTGAATGGCTTGTCTCCAGTTGTTTCAACTGGATCAAACAGTTGAGAATTTGTTGAAATTTTTTGGTAATTTTGTTTAAAAATTTTAATTAAAAAATGAGGTAAAAAAATAAAAGTTTTGAGAATAATTTTTAGATTTTTTTATTATGAAAAGACATGCAAAAAATAGAGAACATGATAAGAATTTTTTGATTTTTTAAAATTATTTTTTAGTTTTTTGATTTTTGTAATGATTTTTTACTTTTTTTTTTTTATTAAGAGGGTGTTTGAGAAGTAATTATTTAAATTAATTTTTTATTTTTTATGAAAAAATATATAAATAAATAATATGATTCAATATTTTTACTTCTTAATTTTTCTAACAAAAAAGCCATCACCCAAGCAATGCCTAATTTGACTTGAACAACCCCTAATATATGTTAAAGTAGGAGTTGGTGGAGGAGCATTGAATAATTTCTTGTGTTGGTGGTGTGTGTGTGTGTGTGGGAGTTGAAATCGAATAGAAAAGTAAGATGTCAGTAGCGGGGCCAACTCCATCTCAAGTTTAATTAAACTTGAAAGCATATTTTCAAAACACGTTTTCTAAATTAGTTTACAAGCACATTTTGTAACTGCGCGATCTTAATTAAAAGCGCATTTTCTAAACACGTTTTTATGATTTTGTTTATTTTGTTTGCCTGGATCACAAAAATACTGAAAGTGTGTTTTGTAAAAACGCTTCAACTTAGTTTGGGAAATTCCGCAAAAGTAGACTTAGTTTGGGAAATAAATTAGTATAGGAGATTAGTTTGGGAAAAGCCTCATGTATCCAAGCATCAGAACTTCATAAATTTAAATCTTAGAATCTTGGTGTACTAAATTGGATATGGGTACGGGGACACATCGTATGCACATATATATTGCACATTATATAATATTCTCGGATGAGATGTTGTAAATTATGTAGAAATATATTAGAAATTAAATAGAATTCAGGAAAAATATGAAATTTCTATATCTAATTCATGTGAGAACCTAACAATATTGCTTTGCTTTTTCATGTATTGTCACAAATTAAAGGATCTAAGTGTCTAAATTGGATACGAGTATCGAACACATATTCTACACCCTTACCCATGTCATATCCGGTGGGCATAGGTACTGTGGGGAAAATAAAAGAGTCCATATAACACAGTTGACAACAACCAAAGTGGATAACCATTAGAATCATACATAAATGGTCAATTTTCCATCCCTAAAAACTTGGTTAATGTCTTCCTTGGTTAGGCCTGTAAATCAGGTCAGGCATAGCCAGACCAAGGGTTGTGTGAGGAAAAATGTTTAGGTACCCCATTGGTCATTTTTGTGTTTGCAATATCATTCAAAGATTGAATCTGTAATTTTTACTTTATGTTTAGTCTTCGTTGGGTCTTCAGCATGTTCCGCAGTGGAAGTATCATCAAGTCAACTTTAGCTTCGAGCCTTGATCTTACAGACAGACTTAACTTCAGTGTGAAGATAAAACTCATGTATTTATTGCAATAAAATTGTTGAGTAGATTAGCCTTTTCGGTTTTGTTTGTTTTGAGTTCATGACCTTAGTTTAGCTTTGGACAATAGATTACATTGGCTAATGGGATTGGCTTTTTCAGAGTCCATAGACTTGGTTATTGGAGTTTTCACATCTGGAGAGTTGCAGATAGCTTCGTATTCTTTCAGAGACGTGCATTTGAACCGAATGAGAACATTATTCCTTTTTGTAAAGTTGTCCACTGTTTCATTAGTTCAAACACAATAATGTTTAGTTTGAACACAGGCCAATCTGTTTTTGACACTTGTAGCACTGTTGTAAAATAGTAGCTTCTCCATTTGAATGCATGAGTTTACTGTTTGAACACATGTATATTTTGATGCACACACGTTTGCATGTCTGGAGCGAATTTCTTAGAAAATTAACCCCTGTTCTCCTAGGATTACTATTTTACCATCTATAGAAACCTATACTTCATTGTTAGGTTAGCTACTGCATTCAGAGAGCATGTGTTTCAGTCATTCATCACTTTAGTCCAATTACCAACTCCCATCATGGTTAAGAGAAAATTTTGGAATTTCAAAAATTAAGTTTCCTACTTTGGTTCTTAAAAAAATAAAGTTTCCCACCGTGGTCTCTAAAATAAATTAAGCTTTTTACGTTTGTCCCTAGATCCAAACCTAAACCCAGCCTAATCTCAAAACCATACCGACCACCAAACCTACCAAATCTCAAAAAGCGACAGAAAATTAGAAGAAAAATTGGGTGGTAGGTTTGCACCATTGGTAGAGGAATGATAGGAAAGGGAATGTGAAGGTGAAAAGGGAATGGATCATGCAGGAAAAGGGCATGGATCGTGCGGGGTGGCAGTGGTATAGGCCATCGGCCTGATGGCCCACCCAATATGGCCAGCCCAAATTTTAAGGGCAAAACATTGCCTCCTTACGTATTCCAAGTCCGATTCTAATGTTTATAAACACAATAGCCTTGTCTAACCCTTTAATGATTAAATAAATAAACAAATAAAAGCCTTGTCTAACCCAACAATTTCTCACCTACAACAATCACTACAGCACGAATGATGTAGGTGAGAGCTCAAGCAAAATGACAATTGATGCAGCATAACTATCTTGAAAGCTGAATCAATTGTGGTCCTAAATTTTTTTCAATTGACAACTATTCGGAAAAGTAAATTTTCCAACACATATGGGTGCTCAAAACAGCACAGGAAATGTTGTTTCTGAACCAAAATATATACCTTCCTTCTCTTGTGATCAACAGACTCAAGAGCTGAACGTAGTTTAGCTACTTGTGCTGAGTCCTCCGCCTCTTCAGTTGCCAAGGTACCTGCAATGTCCTGATAAAACACCAATTTAGAGTATTAGGAATTGGCAAAGTTCAAACATTTTCAAAAGCACAACAAAAAAAGAAGGGTACAAGTATACGATTCTCATGTGAGTCAATCAGTTGCACAGGTATAATGACTAAGCCAGATGAAAGTACTTGAGAATAAACATTAGACCCAAAAAAAAAAAAAATCTGTCAAGAAGATACCTTCAAATGCTGCAATTGAGAGGAGTAGACCCGTTTTGAATACTCAGACAAAAGCTGGCCAAGAGCATCAGTAGCAGGAGGCAGGGCAGCACCAAGTCCAGCCATCCAACCATCCATTATTGCAGTTGAAAGAAGCTCTAATTGACCAGTTGTTCCTCCTACAGCATCATTTCCTGTGACAGAAAGAAACTCAAAGTTCTCTGCAAGCCAAGATCTGATTTGTCGCTGCAGCTCACCGGCTGGAGTATGGACAAACAAAGCAGCAAGAGCCTTGTTCCCAACAGCAAATGTTTTGGCTTCCTCAGTTATTTCCCTAAGTTTTCCGCCAGTTACATGCTGTCTCCACGTTTCCTGTTCATTGGAGTACAATTTCTCATACACAAGTTTAGATATATCATTCAAAGCTTATGGAAGCTAAGAACAGACACATGACACCAATGCATTTTAGGAGCAAGTTTTATGTTGATAGCAGCAAAAAGAATCTCCACAAGAGAATAGTTACCACAGCTAGTTCCCATGCAAAGTGAAAATATAGAATAAGAGCAAAAGCACCTGAGTAGCATAGGTTAAAAATAATCTGACAGCACGAGCATCTCCAGCAGCATATAAGTGGGTACATAATAACATAGTACTAAGAGAATATAAATGTATAAAAACTTGCATGAACTTTTATTTAATACTAGGGTTAGTAAGAGGAACTATAACTCTAGAGCTTTGACGGATGACCGCTATAGTCTAGTTATGACGAGAGCGAGTGGAGAGCAAAAGGGAAGCCATCACTAGTCACAGACAAAGCAACACTGAAGTTGCCTCCGCCAGTATCCAAGGTGTTCAGGCTCACTCAAGAACATAGTGAGCTCATGTATTACATACATTTACAGTTCAAGGTCAGCTCCCTTCCTACTTTGCCAGGTGGCAGGAAAAGCTCAGTTTCATCTTCGTTTACAAAAACAGCCATGAAAGCAAAATTTACTGCGACAACTTCGCCTGAGAGCAAAATTTACTGCTACCTGCAATGAGAGAATGCTGCCCTGAAGAGACCGTGACAAAGGAAGCTACAAGCAAGAAGGAATACAATATCGACTGGAAGCAAAGAAGATGGGGTTGTCATGTCGGTTCACGAAGAAAACTGCGACTGAGAAGCCCAACAAAGGCCTGTGACAATGGAAAAGTGAATCCTGAATGCAATCCTAGAGTTTTGACTATGCGAGATTATCGAAGAAGACTTAAAATTTTGGCAAGAGCTCTGACTACACAGAGGATGCCATTTGGGTAAAACTCAACCCCAAAAGCTAACTTGATAAGTGATGGTGCCCTCGTGCTTACATATTGCACATTCCCTTTGTACCCGAGTGATGTGGGACTTCTCTCACACCTAACATGCAAGGCCTAGGACCATGGTTATCAGAATCATGATCCAGATCCGGATCGTAGGATTTTAAGATCCTACGACTCTTATTGGGTCAATCAATCCAGATTGTACTAGGATCTTAAATCTAGTAGGATTTTAAAGTGATTATGATCCTAATCATAAAATCGTGTAGAATCGCGCTACGATCCCAATCCTACAAAAAAAAAAATTATTATTATTTATTTCTTATATATGGATGTATGTGTATATCTATACAAGAAATTTGACTATAAATTCTTTTTACAAACATCTCTTCTAATTTATGATAACATAAAAGATGCATTATATCAAATTAATCACTTTTCTTTAATGATTTTAAAATTATTTTTTTATTTTACATTAAAAGTAGAATCTTACAACCCTTGATCCAATTCTACAATCCGATCCACAAGTCCCTCCCAACAATCCTATCTAGGATCCCGATTTTAACAACCTTGCCTAGGACAAGCACCCTACCCATCATTGCTGAACCATCTATTCTATAGGAAAGTAAACAAAGGGAGGGGGAACAAATTTATGAAAAACCCACCTGATCAATTCCACGTATCTTCAAAACAACTGAAGATAACTTGGATTTCTTTTCTGGTTTTATATTTACTTTAAAGCCCTGAATCTGCTCATCAACCAGATAATTCCTATTGGAGTCATATCGAACAGGAGATCTTCCAGGGCTGCTACCCCTGCTGGAGCTTCTGCTGCGCCCTGTATTAGCCTTCTCCAGAAAGCGCTCAACAGGAGAGACCTAACATAGAAGTAAGGATAACATCTTTAACCTCCAAACAGTGCAGGTGACAGCATATATTGGTAGGGAAATATTAGGGAAAGCTAAATGCTTTATTACCTTGATTGATTGCAGTTCTGGTGATCTAGCAAGCAAAGATCTTATATATAAAATCCTCACACGTGAAACAAGCATGGTGTCCATTACTCTCTTTGGCTCCATCTTACGGATGAAAGAGAAAACAGCATCTCTTATTTCAGCAAGTATTTCATGCTCTCTTGAAGCACCTGCTTTAATCACTGCTGCTAAAACCTGCAATATTGCAATAACACCCTATTTAATGCAGGCCACTCCTACTCCAGATGAACACAGAAAAATGATCATGATTTTATTTCAACATTCAAATGTCTTCTTATCATAAATATAAGTAGTGAAGTGTCAGTCAAGTCAACCATCAGAAAGGGTGTCACTAGACCATAAAAATTATGCAAAAAAGGGATAAATCTCCCATATAAGCATCACCAAAATATCAGACACAGTTTCTACGCAGGACACCTTCTTCCTCAAACCCAAGTCATATGCTATCTAGTGACCAATCATACCGTGAAAATCTTCATATGTTTGGTAATCTGAGCATAATAAGTTGTTTATGGAAAATAATGTTTGTCACTAACACATGTTTCCTTCAATCAACTGCAACGAAACTTTTCAATGCATTCCAACCACAAAGCTTGAACCCCAACCACTTGGAGTCATCCCTTTTCAACATTTAGATTTAAAAGAGTTTCTTGGTATTAGATGAATAAAAAAGAAGAAATTTGTCTTATTATTTTCTTTGAAAGACATTTGAACCCAAGAGCCATAAATGATGAAAGGGTCCTCTTTCTCGGTTAAAATTGTAAATTTAGGTGGACGGTAACAACAACGGCACAAAAAACAAAGACCCTAGCAAAAAAGCACCTTCTTAATGTAGTTTACATGGGTTTCCATTCTGGACTGTACAGAGAAAGAGATAGTAAGCATACCAGCATCAGAAGCTTGTTTGCTCCATCCGAAATGGCAGCAATACTGTCATACTGCTCAGGATCAAATTCATTTAGAGCAGCAGTTAAATATTCTCCTGCTGGGGTTGTCTTGACCTTCTCAATACCTGACTTAACCAAAGCAATGGTGCCTTCAGTCTTATCTGGGGCCAAAGGTGAAGGGGCAACATCAACAGAACGTCCTTTATTATTATTATCAATCCTGTCAAAAATTGTTTCATTAAAGAAATGAAAAGAAACCTGAAATTAACACAATAACATCAAAAAAACACAAAACACTACAATCATTTTCAAGAGGTCAAGAAATTATACCTCCCAAGGTCCCGAGCCTGAACATTAGCAGGACCTTTGGGCAATGGACTAGACACCTGTAAAAGAAGGCAGAGCACCAATGTGAGAAATCTACTACCCATCAGAAGAAAAACAGAAGCATAAACGTCAAAAGAAGCTCCACTCAGTGGCCAAGACGGGTATCAGACCAAATATGGGAGTAACTTCATTTTGATCTATTAATCTTTGCAGGTCAGAGAGCATTATATGGCGATAGTAGATATCCTAAAACCCACCATGTCCACATTCTGCCAGAGTACTTAAATATTTAAAGAGTATGTTACAGTATAAACACTGGTAAGGGTTATATTATTAGTAAAATGTACTATAGTGTGGGTTCAGCACATCTATATTATCCACATACTGTTGTTAAAATATTTAGCCACTGTTTTTCTAATTTGAAACTGTGTTCGTAAGTCCCAAATTCTTGACATGCAAGATGTGTTGTTTATCTAACATGATGTGATCATGATCACATCTACGCCCAAGATTTACATGCAACTTTTTCAAGTGTCTTAACCCCTTTTTTTGTATCAGTAATAAGAATTCCAGTGTAAAGAATACAATAAAGCACCACAACCCACATGGCATATATAGATACACGGAAAAAAAAGAAACAAAAAAAAAAAAAAAAAGGGACTGTATAAAAATAAATATCTGAAGTCTAGAAAATCCAAGAGAGTCAGATTCAGCCTCCCAGTCACCCAACTAAACCATAACCGAAAAACCTACTTGTCTATTCGTTGATATACTCCTCTCACCTACAAAGAGCTTCAACACTGTTACCCTTAAATACACCAAATGACCCAAATCTGATAATGTGGAGCTGCCTTCTACACCTTTTTCGTCCTCACATTTACTATACCCAAACAAAAGAGAAGCTGAACCACAGAATGGAACAAACATAGCCAACACTAAACTCCAAACCTCACCTGCCACTTGACAAAGAATGCAAAGATATTCCATGAATCGATCTCTTCTGCCTCCTTACACAAAAGCTGTTATGGGGAACTTTCCCCCATTTCCTCAGGTTTTTTTTTTTTTCTTTATTGGTAAGTAGGCATTTTATAACCAAAAAAGAAAGATATACAACAAAGATCAAAACACAGCCTCAAAAGATCGACAAAGACAAACCCCTTTTTGCTAAAGGCCTACAGGCTACAACCACTCACCTAAAAAGTGAGGAAAAACCTAGCCAAATAAGCTAATCCTCTCACAACCGGAAAGGCCCTGTACATAGTTTCATCAGATTATGAATGGTAAGAGTCCTCTGAGCTGCCACCCAAACATATATATTATATATAATATAAGTAAAACACCCTCAAAGGAACTTTCAGCATTCCAATCCTTTCTGACAAAAAGTAAACTCTGAATCACCCATCAACAACACTCTATACAAGGACTTCATCTAGGAATAGGTGAGTTGAAGTGTTTAGACAAGCATTACATTTAAGATATTTCCTCAAGGGAAATGCTCACCACCGCCCAATGCGTGGTAGTTAATTTTGGAATGTGTAAAAAGTATATTGAAATATGTGAGAAGTGTATAGAAATATATATAAAGGAATTTATAAAATGAGTATTAGAATTCAAACTTTTTTTTGGCATTATTTAGTTCTTTAAAAACACCCATTGGGCGGTACTTAGCAAAACTCTTTTCTTAAATCAAAATAGTGGCTGGTTCAGATGTGCAGCCCAACTATCAGTTTATTTGGTTATTACAAACAGAAAAATATATAGGTTATTTTGGTTATTATGACACCAAAAAATGACCAAAAAAAGCATGTGAATTGAAACAGCATGCACTTGGAGTTTTCAAATGTCTGAAAGAACAGTGTAGATTGTCAATTACACTAAAAATAAAAATAAAAAATTCCATAAATAAACATAAGCTAGTGACATCTAAAAAATATCATTAACAAATAAGCCAAAAGCATTTTCGTAGACTTGACTGTAGATAGATAATACACAAACAAGGAAAGAATGAACCTAACAAGAAAATATTGTAATACTCTAAATCATCCTGATTCGTGGCCACGGAACATTTTTGTCATGACAACATAATAATTAATAACACAATCTTCCAGAACAAAAGAAAAAAATAATAATAAGACAAACCTGGGGAGATCCAACCAAATTTGCTTTCTCTGTCAACCTTTCAAACAATTTCTCATTTTCTTCATGTAGCCTCTGCCAAAAAAGAGGGAAAACACCACGTGCAATTTAACATTACATAATGAAAGAAGTAAATGAAATTAGGTAAGTTGCAAGTAATATTTAGCTCAGTAAGAAAAGGAAAAGTTGGAACTAGAAAAATATAAGAAATAAATAGGCTTTTATAAGTACAGTGCCAATCACAAGGAGAAAACTATCAGGAGCCATTTGTATGTGTGTATTGGGAAAGCCGAACACCAACTCTTTTTCAATGATTTAAGGTAAAACACCTACTTTTACAAATACTAAAATATTTCCATAAATCTATTTCTTTGAACCTTTTTTTTTCTTGCTGAGAGTCCTGTACACAATTGTTACTCTTCAATCA
Organism: Camellia lanceoleosa; assembly: GCA_025200525.1. Lineage (NCBI taxonomy): Eukaryota > Viridiplantae > Streptophyta > Magnoliopsida > Ericales > Theaceae > Camellia > Camellia lanceoleosa. The sequence continues at coordinate 137,303,513 of CM045758.1, read as the reverse complement.
ATATGATGTTAGCATATAATTAAGGGAAAGGCTACCACGTGCACCCCAAAAAGAGTGCATATGATATGCACCTTATACAAAAAGTAAGGTAGCATTTTGTAGAGTTCTAGAATTATGATTTGAGAATAGAGTTGTATTTTGAATTTGTGAGTTTGGGAATTATGATTTGAAAAAAGAAAATTTATTTGGTTATGAGTTTTGAAAAGAGTGTTGAATTGAGTTTTGAATATTGTTTTGAATTTTTCATGTGACATATGAAATGAGAAAAGTTGTTTGGTTATAAGTTTTGAAAAGAGTTTTCAAAACTTAATTCGCTACCTTATAACTCATAACCAAACACATAACTCAAAACTCTATTGAAAATTCTATTCAAAACTCATAACCAAAATCTTTTTAAAAATCAATTCAAAAAAATAATTTGTCATTTTTGTCTAAAAAAATAATTTATATATTTAAAAAATATCAAAAACAAATATTTTTTTTTTTCCCAAATAATAGGTGGCGATTGGCAATGGCAAAAAAAAATTTGTACTGTTCCGGTCTACCGGCCGAACATCCAAGAGGATGTCCGGGCGGACAACCAAGTAGACCAAAAAAATTCAAAAAATGTCTGGTTTACCAAACATGTTTTCTAAATATGTTTTGAAATTGATTTGGAATCATGATTTGAAAATTCTTACCAAACATAGGATTAGAATGTAAGGGTAGAATTAGTTTTGGAAAGTCTTACCAAACATAGCCTAAAACTTTTATCACAAAATGTATATAACTTTTACTACAAAAAAAAAAAAACTACTTTTTTTTTCATCACAAAAAAAATATATAACTTTTTGCTCATCGCAAAAAGTATAACTTTGTTATTCTTAGGGGTGCACACCATAACTTTGCCATTCATAACTTCCACCACAAAAATTGTTACTTTTCTTACAAAACAAAAAGATAACCATGAAATTTTGATCATTTTTACACAAATTAAGAGGATAGATTTTTTAGCCAAATGTCAGGGCAACTTATTTGAACTGCAGTTAAAAAATTCATATGATCTCCTACTTATCAACGAAGTGCTAGTGGTATATCTTATGCCCTAAAGGCAATCGGGGAGATGTGATTTGGGATACCTTTGCAAAATAGTAATATTATTTAATTAATTATAGGCCACGTTTTATGTTTTCTTGTTCACTTTTTGCACTACTATTTACATGATAAGTCCGTAAGATTAAAGATGACACGACATGTATGTACTTCTAGTTAATTTATTTTTAGAGATTCCTAGACATATGATTACTAATTAGAAATTAGTAATTTGTAATCCAAATAGATTAGCACATGTTATGCTTGCTCAGTCGACAGGTTGACTGCTCTCAAATCACTTGTGTCCGGAGAGTAATGCAAACATGCTAGTGATTATAATAAAACAAGTTCACTGAATGAGATGGCTCATGAATGTCTAAATGGAGTTTAGACCCCGTCTCATTATTCATATTACAATATGGACCTAAAATCGAGCAGCAAAAAGTGCACGGATTCTTCCATAATTGCACCAAAGACCCTCATAGGAAAAATGGGGTGCATACCATGCCAGCAAGGGCACGTGGGTGCGCAGTGTGGACTACTCATCACTGTCACAATAGCATTGGGCTGTTGGGCACTCATTGGCTTGCCTTGGGACCAAGCAAGACACGTGGCAAGGCATGATCCACCTGACAGGCTCACCATGACACACTGACACGTTGACATGAAAATTTTCAAAATCACGTAAGACACGACACTTGGGGGGCACGTGCAAAATATAATTATTATATGTAGCCGTCCCCACTTGAGTGGGACACAATGCTTAATTTGATTTGTTTTATATTTATTATGTCACACATAAGGATAAGCATAAATTATATGTTATATATAAGTACTTATTTAATTCAAAGATAATAATTGATAAGGTTAAAAGTAGAAGAATAGGTATAATTTATATTACTTTTCTTTCATCATTGGATTCCAAGTTATTTTAATCAAACTCGTAATTTGCTTCATATATCTACCAAGGTTGTTAAGATCGCGATCCGGATCGTAGGATCATACGATCCAATATATAGCATTCGATTTGACTCGTACTTTGGATCCGGCTCACGTAAGGATCATGGTAGGATCATATCAAGATCGGTGGGACCGTATCGGGATCGCAATTCCATGTGATCCTGATTTATAAGGGGTTTTTTTTTTTGCCAACTTTAAAGCAAACAACCCTTTATCGAGATAAAAGAAGAAGAAAAATTGACCCTCGGAGGTGTGATTAGGGCAATACAAATTGGGGGAAGAGAAATTCGACATCAAAGCTTTAGATTTTGTGGAACCAAGTATCCGTCGTATCTTCCTTCTCTGTATTCTTTTTTTTTTTGCTTTTTTTGTCTTCTTCTTCGTTTTTTCTTCTTCGCTGCTCTTCTTCTACTTCTTCTTCTGTGTGTTCAATTCTTCTCTATAGTTCGAATCACCATTTTTCTTCTCCCGACTTCTTTGTTCCTCCTCTTCTCTCATCTATGTTCTGTAGTTTGACTGTTCTTCTCTGTACATATATATAATTTTTTTGTTCCTGATCAAAGTGAACATATGAGAGACTGAAAACCAAAACTTCAATTGAACATTTGACAAGAACTTCTAATCACTTTATTTATTTTTATTTTTTCCTGTTTCTTCTTTTGCCCTACTTTTTTCTTCATTTTTCTTGTTTCTCCTTTGCTAGTGCTGCTGTTCTTCTTTGGTTCTTTTCCCTTAACTTTGTTGAAAAAAAATTATTTTAATTTGAACCACAAATTTTGTTTAGCACAACTCTATACAAATTCTTTGCTGAAAAAATGTCTGAATGCAACCTTGAATTGCTTTATTTCTTTTTTGGGGGGGTCATTCTATATACATTTTGATATTATTACTTAGTCAAATAAAAATTATTGACTTTTTTTAATCATTTTAGTAGGATCTTACAATCCTCAATCAAATCCTACAATCCGATCCGGCAAACCCCCAAAACAATCCTGCGTAGAATCCCGATCTTACCAACCTTGATATCTACGGCTAAGCAATAGGGGCATATTCCCCTAGTGTTTAAAGCATGTAAGAATCTAATTTTTTTTTTTTTTTTTTTTTGGAAGAAGGACAAGTTTGAATGTGTATTCAAGAGGTGTTGGGAAGTGTCTAACGAGTGTTGTAAAGTGTCGGTGCTCAACACGACTTGCCAGCTTAGAAGTACCTATGTTAGCTTGAAGTTATTTGAACATTACAATACAAGCCTAAATGAGACCTTCAATTTTTTAGCCAAGCTCAAAGAAATCTGCCAAGGGACCACAGGTTGTAAATGCCTGAGACGGAAATCATACTAAAAAGATTAACTTTGACGTGGTCTACAAAACTTAGGCAAAATACATTTGAAGAAAAACTAGATGGGTAAATTACCTATTTAACCACCTATCGAGTGTGGTGAAAATCCTAACCAAAAGGAACATACAGACTTAAAACAATCAACTCAACTCAACAAGACTACATCAAACCACCAAAATTGGCTACATATTATTCTCTTTTTTCCATACCACTGTAACTAGGCCACATAATTTTATAAATTATGGACCAGCATCTATTGTTCTTTACTACCTACACCGTAACGCATGGCCATGCCCTTTCACTAGCACATTTCAACAAGTACCACCTCAACATCCTCAATTTAGACATATTTATTCAATGAACAAATAATTTTGCAGTTGCCCTACTACATAGTAAACCAAGTTCAAGATGGACCCATGATGAAAAACTCCTCTCCAATGGGAACAGATTACTCATTGCTCACCCCAAGTCAAGATGACAATTGTATTATCTTAGAGATCACAATATAAGAAAATATGCAATGTCCAAGACAACAGAAGTTCAAACTATATGATTTTTATATCATGATGTCTGAATAAGCATCATAGTATACATAGATCATGTAAAAACAAGCCTTAACATTATATATGACAACTTAAACAGTAGAACTCCCAAACATGTAGAATTGTTAAGAATAACTAACCTCAATGAGGGCATCGCGTTTTAATAGTTCTTCTTCGAGTTTCTTGGTAACTGTAACAGAATCCATGCCATCGCCTGCTGCTTTAAATATAGGTTGAGCAACAGCCTTCGAGTCTAAGCCAAGCTCTCTAGCATGAAGAGCCTCATTTAGTTGTGACTCAATGTTTTTAAGTTTGGCCTACAATAGTGGAGCACCAAAAATATTAAACAATGCTGCCAGAATATTAGAAATAATTCTCAATCAGGAAAGAGAAATATTAACAGCAAGTTCCATAACATGGATACTATATAACCTAAGAAGGTAATATAGTTAAAGAATAATATGTACCACAAGAAAACAAGCTAAATGAAATCAACAATGAGAGAAATGCCACCATTTCAACAAAGAAACACATTAAATAACATTATGCAGTGTGCACATTTATATTGCTGATGAGGTTAATCAAGATAAATTGTCACAAAAAAATTACCAATCAGATTCAACCTAGGAGCACGACCACTTCTGTGGAGGAGGCGTTTCATGTTGGACACTAAATCTAGTGTCCCACACTTCTTCAACATGCCCTAATTAAAAATATAAATTTATAATCTCAGACACTTTGGTGACACTTCTTGAACACTTCAAACACAACCTATGCAATGAATCTCTTCATAATAACAATGTTATTTTGAGTTACATGGACTCTTCTATTTCGCCCACAGTACCCGTGTCCCCCGGATATGACATGGTAAAGGGTGTAGGATATATGTCCGACACTCATATTCAATTTAGACACTCGGATCCTTTAATTTGTGACAATACATGAAGTAAAGCAATATTTTTAGGCTCCTACATGAATTAGATATAGAAATTTTATATTTTTCCTAAATCCTATTTTATTTCTACATAATTTACAACATCTCATCCGAGAATATTATATAATGTGCAATATATATGTACATATGATGTGTCCCCGTACCCATATTCAATTTTCGAAACGTACCCCAAGATCCTAAGATTTAAATTTATGAAGGTCTGATGCTTGGATACACACTTGCACCAGATACTCATACCCGAGTCCACGTAACATAGATGTTATGTATTCTTTGGAATGCAACTAATTCACTCCAAATATGTTTTTACACATATACAATATGAATACATCAACGTATTTTTATAATCTACAACTATTTTGCATTGCAATTGTTGCGTGAATGGCATCTTGATATTTAAGTTACGAAGTATATACTGTTAGAATAGTTATTTTCTATTCTCCTGTTATTCTGTTAACATTTACTTAAGTTGAGGATTCGATGGTCATATTGCAATGTTAGGGTTTGTATATATATTTTGCTAATGTAGAGTTGAGCACATAAGTCTAAAATATATAAAAGTTCGCTCTTTTCTCATTTTCTTTTTCTTCCTCTCTTCTCTCATCTTCTTCTTCTTCTTCCTCCTAAATCCTAACCCTAAATTTCTTCATTTTACATTCTAACTTAGTGTCAGAGCAATCTATTCTTCATTGGAAAGTGTTCTACATATTCTGGAGATTAAGCTGATATGATCAAGACGTGCTAATGTCATTAGTCGTACAATGACGTTAGCATGACGAAAGTACTGTACTAACGAAACCCACATCACTAGACTTGAAATTCTCTCTTGATAATTATGGTGATTTTTGTGAAATTTTTCGATCATCCTTGATGTGAGTTTTCTATTTTCGAATGTTTTTCATTTTTTTTGGTGCCCATCTTTGAATCTGGATTTGGACCTTGTTTTTGCTGATTCTTCTTGCTGAAATCAGTCCTATAGGAACCGAAAATCTCTTCTCTAGTGATATTTGGTGTTAATTTGTTGTTTTGCTGTTGTTGGGTTAGTTTTTGGTTCGATTTTGTGCCTCAATCTGTTCGGCAAACTCAATTTTCTATTTCTACCTATTAGAATTTACTCTGTAGGGGCTGAAATCCCTCGAGCAAGGGATAATTGCTCATATGTTGATTCATACCCGTGGGTTATTGTGTTGGTTTCATTTGGGGTTGAATCTGTTTGGTAGATCTGTGTTTTCCCCATTTATGCCTATTTTGTCATGGATTTTTGTTTTTGAGCTAGTTCTATTGTCTATATTGGTTGTTGTGGGTGTTGATTGCTGTGGGTATTGACTATTTGCAAGTATTTTGCTACATTCGTGCTTGTTTGTTAAGTATTTTGTGTGATTAATCGTCATGGCCGAGATTGAGGCTAAGGCTATGGTTGTGGGTAAAAATGATGATATACCTAAATCTATCACTACCAAGAAATTGAATGTGCCAACTATTTGGCTTGGGCCAGTGTTGTAAAAGGCGCACCTAGGCGTAGGGCAAGTCGAGTCGCACCATCTGCGCCTGTCGAGGTACCAGGCGAGGCGACTTGAGCCAGGCGAGTGCCTTAGCCGCGACTAGAGCAAGGCGAGAGAGGCGCAAGGCGATCGCCTAGGTGCGACTGAGTGTTCAAGTTGTAGATCTGATCTAACGACTCAAATGAACCTAATCAAAGGCCTCGTAATCACAGAGGATTACGACTCAGGGACCATATGAGCCAAATAGGACTCAGATAACCCTAATCGAAGTCGTCTCTTCCTCCTCCTCTGCGACTACGACTTCGATCGACTTCGCAGGTTCGATTCGCAGGTTCGACTTCGCAGGTTTCAACTTCGATCGACTTCGATCGGCTTCGCAGGTTCGACTCTCTCTCCCCTTCCCCTTATTCTTCATCTTCGATCGACTTCAGCTCTGTTTTTTTCCTTCGACTGATCTATTTTGCTTTTATTTATTTATTTTTTTTTTTTTCAATTATTTGAGTTGAGTCTAAAAAAAAATGGGAAGCCTGAAATTGATTATGATAAATAAATTAATTAATTAATTAATTCATAAATAAATTAATTAATTAATTCATAAATAAATAAATTAATTAATTGATTATGATAAATAAATAAATAATTTTTTTTTTCAATTATTTGACTTTCATAACCCTAATTATTACATAAACAAATAAATTAATTAATTAATTCATACATGCATACATAAATAAAAAAATAAATATATTACATTCATTATGATTATACTGAAATTGATTCATCATTATACTGAAATTAATTAATTCACCTTTAAATAAAAAAATAGAAAATTGATTCATAACATTAATTAATTAATACATTACATTACATTACATACATTACAAGAAAATTGAATGTAACATATCATAGGAATTAATGTAATGGAATGTAATGTACAATGTACATTAATTAATTAATTAAAAAAATAGAAAATTGATTCATACATTACATACATTAATTAATTCATCACATAACATGCATTACATTCATTATACTGAAATTGTTTTTTTGTTATTTATTTTTTGTGTTGTGTAGTAAGTACTAAGTAGAAAATGACATCGGAAAGTAATAGAAAAGATCCGGCGTGGCAACATGCCCATTTGGTTGAGGAGAATAATTTAAACAAGTTTGAGCGTAATTTTTGTGGTAAAGTATCAAATGGAGGTGTTTATCAATTTTATAACTTTGTGTTTTTAATTTGTTTAAATATTTTTTGTTGAAAAAAGTTTTCAACTTAAATATATATTTATTTATATTTTTTGATTTTTACATCTAACTCTAAAAAGTAATAATAGAAAATATGATATATGCTTGTTGGTTTTTTATTTTCAAAAATATATATATGTCAAAATGGTTTGAATTGTTTTTATATTGTAATACATTTTGATATTCTAAAGTTTCAAACTTTCTTTATTTGGATTTTATCGGATGAAACAACACCTTGCGGGAGGTTATAGGAATGTCACTGCTTGCCCGAAGTGTCCTTCTCATGCAAGAGAAGAGATTAGAGAGTTCATGTCCAAAAAAAAGACACAAAAAAAAGAAATGAACATGTTGCCTGATTTTGATGACATGGACATGGAAGATGAAGCTGATGATGTCATTAAGATCAATGTCAATCAACACCGCAAGTTGACAAGTAGTAGCCAAGGTTCATCCAAATCCAAATCCAAATAAAAAATATCAAAGAAAAAAGGGCCTATGGATGTTTACTTCACACCCAATCCTGAATCAGTGGTGAAAAATCGAAAAGACCAAGCAAAAGGGAAACAAACCAAAATTGATGCAAATGACCCTTACAAAAAAGAAATGAGAGCTCGGGCACTGCAAAGATTTGCAAGGTGGATGTATGATGCTGGTATCCCTTTTAATGCAGTAAATTATGAGAGTTTTGGAGCAAAGATTGAAGCCATTAGCCAATATGGTCCTGGTATGAAGCCACCGACTTACCATGAAGTGCGGGTTATCCAACTCAAAAAAGAAGTGAAACATACTGAAGATTTGATGAAGTGTCATAAAGAGGATTGTGCAAAATACGGGTATTCCATAATGGCTAATGGTTGGACTGATAAGAGAGGAAGGACATTGATTAACTTTTTAGTTAATTGTCCAAGAGGAACCATGTTTCTTGAGTCGGTTGATGCTTCTAGCTATTCAAAGGATGGGCAAAACCTATTTGAATTACTAGACAAGTTTGTGGAGAAAGTTGGAAAAGAGAATGTGGTGCAAGTTATCACTGATAATACTGCAGCTAATGTGTTGGCAGGTAAGAATATTTCCTCATTCCTTACATCAAAATTGTTTACTCATAGTTTGTTTTGTATCTAAAATTTAAAAACTTGAAAATAATAATTCTTCATTATTGTTACATTATAGGGAAGTTTTTGGAAGCTAAGTATGAACACTTGTATTGGACACCATGTGCTGCTCATTATTTGGACTTGATGTTAGAAGACATTTTCAAGATACCTAGACTGAAAAAGACATTTGAAGGGGGTATTGCAGTACATGGCTACATTTACAATCGGCCTACGTTGCTAAACATGATGAGGCGCTATACAAATTTGAAGAATTTGATCAAGCCTGCAAAAACTAGATTTGCAACCGCCTTTTTGACTTTGTCTAGGATGCATCAACAAAAAAATAATTTTAGAAAGATGGTCACCTCCAAAGACTAGACCTCAAGCAAATGGGCAAAGGAGCCACAAGATAAAAGAATGGCACAAACTTTGTTGATGCCTTCATTTTGGAATACTGTTGTGTTTGCCCTTAAGGTCTCGGGTCCTCTTGTCAAAGTGCTTAGACTGGTTGATACTAAGAAGAAACCTCCCATGGGATACATTTATGAGGCAATGGATAGGGCAAAATAATGCATTTCAAGTTCATTTGATCATAAAGAAGAGAAGTATAATGAAATCTTCGAAATCATTGACAAAAGATGGGATGCCCAATTGCATCGACCTTTACATGCAGCTGCACATTTTCTTAACCCAGAATTCTTTTACCCAAAAGCGTTAGAGGTGCAAAGAGATCATGAAGTGATGAATGGGTTTTATGAATGCATGCAAAGGTTGGTCCCGGATGTCACTATTCAAGATTTGATCACTAATGAGATGAGTATTTATATGAAGGCTGAGAGTCTTTTTGGCAAGTCTGTTGCGATTAGACAAAGAAATACAAGAGCACCAGGTAATATATTATAGACTCATAGAGTTTATTTTTAGTAATACTTTTAGTAAAACTTAATACTTGGTAACAATTATTTCTAACTAGTGGATTATCGCAACTGATTGGTGGGCATCATATGGTTCTTCTACTCCAAACTTGTAAACTTTTGCCATAAAAGTCCTTAGCCTAACATGTAGTTCATCGGGTTGTGAACGAAATTAGAGTGTATTCGAACATGTGAGTATTTAACATTCTAACTAATTTTTTGTTCAATTCAAATATTTTTTATTCTCATTATATAGAATTTAATAACTTTTTAATACTTGCAGCTTCGTAGCAAGAAAAGAAATAGATTGGAACGTCTTAATGATTCGGTGTATGTCAAATGCAATAGAACATTGAGATTTAGGTATGACATGCGCAACACTCTTGATCCCATATCTTTGCAAAATATTGATGAAAGCAATGAGTGGTTGCTTGGGAGGATGGATGGAGAATCAGATGAAGATAATGAGCCTGTGTTTGATGATGATGATGGCTTGACGTGGGCCACTGTTGCTAGAGCTTCTGGAGTAGAAGAAAGTAGCCATGCAAGTAAAGCAACAAGTTCACGCTCAAAGGCACAACCGAGGATATCTAAATCATCAACATTGACTCCACTTCAATTAATAGATGAAGAGGAAGCGGGCTCAGATGACACAGAGGAGGAAGATGTTGAGGGATACAAATCAACTGATGGAGAAGAAGATGATAGTTTGCTTGCCATTGATGTTGAAGATGATGATTGACTGACACCGACCTAACCTACCCTTTCTTTTGATATTGATGTTTTTAAGTGTTAAGACACATATTAGTATTTGTTGGATATTTATGTTTTGGATGTTTAATGTTTATGTTTTTATTTTATTGAATGTGGATTATTTGATCTTTGAAAATTGAAATGTTATGTAATATGCACTTTCATGGCTTTGAGAATTATTCTATATTTTGTCTTGAACCTTGATTACTTTTTATTTTTAAAAAAATTGTCATAGTACTATGAATGATTAGTCTACATTAATTTTTCTATTTTTTACGAAGACTGTGCGCCTTACTTCAATAAAACCCGCACCTCGACTTGCGCCTAGGCTCCAAGAGACCTTCGGCGCCTTAGTGCGCCTTGAGCCTTTAAAAACACTGGCTTGGGCTCACGCTGTCAAATTTTCTTATGTGGCAAGAAGTCCCGCTTCCTTAGTGAATTTCCTCCTGCCACTGATGGTAAACCTTATGATGATTGGTGTAATGAGGATTCTTGTGTTATGGGTTGCATATGGCACAATTTAGAACTACATGTTACTACTACCGTGGAATTTTGTGACACCGCTAAGGAAATTAGGGACTCCCTTGCTGGATCTTTTTCGAATCAAAGTAATGTCTCTCAGGTCTATGACTTATATGAGCAGATCTTTGCTATGCGCCAATCTGGCCGGTCCCTTCCTTATTACTATAGTAGTCTCAAGACCTTATGGGATCAATTATTGCAGCATTGACCCTTCACCACTGATGTGAACAAACAAAACCATCATTGGGAGGAGTTTATGATAGCTTCTTTACTCTTGCTTAGATCCTAAATTGTGAGGGTTCAAGTATTAGATTCTTGCTAGTGAAACTTTACCTTCTGCTACTAATGCCTATTCTCAGCTATCACGTTCTTCATTGGGACAGGCACAACCCACCACTGGGTCCTCTACTTTGTCATCTTCTGCATTGGTCTCAAGTAGTGGAGATCGTGGGCCTATTCGAAGGGGTTTTCATGGCTCGTCTGGTCCATGGGGTTCTTATTCCGGTTCACAGGTGGTTTTCGTCGTAGTGGTTCTCATGGAGGTGATTCACGTAGTAGAGGTAGTAGTGGACTGAGTTCTCGTACACGCAGTGATCGCAAATGTACTCATTGTGGTTCTCAAGGTCATACTAAACCTCAGTGTTGGAAAAAGTATGGCAAACCTGACCATGTACATTAGGTTATAGATGCTCCATCCTCACAATCCTCATTGTTTTCTACTAGCTCTATTGTTTCTCCAGTTTATCCTCACGAGACACTCACTACTTAGATTAGTTAGCTTACTGCTCTTATCCAGTCTCTCCGGCCCAGTCTACCTTCATCTCTACCGCTACTATGGCTAGTTCAGGTAATATTGCTTGTGTGGCTAAGTCCACCCAGCCTTGGCTCCTAGACTCTGGTGTTAGTTCTCATATCTCTGGTAATTCCTCTCTTTCGATACTCTTAGACCTGTTGATCATACTATTATACTTGCTGATGGATCTTCTCGATCTGTCAGTGGTCAAAGTCCTCTTCACCCCACTCCATCCCTATACTTACCCTCTGGTCTCTATGTGCCTCAGTTTCCATTTAATTTGCTTTTTGTTAACTAATTGACTAAAGCTCTCCATTGTTTGATAACCATTTCTCCCACTTCATGTGTTTTGCAGGACCTCTAAACCCAGAAGATGATTGGTTCGAGACATGAGAAGGATGGCTTATACTTTTTAGATACTAAGACCTCTCCTCCTCCTCTATCTGCTATGTTGAGCACTGATGTATCTCCTCTTCAGTGGCACTTTTGCTTGGGTATCTCTCTTTGGCCAAGCTCAAGTGAACTTGTTCTTGATTTAAGTCATGTTTTTCAAATTGAGTGTGAAGTCTATCAATTTAGGAAGCATCACCGTAGTTCTTTTCCTAATCATGGTGTTCATCGTGTGTCTGAGTCGTTTACTCTTGTCTATACAGATATATGGGGTCCTTTTAGAACTCCCATTGTTGATGGTTTTTTCTATTTTGTTATTTTTGTAAATGATTACTATCAGATGATTTGGTTGTTTTTAATAAAACACAGATCTAATTTGCCTTCTAATCTCTAAGTTTTATAATGAAATGCTTACTCAATTTGGGAAACGTATTAAGATATTTCAGTCTAATAATGCCTTAGAATATGTGCAATCTATTGTGACTACCTTTTGTGATGCTCGTGATACTATTCATCAGAGTAGTTGTTCTCATACATCTTCTCACAATGGTGTTACGGAGCTCAAACACCGCCGTTTGTTCGATGTTGCTCGCACACAGATGCTTAATATGCATGTCCCTAAACAATTTTGGGGCAATGTTATTCTCACCGCTTGTTTTCTTATTAATCGCATGCCCTCTAGTGTAGTACACTTGTCTCCCTATTCTTAGTTATATCCTACATCATCTTCGTTTCCCTTGTCGCCTCATGTTTTTGGTTGTATGGCTTTTGTCCATGTCCTTGGCCCCAATTTGGATAAGTTATCTTCTCGTGCTCACAAGTGTGTGTTCTTAAGCTACTATTGTACTTAGAAAGGGTATCGGTGTTATCATCCTGAATCACGTTGATAGTTTGTCAGTGCTGATGTAACCTTTTTTGAGTCTACTCTGTTTTTCTCCTCCTCTTGGCAACAATTATCAACTGATCTTCTCTCTTATCGTGAGGGGGAGCCAGTCTCCCTTACCTCTACTCTTCTATCTTGTGTTCCTTCCTCCTCTTTTATATCACCTCCCTCTCATCTCATTACTATCCCTCCTTTGTAGGTTTATCAACAGTCTCAAGCTCATCGCATTGTGTCTTATGGCCCAACCAATTCATCTCCTTCGTCTGAGGTTCCTGTCTCCCCTGTTCCATCTGTCGATATGCCCTCTGATAATGACCTTCCTATTACTATCCGCAAAGGTAAACGTACTTGCACTTAATATCCTATTACTATTTTTGCTTCTTATAATTGCCTCTCTCCTAGTCTTCACTACATTGCTTGTAGCCTGTCTAGTATTTCCATTCCTCGCTCATATCAACAAGCTATGTCCATCTCTGGTTAGAAACATGCAATGGATGAAGAAATGCATGCCCTGCATAAGAATCAAACGTGGCAACTTAGCCCACTCCCTTCTAGCAAATCTATTGTGTTGTCGATAGATTTATATTGTTAAGTATCTTCTTGATGAGACTGTTGAGCGCCTTAAGGCTCGCCTAGTAGCCAAAGGCTACACACAAACCTATGGTGTTAATTACCTGGGGGCTTCTCTCACGTGGCTCTTCTTAACTCTATTCGAATCCTTCTCTCTGTTGCTGTTAGTAAGTCATGGCCTTTATATCAACTTGATATCAAAAACGTCTTTCGTCATGGCGATCTCCAAGAGGAGGTCTATATGGATTAGCCCCATGGCTATGTGGTTCCCGATCATGAGCATCTTGTTTGTTGATTGCAGAAGGCTATGTATGATCTTAAGCAGTCCCATCGTGCTTGGTTTGATCACTTCGGTTGTGTTCGCCGTTCCACTTTTGATCACTCTGTCTTTGTTCGATACTCATCTATTGGGTGTGTTGTTCTTATTGTCTATGTGGATGACATAATCATTTTTGGGAGTGACTCCACCTGTATTGCTAATTTGAAGTAGTATTTGGGCCAACAATTTCACACCAAAAACTTGGGTCATCTTTGGTATTTTCTTGGGATTTAAGTTGCTCACTTCTCTCAAGGCTTGTTTCTCTCCCAACGAAAGTATGTTCTTGATCTTCTCACTGAGACTGGGCTCTTAGGCACTCACCCTAGTGATACTCCCATAGATCCTAGTGTCAAACTTAATGGTGAACCTGAGGACTTGTTTCCTGATATTGGTCAGTATCGTCGGTTGGTTGGGAAGTTAATCTATCTCGCTGTCACTCGCCCCGATCTTGTGGTTAGTCAATTTATGCACACTATGTTCATCTTTGGTTGGAAAAATGCAATGGATGAGAAAATGCATGCCCTGCATAAGAATCAAACGTGGAAACTTAGCTCACTCTGTTCTGGCAAATCTATTGTGCGTTGTCGGTGGATTTATACTATTAAATATCTTCCTGACGAGACTATTGAGTGCCTTAAGGCTCGCCTAGTAGCCAAAGGCTACACACAAACTTATGGTTTTGATTACTTGGAGACTTCTCGCCTGTGGCTCGTCTTAACTCTATTCGAATCCTTCTGTCTCTTGCCGTTAGCAAGTCTTAGCCTTTATATCAACTTGATATCAAGAATGTCTTTCTTCATAGCGATCTTCAAAAGGAGGTCTATATGGATTAGCCCCATGGTTATGTGGTTCCCAGTCATGAGCATCTTATTTGTCGATTGCGGAAGGCCATGTATGGTCTCAAGCAGTCCCCTCATGCCTAGTTTGATCGCTTCGGTTGTGTTTGCCTATGGGTTTCGCCATTCCACTTTTGATCACTTTGTCTTTGTTCGATACTCATCTACTGGGTGTATTGTTCTTATTGTCTACGTAGATGACATAATCATTTTTAGGAGTGAGTCCACCAGTATTGCTAATCTAAAATAGTATTTGGGCCAACAATTTCACACCAAAAACTTGGGTCATCTTTGGTATTTTCTTAGGATTGAAGTTGCTTGCTCCTCTCAAGGCTTGTTTCTCTCCCAACGAAAGTATGTTCTTGATCTTCTCATTGAGACGGGTCTTTTAGGCACTTGCCCTAGTGATACTCTTATGAATCCTAGTGTCAAACTTGATGGTGAATTCGAGGACTTGTTTCCTGATATTGGTTGTTATCGTTTGTTGGTTGGGAAGTTAATCTGTCTCACTATCACTCACCCCGATATTACATATGTCGTGAGTGTGGTTAGTCAGTTTATGTCACTCCCTCCCAACCCAATTTTTTTGTTGTGTGACGTATCTTGCAATACTCGAAGAGTGCCCCGGTCGTGGTTTGCTCTATCACCCATCTTCCTCGTCTGTCACTAGCTTCAGTGATACTGATTAAGCTGGTAATAGGACTAACCGTCATTCACCTCAGGCTATTGTACCTTTGTTGGGGATAATCTTGTTACTTGGCGAAGCAAGAAACAGATTGTTGTTACTCGTTCTAGAGTAGTGAGTACCGTGCAATGACTCATATTGCTTCTGAAATGCTCTGGGTTCAGTCTCTTCTCCAGGATTTTGGCTTTTCTATTCCCACTCCTATAAGCATGTCTTGTGATAATCAGGCTATTATCTTCATTGCCAATAATCCAGTGTTTCATAAACGAACCAAACATATAGAGGTTGATTTCCATTTTATTCATGATCTCTTACTGCACAAGCAACTTGTGACTCCTTAATGTTTGTTCTAAAGATCAATTGAGTGATATTCTCAGCAAAGCTTTGGCTTGATCTTCGTTTCATCGGTTATCCGTCAAACTAGGCACGTTTGATCTCTATGCTCCAACTTGAGGGGAGTGTTAGAATAGTCATTTTATGTTCTCCTGTTATTTTATAAATATTTACTTAAGTTGAGGGTACGATGGTCATGTTGCAATGTTAGAGTTTGTATATATATTTTGCTAATGTAGAGTTGAGCACATAAGTCTAAAATATATAAAAGTTCTTTCTCTGCTCTCATC
Source organism: Camellia lanceoleosa (assembly GCA_025200525.1). Classification (NCBI taxonomy): domain Eukaryota; kingdom Viridiplantae; phylum Streptophyta; class Magnoliopsida; order Ericales; family Theaceae; genus Camellia; species Camellia lanceoleosa. The sequence goes on along the minus strand of CM045758.1, from coordinate 137,287,527 downwards.
TTCTTTTTCTTCCTCCTCCTAAATCCTAACCCTAAATTTCTTCACTTTACATTCTAACTTATGCCTTTTAAATTTTATTTAGTGTTAGAATTACTTTTTTCATCACCTTTGAATAAAGTATTCATATATGTGACATAATAAATTTATAACATGTCCCAAACATATCGTGTCCTACATTTATGAAAATCAGCATGTCAGTGTCGTATTTTTGTTGTGTCACATATTAGTGTTTGTACTAATTAGAAGTTCAATGACCTGCCACTGTCCAGATAAACAAAGTGCACATACTAATCATTTGTACAAACTGATACTACTCCTCCAATCAGTAAGGTACAATGTGTAAGTTTAAAATTTAAAAAAAAAGGTGCCCCTTAGATGTCAATGTAGCCCATGCCGGATATTGTATTATGGGCTGAAGCAATGAACCTATTTGAAGTGGCTCATTTTTTACCAGAGAAACCTATGTATGAACAAGGATTAATTTTACTTCCTCACCTAGCTACTCTAGGTTGGGAAGGTCCTGGTGGAGAGGTTATTAAACACCTTTCCATACTGTGTATCTGAGGTACTTCTGGAGCTTTGAGAGCTTAGACTTGTGAGGAAAACCCCAAAAGGAGAACACCAAAGCTTGTCTAGTAACGTTTGTGTTTACAATTTTCTATTTATATTTACAGAATTCTTGAAAATCTGAAACTCATTTGGCATCATTTTTGTTTCAAAAAACTGTAAACAATTTACTATATTTTGTAACCAAGAAAAGTTGATTTCACTTGTTTAGAAGAAAAAGAAATTTTCATTTCTTCCTCTTTCTCTCACTTCTTCTGACCCCACCCAATGCTCATCACAACCACCAGCTACCATCACCAATGACCTCCTTCGACAAACCCCTTCCGCAATTGGCCACCACCTCTTGTTAGAAACCAACTTCCACCACCACCTCAGGTGGTCAGCCAACCACTATCTTCGATGATCAACAATCACTTTTAGCCAACACCTCTCGCGTCCAGCAACCAACTCTAGCCACCACCAACCACCTCCCATCGATGGCAACCACTTCAGCTACCACATTTGGCGTCTAACAACCACCTCCAACTACCAACTTCAACCGTTAACAACTACCTCCCACGGGCTGCCCTTTTCATTTGTTTTCAAAACAAGTTTTAAAACATGTGCGTACCAAACATTTTTTATTTTTGTATTTACCAAAAATAAACATAAACATGCTTAATGTTTTCTGTAAGCCAAAAACAGTAAGCTATAAACTTTATAAAATGGCATGTAATAAATTCATTGCATAGCCAACAATCAAAAATGTTTCTCTCAAACAATTGAGGAAATACATGCTTCAGCATTTAAAGAAAACTAATCATATCTGTTATCATTGACATTATATGATTCTAAAAATCAACCACGAAAGGACAAAAAATAAAAAAATTACCCAATACCATCAACGGCCTATTTTTAAATTGGAAAAATATAAATTTAAAAAAAAAATGGCAAGTAGAGGAAATTAAAAAAAATAGATGAAAAATAAAAAATAATTTCAGTTTGGGTGGGAATTTAAAAAAATCTACAAAAACATTATATATTTTTACTCGTTTGCCCCTCAGCCTCTCTCTCTCTTCCCTCCTCTCTGTTTATCTTCCCTTCCCCGCCTATTTGCAATTATTTGCCCCAAACTCTATTTTTTTCTGAAAATTTCCCATTTAATTTCCAACAAAATTTTGGCAATCTTGATAATAATGCCACTACAAAAGAAAATGAGCTGAAAGCACATCGGATAATTAGAAAATTGGAGCAGCTTTAACAGCTATTCCTTTAACATTTGCCTCGATTCTTACAACCTTTAAACAAAACCTATAATGCTAATGGAATCACATGCTGAGTGAAATAAGTTTATCATTAATATCCTTTTGAGCACCCAAATCCTATTCCTCTACCCGAGGAAGTTGCAGTGGCCTTAGATTCCATCGGCAATTGATATCTTCTGTTGAGCTCTTGATAAAATCATATAATCTTTTCCAGCATAAGGAAACATGCACACGCTGTTCATTCTAAAACTTCTACGAAGTTTACTTTTTTCATTTTGAATACATTTTTTACCATAAATTGGCATAGCATGAGTTTCAATTTTTCATCAAATATCAACATCCTAGAATCGTGACACAAGTCCATTCCATCATTTCTACAATTGTTGAGGGTAGTAACTTTTTATAGTTGATGAAAAATGTTGGAGATATAACAATTGAGCAAAAAAACATGCAGCGCTAATAAGTTTTTTTTTTAAAAATACAACTGTAGCAATAATGCATGGAAAATTTCAAGAGCATGCATAAAGATCTGATTACAACAGGCATGAAAAATAAAGTCAACATATGACCAACCTGCAAAGTTTGAATTCTTGAATCGTGTTGTTGTATCTGCAGTTTTTGGTCTTGCTCTGACTGTAATAGTTGTGCAACTTGGTTTCTAAGCTGAGCATTTTGATCCTTTTCTATCTTATGTTTCTCTGCAAGCATAATGTTTTCTGACTGCACCAAATGAGAGAATGGCGGCAGTTAGGAACAAGCTAACCCATGTGCAGCAAAACCTATATAATCTTTACAGAACAAAAAGAAAAGCCACAGTGCAGTTTACTGTTACATCAAGGAAGTGTCAATGGACTCAACTAAAAAGCATCAAACAACTTGACAATATAGAGAAAGGCATCAAAGAAATCAGCCACAACAAGGCTATAAACATGTATCAGTCATAATATACTGAGTAGATATCACAACTATTTCTTGAACATGATAAGAACAAAACAACCATATAAAATCGATTCTCTCCTTTTGTATGTCAGGTACAAAAGTTCTGAGATAGAATTTTCTGCTTTAATTTTTTTCCTTTCTTTTTTTGGAGGTGGGCAGGATTGCACATCGCCCACTTGAATATTATACCTCTGTCACAGAGTATATGAAATCTATAAATTAGAGACTTGTTCTTTTGCCACTATCTTACCTATTCAAACAAGAAGATAAAAAATCATGGAATATTCCAATATTTCCAACAACAACAACAAAAAAACTATCATCTTTAACAAGTGCACCACAAAAATTTCACCCATCCAAGCCAACCTCCACTTATGAATCATAAATAGGAAGAAATTTACTGACTTTGATTAATCTAAACATACCAGCCACCACGTTAAAGTGGTATGCAGAATATCTACAGAAACAGACAATTCTTTGCAGCAAAGGGTATTAGTAGTAGATAAGTGACCGAAATAAGAGTAAGGGAATTTATATTAAAAAACTATGCCAAGTGTGAAAAAGAAGTTATAAGTACTGAAAAGACTTTGCAAAATTCATGAAGTCACAAAACCTTTAAGTCTGACTGCAACGTAAAAGAAACTTTCCATGCTTTTTGAACTTCATTAAAAAGTAGAACACATTGATCATTTGCGTCTTTCAATGCTTGCTTTAGGGTCAAAACCTCTTGCTTCAGATCATTAACTTCCTTCTCTTTTTCATACAAATCCTTGCGTGCATCATTTGCCTACAATTTAAATTTCAAACCAGAACTCAGCAGACAGAACGGAAATGTATATTATGTAAATATAGTTCCCATTGATGCATTGACGAACATATGACTTCCTGTTAACATATTTGTGATCTAAGCAAGTTAAGGGGGGAAACTAATGGCGTGGGAATCACATATCCATTCCTAGTGTTACATTGACTCGGGCACAAGTGTCAAGTGTGGGTGCGTATCTAGAGGTCAAACCCATCAAACCTCAAATTCAAGGATACGAGAACTTGGCAAAAAAGGCTATGGTTGCATTTGGTAGAGTTTTCTAAATATAATTTGAGAATAGAATTATATTTTGAGTTTGTGAGTTTTGGAATTATGATTTGAGTGTGGAAAATTTGTTTGGTGAATGAGTTTTGAAAAGAATTTTAAATTGAGTGGCGAATTTTTCATGTGAGATGTGATATTTGATACAAAAACTTACAACTTATAACCAAACACACAACTCAAAATGCTAAAACCCATAAAAAAAAATTTAAAAATTCCGAATTTTTTTTTAGTTAAAATATAAAAAATACCAGGTGCCAATTGTAAAAAAAAAATAGCACTGCTCCAATCAACTGGCCGGTCAACCGGTTGGACGTCCGGGGGACGACCCGTTAGTCCAAATTTTCCCACCATGCAAAGAGTTTTCACAAGAGAGTGTGGAATTAATTTTTGAAAACACTAAACAAACATCACACTCAAAAGTGAATGTGGAATTATATTTTGAAAGCTCCACCAAACGGAGCCTATATTTTTATATTTATGTGACATAAAATGATATTATATGTAATGTAACATACAATATCAAAAGGACATTTTATTTATTTTATAGCAATTATACAACAATATAAAGATAGTGTTAAATACAAATATATAAGAAATGTCCGATGGAAAGTATCGGACACATCCCAGACCCTTGTCCAAGTGTCATGTGTTTGACACGAGTATTTGATTTATTTTGAAGAGTCCATGTAACATAGCCTTCAACTAGATGGCCAACTATGATGACACCCAGGCAGGCTCCATGTCAAGCCCAACAAAGTACTGGCTTAAATTTGTATTTGACTGGAGACAGAAATTAATCAAAGTAAAACCTACAGTCAGAAGCAAAAGGTCGACCGATTGCTCCGCATCCCCCATCATTTTAATATGTAGAGAAAAATCAAGAGGATCGAATGAATTCAGCAAAACTTACAACATCTCTCCATTTCTTAATTGTATCTCTATTTCCAAGGCTTAGTACAGCATTCCGCGCTCTGGCAGAAAAATTGAGAGATGATAATGTCTCAGACAAATTTGAAAGATTGGGACACACATTGACAATCATCAAAGTCTTCGAGCTTCCACCTACAGAAATAAGAATACATAAAAATAAACTATTTTAGTTAGCATCTTCAAAGCAAAAAAAAAAAAAAAAAAGAGCACCAACCCTGTAACAAATCAATAACTTGTGAAATGGCATTATTATGTCAACCAAATAGAAAGCAGAACTGAGTACCCAGTGAGTCCGCAAGTACTTTTGTTAGCATTGAATTTTCATAAGGAACAGTGTCCTTCTTGGATGTCAACGAACTTAAAACATCTCCCAACCTACATATAACACATAAGCAGTCAAAACATTGTGCAGGATGAATTAGGAAAACATTAATCCTGCTAGCCAAAATATTTGAAGCTATGAATGTAGGAAAGAAATGAATCAAATATAGCCTCCATACCCCAAACACTCTTATGAAACAAAAAATAAGCAGTTCTTAGTAGTAAATCTTAGGGCTCAAAGTGCAACTAAGTGGCAACTTATTCCCCAAGAAAACTATAGGGAATCTAGTTTGCACAGCAATGAATGGAAAGAGCTAACTATTTAGTAAAATGAAAACCAAAACGCCATCACCTGATGGTGGTCCCACCAATGCACTCCAAACAAAAGAAACTAGTACAGTGGCACTCTATACAGATAATATTGGCAGATTAATAAAGTTGATGGATGCACAACATACGCTGAAAGTGATTTCATGACATGCAGCAAGTCCGTAGCACGCTCCCCACCATCATCTTCCAGATTCAAATTTGCACTTCCAGCCAGGTCAACTAAAGAAAGCTTGCTATATAAATTTTCTCCACTGATCAGATTGTTATAGTATATATGAATTGAGACGATCCTGAGAAGAGGAGAGCCAAGATAAAAACTATGCATTATCAAAAAAACTTACAAAAAATATTACTACAAAATGATATGTACGATAGCGGCAAACACTCAAGATATCTATAAATGCATAAACATGCTAACAAAAATAAACAAATTATACATCTGATATTACCTTCAAAGCAACAAGTATGAAATGGTCACTGTAATTAGCTCTAAAAGGGCAGATGAAAGCCAAACCCTTCAAGTCCAATATTACACAGGCACACTACATGCCAACAATTAACACATTAAACCATAACAAAACCTCTTCTTTAAGAACAGAGGTTGGTTTCCATATCAGATGTCCTAGGCTCCCAAAAGACAAGAATGTTCTCATCCTTCACAAGGTCTGAAAACTATAATCAAGTAGGAATACATTCAAGAACCCATGAAAGTGCTATTAATCCTATGAATCGCATTGGTGGAGTCACTTTCCAGAATACAAGCATGAGAAGTGCCAGCAGGTATAAGAAGCAAAACATCAATATTCCCATTGCAGCTGTTTGGTGCAGCTTATATGAGTTGCTTATACCTTTTTTTATTTCCAGACTATTTGGTATAACATCTGCTTATAGCTTATTAGGCAAACATTGCTTAAATAAGCTGGAAAAAAAGTCGATTAAGTTGGGGAAGCGATGCATTTGGCTTTTGCTTTCTGATTATCAACTTTTAACTTACAATAAACTACACCAAAAAGACCCATTGTGGTATGATGGTACCTCAAAGAACCTCCAATCTCCATCTAGATTGATATTTACCTACAATTCTAGGTGGAAATTCCAAAAATCAGAAGTGAAAGAAGAGGAGGGAGATGAAGCTGAGGTGGCAATCCAATAACAGATGTGTCATTCAGGCTGAAACTGCAAGACTCCAGTAGTAAGTCACATAAATGGTAGCCTAGAAGGAATATCTAGAAAAGCACATAAATCGTAAACTTGTCCTCTTCAACACCTTACAGATATTTCAATACAAGGTATCAACTAAATGGTAGCTAAGAGAGAATATTTGTTCTGCAGCTTTCTTTATGATATCCTGAAACTCAAAAAAGGAATGCAAATATGTATGTGTATATATATACTACGAAGCACAGACACCTCAAAACAAGTGTTGTAGGAGTGTCAGACACGAGAACAAATATGGTACATGCCACATGGCGTGTCCCTTTATTTAATTAATTTGTTTTTAGAGGACACACTGGGGACACGTTAGGGACACTCTAGGGACACATCAAGGACTCGCCAACTAGTATTTTTCCCCCTTTACTTTAGTACTTTTGATGGATGTTGAGTGTTTATTACTTTTTTCTTAGATTAAAATACTTGATAAATCATCTATAAAAAAAAATGTATAAACAGTAAGTGCTAATTTAAAAGTGATATTTTTTTTTTTAAATATCGGATTAGTATTAGTTTTTGTTAATTCGTTTGTAGATGTAATATTAACCTACATAGCAAATAAAAATATTTTATTACCATGTCTATGTCCCTTTTCTTTTTTTTAAATCACTGTGTCTTCTGTCCGCATCCGTGTCCAGGTCTATGTTCATGTTCGTGCTTCTTAGTGTATACATATATATAAAGAGATCCAGTGGTGCCAAGGATATGGAAGAAAATGCGCTCAATCATGTCACTTTCTGTTTTTGCACGAGGCAAATGCTAGCAGAAAAACCCATGAATCTCTCTCTTCTGAGTCATATCCAGACCAATTTACAAGGAAAACCCCCACTATTTTCCTAGAAAGGGAGACTTGCAAAAAAATTATGCCAAAGGGTCCACAAGTACCCACATGCTGCCATTAGAAATGGGAATTGATTGCATAGAGAACTTCATAACTAAATAAGATATAAGATCACCACTACTTCTGAATCAGTGATTCCTAATGAGGTGAAGATAATAGGAAATCTTCACGGTACAAAGCAAAGTAAATTGAGTAGAAAAAGAAGTGAAACCAAACTGGAGAATCCACCAATATCAACCTAATGCCTGAGCCAAACAAAATATAGCATGGGGAAAGAAGACAGATGTGTAACAAACAAATTTGCAAACTTCCGTGAGTCTCCCTGCAAATAGGATGAGGATTCCAACAATTGTACAGTGACCTACATTACACGGACTCGGGTGCGAGTATCGGGTGCAGGTGCGTATCTAAGAGTCAGACGCCTCAAAATTAAAAATGAAGGATACGTGGATACGGATCCAAATATGGATACGGATAGGGGGCACATCAAATAATTATTTCTTAAATATATATTTTTTATAAACATAAGTTAAAAAGTCGATCCAATAATTTTTTTATATATAATTTATGGACCAAACATATAAATCAACTGCATAACAGCCCATGGTATTAAAAGATTTGTTAACCAAAATTTTAATAGGGCCAAAGTTTAGTAGGCCCAAAATTTTACTTATGGTTCAGCCCAATTTTTTAAAAAGAAATATTTTTATAAAAAGAATAAAATAGAGAGAGGAAATATAATAAATAAAGAATAAAAGACAGAGAGAGAGAGAGGGGAGGGCAGATCAAAAGGCAGATCTGGAATAGAAGAGAAAGAAAGCGAGAGAGAGAGACATGACAGAGAAAGAGAGAGGGGCTTACAGTCGTGATCGTCGAAGACGAAGACGATGTCAAAGTCAAAGGGCGCTAGAAGAAGTTGAAGTCCACGAAGACAAAGTTGAAGGACGCAAGCAGGGGGATCGAAGTCGGCGACAAAGGATCGATGTCTTGCCCTTTCGAAGTCGGCAACAGGTTCTCTCCTTACTCTCTTCTCTTTCGTTTCTTCTCCCGTATCCATTTGTACAGAGCCGTATCCCGCATCCGTACCCGTGTCATGTCGACACAAGTACCTCCCAAAAAATGAAGAGTCCGTGTAACGTAGACTATAACCCATACTTGTTGGAGATTATTGAGGACCAAAAACTGTTTGGAAAGGAAGTCTTTAAAGCCATCTTGACAGAGAGGAGCTTTTTCCAGAGTAGATGCTGCTAAAATCTAAACCTCCTTTGACCTTGTTATGACTTATGATATACTTTCCAATCAAAAGGACGATTCTGGAAACTTATATACCAGTTTCTCTATGTTATAATCATACGACAGATTTATAAATTTATAATTGGTTTACGTTTTGATGATAAAGAATAAATCAGCGACTGTTAATTCATTATATTAATTGCTCATTGGTACAAGTAGGGACTACTAGTTTCTACAAAGCTTGTAAACTAATTGTTATTCCCAAAGGCCATCGACATAGCTTTTTCTATTTTGAGGTCTGTTACTAAGAGTAAACTCCACCCTTCCAATATACATTATAGAAGCTCATTACCACCCTTGCCATACACAGTTATTAATAGAAATGGGAATCAATAGTAAAAATTTAACTGATCACCTTGGTGAACTGGAAGAGTACTGATTTTTAAACAAATCGGACTTGAAAGTACAGATTTTTAAATGCTGACATGGCAAAAATGCTAGTGGCTATTGGAACCTATGAAGCAACGACATTTCAAAACAGGTATCGTAGCAGTGTCAAACATGACAACACAGCAGGGTTTATTTAATCAATTTTTTCAGGGGACATGGCAAGGACACGCCAACTAGTTATTTCCCCCCTCTTTTTTAGTGTTTTTTATGGATGTTGGATGTTGAATGTTTATTATTTTTTGTTAGATTTAAGTAATTAATATATAATCCATAAAAAATAAACAAAATTATATTTATTGCCATGTCCCACCGTATCCATGTCTCCATTTTTTTAAAATCATGTGTCCTATGTCCCATGTCTGTGCATTTTAATTTGGAGCTTTTGGAAAGAACTCAACGGGGAGGAATGAGGCATCTAACCAAAGTTAAACTCAAAAATTTTGGCTACTTTTATAGAAAAATACAATCATGAACAAATATCATTCAGACTCTTGTATCTCCACCATAACCCATGACGTAATGGGCACCAATCAGAACATAAATCTATTTGTAACTCAAATTTAACTACACAAGTTCAGCCATATTATGATATGTCAAAAATCAAATTCTTGGAATGAATGAAAACCTTTTAAGGATGATTTTGAAACATATTTTGGCTACTAAAACTCACTAAATCATGATAATTTCCAGCAATTTTTTATGTACGTTCAACGTTTAGTTTAACATAAATGACTGGATTGCTTTCGAGAAACCAAATCCTACTATAGTTATATGAGTGTCTATGAGGATAAGTAGCGAATATTCCAACAATGAGACAAATCAGGATTGTATTTGTAGCTACAGGAAACCTGGTCCTGGCATTATAGAAATTTTAAAAAATAATAATAATAATAAAATGATGGTCTTATGTAGTGATGAACTTCTTCATCTTCTAGAGGGAATAAGTCTCACCATATTTCCCAAACATCTATTACACAGGAAGGATGGCAATAATAAAATTGACAAAAAAAAACAAATCAGAATGTATGGAACAGCAAAGCCATAGACAGATTATGTGAGGTACAGAATACAGAACATACAGATGAGAGAAGTTGAACTTCAATAAATCAGTTCCCCGATTCTGAAATGCCACTTTCAAGACTTTTGAGAAATCCAATGGATTATCAACTTTTTCCTGTGCAAGCTCTATGAATGAATCCGGTGACCCCATCCTGATCTTCGGTAGGATGTTCCTTGATTCTGAAAGCAAATCCCTTATCTAGAAAAATATTGAGGAGCACAAGCATTAGGTAATGGTAATAATGCTTAGCAGAAGAAAACAAGAGCCAAACTAAACAGAAATTACAAAACATAACGAAATTATGAGAGCGATGGAAGAAAGGTATGCAGCAATACTAAGATGTAGTAACGGAACCTGCTCATTGTAGATTTCGAAGACTGTAACAGAAAAATTAAATCGAGAAATAGAGGTTGTGTCTGAGTTGGACAAATCAAATAGCTCCTCAAAACTTCGGGCATATAAGCCACGATCATGGCTAGATCCTACCTGCAAAAGGTGGGAGCACATAGAATTAGCATATTAATGAATAAATCAAACAGTTACCCAAAGCATTGGGCATATTTTAAAATTCAACAAAACTACCTTGCCCCGTTAGACAGCCTATTATAATATATCGATGATATGAATCTTAAAAGTAGAGCAGTCCTCAAATCGAATGTGTAAGATCTGATGTATGCATAGCTCTCTAAACTAATAAAAAATGCAAGCATGATCTATAATTATTATAAATATATATATAAAATAAAAGAGATGGAGGGAGAAAGAGACCATAGTGTGTGTCTTTCCTGATTGGGTTTGCCCATAAGCAAATACAGAAACATTATATCCATCCAAAGCTGACTGCACAAAGGGCTGAACATCACTGAAAAGTTCAGCTGTACATACAAAACGTAAATGTAAGATAGCATACTTCCACACGACTAAAATTAAAGACAATGTAAGTTTCAAAAAAATGATATAGACCAAGCAAACTTCATGGCACCTTGTCCAACATGAGGCCCATAAACCCTGTCAAATTCAAAATCCTTTTTTGGGTTGGCAACATCATCAACACCAGTAGGGATGCGAATGGTACAATCATCAGGAAATTCAACAACAGAAGGACCTTCATCCTCAAATATTGGTCTTGTACGACAAAACACCTTTATGTTTCCTGGAAATTATCAAAAAAATAAATTTTTAAAATTACCAATCCAATTTTGATACACAAACAAAAACTGACCTGCGTTTATGGATGCATTGTTGAAATTTTTGGAGGGGCAAAAGGTAAAGAATAAGTTTCTTTATTCTTCAGTTTGTGTGTGCAGGTTTCTGTGTCTATTAAAGAGAGAAATAAAAAGAATATCTTGAAAAGGGTAAAACTTACAGAAATCATGAGTACCTTTGGCAATCAGTAAGTCATTGAACAACCTTTTCTTCTCATTTATCAGTGGAGATATTCTAGCTTCAGTTTCAAAGGCAGCCTGATCTGAAAGCAGATGATATTATGCATTGCTAAAATAAAATAGTGTCAACATAATCAAGCAACACTATTCCATTTAAGACGAAGATTGATATATCCCAGAGAAGGTAGTGAGGCCTTTCAAAGCTTCACAAATTGAAGTCATGCTAAAGTTGCCCACAAAACGGGGAGCATAAATAAACCAAAAAAAAAAATTTTTTTTTATATGGGGAGCATAAATAGAACCATAATTACAGTCCAAATGCAAACTACTTTCAACAGATTATTAAGAAAAAGACTAGAAACAAACACCTTATAAAACTGCTGATGAAATGGAGAATTTTTTTTTTTTTTCTTGGGTTCCCCAAACTTGTGATTGAACACAATTAAATACAAAAGCTCACAAAAGATTGATTATCAATATTGCATACTTCTTATTCTTTAAGTTGCAAAGAGGAAAGTGGCTGGTCTGAAACATCATAGGTGATGACATATATAAGAATTAAAGCAGTAAATGATGGAATAATATCTTTCTAATGTCTTTCATTTCGACCATCCGACCAAACTCATTTCTTACCTAGCTTATGAGTCTTATCAGCAAGAACACCCAAATACCGCGTAACTCGATCAAGCTTTGCATTTGAATACTCCTGGAGATCACTTGCTTCTTGTCTCAACTCCAAGTAATCTTCTCTAGCAAGCTATCCAAAAAAGTTAATACAATTGAAAAACAAAAAATTACTATAAAATTAAAAAACCTACCATAAGCAAAATAACCAATAGGTTGCACAAAATACTATTGATAGCATATGAAATAACTTCATATAGGAAGCCACTATGCCTAAGATACTGAAAATATTTTTGAGATAAACTTGTAGCTTCAGAGTCTTAACTGTCTTTTCTTTTCTTTTCTTTTCTTTTTTTTTTTTTTGATAAATTAGAGTCTTAACTGTCTTCAAAAGGTACAAGGCTTAATAAGTAATAAACAGAATCTGCTATATTCAGAGTCCTTCTGCCATACATGGGTATCTTGTCACACAGACTGTATCTAGCTTCCACATTGTCCCTGACATCTTACACTAATATGTTTCATTGTTGTAAGAAGAACAAAGTGGTCATTAAGCACACCTTACTCATAGTAAATGTTCACTTGGGTGAAGAACCACTCAGCCAAGATCGCACTGAAAGTCGAGCACATGTTACATGTGGAGATAGGCACGCTCGGGTGGAGAACTACCTCAAGTATTAGAGAACCGAGCATGTGCCTTGGCCAACACACGTAGTGATGTTTGGTCAATCCAGGTGTGACCTCACAAGGCTGGCAAGTGGAATCAAATTATATGGAGAATGTGATAATATAGCAATGTAATGGTTGAGACACATGGAAGGTGGACGCATGTAGCAACAGTATATAATTCCCCAACCATCACATTTCAGCTAGGCTGATATGCATATCAGCAAAAGGACAAAAGTAACCAGAAAAAATATATGCAAGTGTGTGAGAAATAACTAAATTACACCTAAAAGAATTGTTATTCATGTAAGACTTATTTTTACACACCTAGACAACATTTCTTAAAACCCATCTTTTGTCAAGCAACTTGAGTCCATTGTTTAAATATCAAGTTGCACCAGTGAAATAACTACATATCATAACATTTTTTTCAACAAATCCCCAATTAATTTTGATACTTGATAAGTTCATAAATATATTGAATACTCATTTGCAACAATCTTTCGCTACAATTAAGAGGCAAACCATTTGAAAATGGACAAAATATTAATGGCATGGTCCACAACTCCTTCTAGCTTATTTTCAAATAAATACCATATTCAAACTTAGTGCATGCCATCATTGCTTCTTTCTCCCGTTTAATCTTCTTAAGATTGCTTGCTTTAATCAATTCTCTCACCGATCCAATGGCTTAGATCGTGGGCCATCTCGTTTGCTTTTTTCACTTTCCTCGCCAGGTTTAATAGGTTTTGATCTTTCAATACCCAAGAATAAATTAATAACAAAACATAGAAAATTATTAAATTCTCCATTATCCTATCATATTGTTTCTATTTCTCAAGTTTAAATGTTTATTTTTCCCTTTTATGTTTTCCAATCAAACACCCATCCTAGGTCACTTAGAAACGCTAATAATACCCTAGTGATTTTGTCTACAACAACTAGACCTTCATTCCAAAATAGTAAATTTAACAATCCAAAGCGATCTCTAAAATTTTTCCTATTTCTTTTCTTAACATTTTTTATAAAGAAATAAAACAAAATTAATTTGTAATGCATTTTTTCACTTAATTAATTTGAAAAATAATATTCTATGTTTTATTGAATGCCTGACGCTAGAAATAAATGTGTTCTCACGTTTAGAAGTACTTCATGTTTAATAATGGGTTTATACAAGTTTACCCCCATCGCACCACAATTCAGATCATATAACATACCATGTTCTTGTTCTTGTTTCTGTTCTTTGTACCAGAACGATCAGCGTTCCAAGTAAAAAAGCTTGGCAATGGGGTTGTTTTTTTTTTTTTTTTTTTTTTTGGGTGTGTGGGGAGGAGGTCTAGATAAATTAGATACAATTCCATATTCAACTTTGATGGGTAACAAAAATTCCCCATATTTCCTTTTATGCTTTTTAGCTCATACTAATAAATGTATATAAATATATTGATGTATGCATATACTACAATTCAATATGGATAAACAAAATGGATCACATGTTTGTAAAGTGCTCGTTGTTTGCATCATAAGCTACTTGGGTTTTTAGGGCTCGTTTGTGGTTGGAAAGATGGTAATATATTAACTCTAAGAGCTAGAAGAAAACATGATATCATGTTCTGATCCAATTTTAGTTGAAATTCAGATGCCATAAAAAAGATAAGGCGTATAGAGTGATTAATTAAACAGAGGTAGAGTTTACATTCTTCTCCATTGTGGTTATATAAATTTTTCTACAACATTTTGCCTAGAAAATATTTTTGTTCATCTATTATTGTCTATAAAACATATTTTGGCTCCCCATGCTTTTCACAAGTCAACAACTAGTTAGAGCTATACTTTTCATATTCATTTAGAGAAATGTGAGTAAGATCAGATAGCTAGCCATGTCCAACAAACTTAATTTCGCAAACTGTGCATATCAATAATGGATGGCACATCCAAGCAAATGAAGGTTTGGCAAAATACAGATCTCAATTCCTACCCTCTCTCTCTCTCTCTCTCTCTCTCTCTCTGTGCACGCGTATGGGCCTATGTTACATGAATATGTATATATATGTATGCTATGAAGTACGGATACCTCCCTGAGGCCTGCGTACGAGTGTAAGACACGTGTCGAACACAGACACGCTTCAAACACTCTTCCTTACATGTCCCTTTTTTTTTTGGAATTTTTCTAGTTCTTCTCTTCGTCTTTTGTCTTCTTCTCTTCGTTTTCTTCTCCTCCTCCTCCCTCTTCTCATTTCGTTTCTCCCTTTTCTATCTCTCTCCCCTCTTTCATTTCTCTTTACTTTTTTTCTCTCCCTCTTTCATTTTTTCTTTTTCCTTTTTTTTTTCTCTCTCCCCTCCTTTTTTTTTCCTGACGTCATCTCTTTCCCTTTCTTTTTTCTTTTTTTCTTTTTCTTTTTTTTTTTTTATATCTATGTTTTTGTTGAACCTAAAATTTATAAAACAAATTATTTTTATTTGAAAAAAAATCAATTTTTATTAAAAAAATTTAGGTAATGTGTTTATTAATTTTATTATTATTGTAATTTTATAGGAACCAATTTTAAAATTTTAGATATATAATAAATAAATAAAATTATATATATTAAACTTGTCTCTGCATGTCCATGTCCATGTATGTATACATGTAGACTTGCATATATTTCATCTTGTAACTGTTACCATGTAGAGATGTAGAGGCAATGATCTTCACTTAAATCTTTTTGGATAGATTCCCATAAAAACAAAAAAATAGGCACATAAGTTTGTTTCCACTAAAACCAACTATCTGCTATTGTCCAGTAATAATTACGGACAATCATGATGGATGTTCTACAAAAACTTTGCCTGCACACACCCACAACAATTTGAATTTCAAACCATCAAAATGATTACCCATCTTACTTTCCAGTCCCTTTTTACTTACCACAGTCCTCACCTAGTAAAAGCACCATAAACATCTATATCTAATATCTCAACAGAGTTTGCTCAAGTCACAACAGAGCTGGTAAGAGACCAATCCAGAGATTTAAACTTTCAAACTCCTGTAGCAATTCAAATCTGCCACTGACTACCATCACAAGCATTTCCCATGACTATCAACAGGCATTGCCACAAAAAACCTCCATAACAGTCCCAACTACAATAGTTGATGCTAACAACTCCAAATTTAACCAAACAACTAAAAATTAGTCATATCAGAACCTATCATTTCAATAATACAGTCGAGTAAAAGGAAGAGATAGTGAAAAGAAAATTAAGAAGAAGCGTACTTTAACTTTATCTACCAATCTCTGGAGCTTAGAAGCCAGGGCGAGCTTGGAGAGCTCGGAATGGGGTAGAACAGAGGACGAAGAGATCGAGTAGCGCCTGAGAAGAGGTGAAGAAGAAGAAGGTTTGCGATCGTCGTCTTTCCTCGGCTCGAACCCCGACACCTCCCAGTTCCACCTGTTCTTCTGCTCCGCCATTTCCACAAAACCCTAGAGAGGAGCTTCGTATCTCGAATCGATGATCAAATAAACGGCGATAACAGAGACGAGAGGCCCCCCTCTCTCTCTCCTTTCTCTCTCTAGCTTTGCTTTGGGCTTTCCCTCTTTTCCCAATTTTCGTGAAGTTAATGGTGGGAAAGCGGAGGCAGACGGCGTCGTAATGAGGATGTGGGGACAGTGGAGAGACACCCTTGGGCTTTTTCGCTCACAAATATTTCGTGCTTCTTGTTACTTCGCGACTCGCTCTCGCAGTGTCCCCGTCACTTCAGATAAGGTACGTCACGTGACCGTGCACTTGCTGAAAAATTTATGGGTAAATTACTTTTATATTTAAAATTACACTTATTTTTATTAAATTAAAATGACATATTTATTTTTGGCATTTATATATATAAAATAATAAAATAATATAGATATTTTATTTATATCATTTTAAAATAAATAATAATCATTTTTTTTAGTTTAACTCACACAAAATTTTATTTTTTTATTTTTTCTAATTTTTTTTAATATTTTAAGTTTTTTTATTTTTTGAGTATACCTACAAAAAAATATAAATCATATTTATGGATGTTTTATTTTAAAGTGAAATGTCACTATTAAATTATATTATTGTGTATGAAAATTCTATATAAAATTTATATTTATATATCATCACTCGATAAGAATATGTTTAGATATAATTTAATGATATAAAGTTGTAACATGTAGTCATAATGATAGGGAAAAAAAATTATAAGAAAAATAATACGATGGTCATTTAAAAAAATTTAAGAAGTGACATCAACAATCCAATAATAAGTTGTAATAAGATTACAAACCTGGGCCATTTCCCTAAATAAGCCAAAATACTAAATCAATTCCCAAACTAAGCTTAGTTTTGAAAGAATTCTCAAAATAGGCTAAATCGCGGTTGTGAATCGCGAGTTCAACACTTTTCCGCCTGTCTCGCGTGAGTTGGGTAATCTTAAAATCGTGGTTACAAAACGCGAATTTAATTAAGAAATCGCGGTTACAAAACGCGATTTTAATTTTTTTTTTTTTTTTCTGAACTCACTATTTCGAACCACGATTTAAAAAAAAAAAATAAATTTTCTTAAGAACTCGTGGTTATGAACCACGAGTTTAACCAAATATCCACTTTTCAACCCAAGGCTTCATTTCAACAGACACACTGACAACTCTCTGCACACACATCACTCACACTCACAACACATCACTCACAATAATATACATATATATATATATATATTAATATATATTTATAATTTAATATATATATATATATAAATTTTATTTCATAAAATTGAAAACAATATTAAATATGCATAATAATAATTTATAATAGTAAATAATAATTAACTATATAAAATAATTATTTTTTTATTTTAATTCTTAATTTTTTTATTTTACTTTTATTTTATTTTAAAATTTAGTTTTTTAATTAAATTTATTTATTTTTATTTTAGGTTTAGGATTTATAAAAAATAAATTTTAAGAATTAAATTATAGATTCTAAACCCTAAATTCTAAACTCTAAAATAAAAATAAATAAATTTTAAGAATTAAACCCTAAATCCTAAAATAAAAAAAATAAATAAATTTTATCCCTAAACACTAAGGTAGCGTTTGGTAACATTTACGTTTTTTGTTTGTGTTTACAAAAAATTTATAAACCTTATTTTAGAAAAACATAAATTACAAACGTGTTTGGTTTGAACAAAATGTTTAAAAAAAATTTAAAACATAAATATAAAAAAAAATTTAAAACATAAATTACAAACGTGTTTTTTTTTTCATTTTTTTTTCAAATATTTTTTTTTCAAATAATTTTTTCTATTAAATTTTTTCTAATTAATTTTTTCTCAAAAATTTTTACAAATCACGCTTTTTCCAATTAAATTTTTTTCAATTATTTTTTAATTAATTTTTTTCAATTATAATATGTGTGATCCCATTGTCATAAATAATAAATATAAATATAAATATAAATATTTTAGGCTTGAACAAACATATTTTTTAGTTTACGTTTTAAATTTTTTAAACATTTTGTTCAAACCAAACACGTTTGTAATTTATGTTTTTAAAAAAACTAAAAATAATGTAAACCCTTTATAAAATTTTTGTAAACATAAACAAAAACGTAAATGTTACCAAACGCTACCTTAGTGTTTAGGGATAAAATTTATTTATTTTTTTATTTTAGGATTTAGGGTTTAATTCTTAAATTTTATTTATTTTTATTTTAGAGTTTAGAATTTAGGGTTTAGAATTTATAATTTAATTCTTAAAATTTTTTTTTTATAAATCCTAAACCCTAAAATAAAAATAAATAAATTTTAAGAATTAACCCCTAAACCCTAAAATAAAATAAAAATAAATTTTATCTCTAAACAGTAAAATAAAAAATAATTATTTTATATAGTTAATTATTATTTACTATTATAAATTATTATTATTCATATTTAATATTGTTTTCAATTTTATGAAATAAAATTTATATATATATATGTATATTATTGTGAGTGATGTGTTGTGAGTGTGAGTGATGTGTGTGCATAGAGTTGTGTGTGTCATGGAATGAAAAGAAATCAAAAAAAAAAAAAGATTTTTATAAAACTCGTCATAACTATTTAAGTAAGAAATTTTTTTTTTTTTTTTAAATCGTGGTTCGAAATAGCGAAGTTCGTAAGAAAAATTTTAAATCATTTTTTTGTAATCCGATTTCTTATAAAAATTTTGCTTTAACCAACTATTTTAAGATTACCCAACTCACGCGAGACAAAGTGTTATTCACAACCACGATTTAGCCTATTTCGGGAATTCTTTCAAAACTAAGCTTAGTTTGGGAATTGATTTAGTATTTTGGCTTATTTAGAGAAATGGCCCTACAAACCTCAATAAGATAATGTAATTTTTCAAATGTAAAGAGATATTTATATTAAACAGAAACTTCAAGAGTGCCAGTATAATTTATCCAAAAATTATTAGTTGATACATGAACATCGCTTGACTTTATGTCTAACTAATCACAAATCATCGTGTTCCCTCATATTTTGTCGATTATCACAAACATCACGTGACTTTATGGGTTGGTTTGGGATATTTAGAAAAAGTTAAAAAATTACCAAAAAAATTTTAAAAATTATCAATATTCACTCAAAAAAATATAAAAAAAAATTAATATACATAATATTAAAATACGAATCAATTTCACGCAACTCTAGGTACTAACGTGAAAGTAAATGCAGTGAAAGAGAAAAAAAAATTACCTATGTATATTCACTAAGTTTGATGGTAAAGTTGGGCCTGTGGGGGCCTACCATGGGTCCCGTTTTGATAATCTAAACCGTGTGATATATAGAATTCATCTAGTACTATATGCTTGTAAAAAATCACATCTATCGGATATCGCTAACTACATGATCAAATCAATTTTGTATAAAAAAATTAATGGTGTTACAGTTAACAGTTGACAAAAAAACTAACACGATCAGATAGCTATCGATATCTAATCAACGTAATTTTTTATAAGCATATAATACGCAACAAGTTCTACACATTGAACGGTTCCAATTAGAAAAAACAGGGCCCGTGGTGGCCCCACGGGCCAAACAATACCGTCCAATTAAAGTCCGAAAATGAGGCAATCTTTTCTCATCTCCTAACCAGCCGACTGCACTACCCAACCTGTACGGCCTACTTCACTAACTTCTCCTACACACTTATTTATATAATTTTCAATACATATTTTTTCATAAAAAGTCAAAAAATTTAACAAAAAATTCATACTTTTTTCTCAACTTTTTAGTCCAAAAAGTGCACTTATTTAGGACACCCCAAACAACCCCTATGTCTAACTAATCACAAATCATCATATTCTCTCATATTTGTAAGATTATTAGTAATGAGATAGAAGTGAGATTATTAATCCAATGAATAATTTATCCTATTAATCCAATCAGATAGTGAATACCACACTAATTTGATATAATTATTAATATCTTACTATTAGTCTTATAAATCAAATATGACCAAAATCACAAGGTGTCGCTCGCTACACCAGCCAATAACTTCTCTGCTTGCTGAGTCCACAATGTGCTGTCGACTAGGCCTTCTTGGACCATGTATGGACCTGATCGATACGGCAGCGCTCGGTGGGCCGGTGGCCCGTCCCATCAAAATCTTGGTTTAAATTCATTTCAAAAGTTTTGGGACAATAACCTTAAATTTTATTCTTCTGAATTTAAAAGAATAACATAATTTAAAAAATTATAGAATAAATTATAAATATATCTTCTGAAATTTGATTCAAATACGAATCACCTCATATGATTCTGAAAATTAATAAAGTATCAAGTCAATTAACAGTTTTTAATAATATTATAAATATGTTTTAATTAATAATTTAAGTAATTTTATTATTGTATATGAGAACAATTATGAATTTTAGTTTTTTAATTAATTTTATTAAATACAAAATTATGACAATAGGGTATTTGTAATTTTTCAAATCACAGGAGTATTATATACTTTAAGTAAATTTCAAGAAATGTATTTATAATTTATCCAAAATTATATTATTTTTAAAAACCGATCTATTTATTTACCTGTTTGTTTATGGGTTATTTAACTTTTATGAAATTAAACCTTTATTTTTTCTTTTATTTTTTTCTATTTCATGTTCAGTATTCCATATTTTCTTTTAACTAGTAACAACCATATCACCCCGTGTTATGCATGAGCTTAAACAAATAATTAACAATTAATTTTAAAATTAAATAATAGCATAAAATTTGTTTCAAATATATCAAATATAATTTTAAATTAATTAAATTTTAACTATTTAGTGAATAGGTAGAAGTATGACCAATAGAAGATACGTTGCGAGAGAATAGATTAAAATGGTTTAGTCATATACAACAGAAGCCAATAGAGGCAATAGTGAAGAGATTTGATACAGTGACAATAGATGAAAGTGTTAGGGAAATGGGTAAACCTAGATAGACGCGAACGAGTGTATTAAATAGAGATATAAATCTCCTTAATTTGACTAACCAAATGACCATTGATAAAATCGAGTGGAGAAGAAGAATTCATTTAGCCAATCCCATTTGATGGGACTTAAAGCTTACTTTGGTTTCCTAAATTTTAACCATTTAATTAGATTATTTATTTATTTATTTATTATAGTTATTATGTCATTAATTGTATATTATAAGTTCTCAATAAGAAATAGATATCATAATTTAATAGTAAAGATAAAAAATAAAAAATAAAAAAAAATTACGAAGATTATATTTGTGATAAAATAAAAATGCATTTCATCTTATATATTTTTTAGTTTTAGAGTTTGTCCAATAAATATAGCTAAAAATTTCATTCATATTTTCTATTGAAATATCTTTAAATTACAAATAAGTAAATTTTATTTGGATTATTCTTTTAAATCTCAAATTAGATGTAATTTAGACATGATTAAAAAAAAATTAATTTTTCATCTACAATTTTTAAAATTAAAAAGAGAGAGAGAGAGAGAGAGAGAGAGGGGGAGAGATTATATAGACCAGTAGTTTTATACATGTATATCTTGTGACACGCATTTTTAATTTTTTTTTTTTTTTGGGCAAATTACACTAACGGTCACTATAGTTTGAGGGTTGTGTCACTTTAGTCATTGACTTTTCAATTATGACACATTTGACTCTGAATTTTGAATCTTATTTCAAATAAGGACAATTGAAGATACCATTGTTTAATTTCAAGGCAAAATAATCAATTTGATAAAATATAAACTAATTTAATAAAAACAAATTTAAAAAAAATATTTTTTTGAATTTTTAAAAATTATTTCTACCCACAAAGATAAAATTATGTAAAATCGATATATCTTTTAGATGTTTATTTATTTATTTTGTTACCAAATTAATTTTTATTATGTGCTTGAATAATGATCATGTAATGAGTGATTATTTTTATTTTCATTAAATTAGTTTATATTTTTTCAAAAGTCAAATATTGCGACAACTTTGATATTATTATTAAACCAATCCATTAAATCAAAAAATTCAAAACTAAAAACATTTCATATATTAAGGCCTCGTTTGGGAACACGTTTTTTAGTAATTTTTTGAATTTTTGGCTAAAATGTGATGTGAAAAAAACTAATATATTTTGGATGACTTTTTGACTTTTTACGAAAAGATGTGCAAAAAGTAGAGAGAAAAAGAAATTTTTGATTTTTTTGTATGAATTGTTGGCTTTTTGATTTTTTTAGCGACTTTTTGACTTTTTAGTTAAAAAAGCCACTTGCCAAACGAGACATAAATATATCGATTACACATTAAAATCTTAATAACCAACCATTACATGATCATCATCCAAACACATAATAAAAATTAATTTGAAAAAAAAATGACTGAAAGATTTATTGATTTTACTTAATTTTATCTTTGATAGGTAGAAATAATTATTAAAAATTTTAAAATATTTTTTTGATATTTATTTTCATCAAATTAGTTTATATTTATCAAATTGATGATTTTTTTCTTAAAATTAAGTAATAATATCTTTGATTGTCCTTATTTAGAACAAGATTCAAAATTCAGGGTCAAGTGTGTTACAATTGAAAAGTTAGGGGCTAAAGTGACACGAGTTACAAACTATAGAAACTGTTAATGTAATTCACTCTTTTTTTTTTCTTTTTTTTTTCCAAAGAAATAGATAACTTAGATATGGTTGAAATATACCATTAACAACATACGTATTTTCAAACACAACACATGTACTTTTTTTAATTTATGTTCACATGTGGCATGAGAATTTCTTTTTTAATTCATAGATGTGTTATAAATATTTTGACGCCTTAATTCTTTAGACACCACATGTTTTGTTTAATTTTCAAAAATAAAAATAGAAAATTTTGAGGTCAGTATTTTTAAATTTGATTTTATATAAGACTAAAGTGAGACTCAAAATTTTCTTTTTTGGTTTTATTTATTTTTTGCTTTCTATATTAAGATATTTAAATTTCAAAACATTACATATGATTAGATGGACTAATAGTTACGTGTATTTCTTAATGTTTGCAAATTTTTAAAAAAAGTTATGTTAGAAACTCATGTGAGATATTTGATAAAATATTTGAGATTTTTATCATTTTTATAAATAAAAAAAATTAAGAAATTTAGATTAGTGCATTCGAACTCTGGGTTCGTTTGGCATGTAAGTTGGCATTTTGGTTTTTTTTGGCTATTTTAGCCTTAGGCTAAAAAATCTCATTTGATATGATTTTTTTGACTTTTTTAACTTTTGTGAAAGAAAAATGAAATAATTATGATTTAAGCTTGGTTTGGCATAATTAAAAAAAGTCAAAAAGTTAAAAAGTCACTATCCTATTTAAGTCACATCATCTTATTTAAATCACATCACCTCTCTACCACATCACTTAAATCCAACCCATATCCAACTCATATTTCATAAAAAGTCAAAAAGTACACTTATTTAGTTTATCCCAAACAACTCCCAAATATAATATTTTATCTCATTAATTTTTTAACTTATTTTATCTTTTTATAATTATTTTAACGTAGTAAGCTTATGCCAAACGAGTGCACAGTCTTTAAAACGAAAAATCTCTCTGCCTCTTTTAAAATACATGTTGCATTTGATTGTTTGGGATTTTCAAGATTTTATATATTTTTTATTTTACTTTATATATTTTATTGGCATTACTTTAAAAGGTTGACAGTGACACAAATAACTTTTGGTTTTTTAACTAAAACATGTAGTTGTCAAACAAGATCTAATTAAAGTTTTTTTTTTAAGTTGATTAACCAATAGAAAGTTTTTTTAATTATTTGAAAATATAAAAAAAAAAAAGAAATTTAGTTTGAAGTTTTGGAGCTCACAAGACTCTTAAAAATACATTAAAAAAATAAAATTGAATATAAAATCTAAATAAATAAATAAAATTTAAAAGTTAAACACTTAATTATATACCTCCATTTAGTGCTCTCATATTATATTTCATACTACCCTTAAAAAGAATTGAATGAAAAATTAAAACAAAATAATATAAATTTTTTTTAAAAGTTTAACACTTAATTACATACTTCTATTCACTGTTCTCATATTGCAATTCATACAAACCCTAAAACAAAATAAAATAGAAATCAAAACAAATAAATGAAAAAAGTTTAAAAGTTGAACGCTTAATTACTTACTTCCATTCACTGCTCTCATATTGAAATTCATCCAACCCCTATTTAAAAAAAAAATAGAATAGAAAATCAAAACAAATAAATAAAAAGAGTTTAAAAGTTAAATGCTTAATTACATACATCCATTCACTGCTCAAAAATTGATTTTTCAGCAACTTTACTATAATGCCCCAAAATAAGTAGGATAAACCCGTCTCATAAAAGGAAATAAAGTTGAAACAAGATACTTTCATTAATCAGAGTTAGTATACAAAAAGGTGACACGTTCGTTATACATTCATAAATGATTCATCATAAATTTGCAACATGTGTTACAAATAGTAATAAGAAATGAAAGCTAAAAAGATATCCAGATGCCCTAAAGGCTTACATCTTTCCAAGACTGTGTTGGGTTACAACAAATGAGTCAGAAGCTCAATACAATTAAAACCCTAGGCTTTATAAAAAAAAAATTAAACACAAAATAAATAAAATGAGCCTTCAGCCCCACAGTCCTCCTAAGCTAAATCCTTGGCGGAGGTATATCACCAACAGCTAAAAATGTTTTTCCTAAGTAGGGTGAGTCGAAACCCAATAGAAACAATCTAGCACAATCTATAAATCTTAACAAAGATATAAGTATGATGTGCATGTACCATGCTTGTGATAAAATCATTCATAATTTACAAGATCAAAATATGTCAAGTTTTATATCTCATTTCATTGTTCATATCCATTTCATTCGATCAACCAATATTGAGGATACAACTCAATAGGTTCCAAACTATTATAGTTATCATATTATCATACAAACACATTCTTTTGTCATTTTACGGCAATTTTGTTCTTGAGATCGGCACCCATGTATACAAACGGTTTTTTGGACTTTCACCCTGGACACACATGCCAACTTAATTCACTAGAGTCCATCCCTTTTCTTCTCCCAAACATGGAGTATATCTCATTTCTTCTCCTAAACATCATACATATACAATGTATTTTCACAATCATGTTCAATGACAACCAATACGAGATTAGTTTTAATTTACCTAATCCTCATATAATTTCTACAATAATCATAGCTATCCTCCACCAATAGCCCAAAACAAGTATTTTTAAATAGATATACAATCTCCAAAACAGATAAATTATCCAAATTTTCATAGGTGAGAGGTAATATATATCTAACTCCACCATTTATATAAACATGTATCCAATTTCACATTCCCAATACCAATTCCATTATTTATACCAAATAATTAATTTAAACAATTTAGGCAAAACTCAATTTTCTCTCAAAATTCAATCCATGTGTTAAAATCAACAAATTTTCACACAATACATCCTCACATCTACAACCATAATCATTTTCAATACTTTCATTTGAAAACCCCTATTTTGATTTTAAACCTAGGTTTGTCCAAAAAATCCTCCAAATCCTCACATCATTTACACAATAACAACTAGTTAAGTTAAAATTTATAAGAGAGTATAGAAAGTCCCTACCTCAAGTTTAGAAGACCAAGAGAAAAATGAAGAAACTCCAAAGATATCGAAACCAAGATTGATTCGGATTAACACGTAGCTCTCGAGGTGCTCTGCCTTTTTAACAAAGGTACAAGGGTGGAGAAATCACTAGATCTAGATGAAAAATAGAGAGAATTTAGGTTTTAGAGAGAGAGGGTCTCAACTTTAAGGTTTGGAGAGAAATAGATCTGAAAAAGTGATGTAAAATGACATTTTTACAAACTGATATACGCACAGTCCGCTTGAGCGCAAGAAGTGACGCTCGAGCGTCAGACACAATAAGTTGTTCCGTTCGAGCGCAAGAAGTAATGCTCGAGCGCAAAATATACATTCCTAGTAGTTTTGCAGAGAACAAACCAATGCTCGAGCGCCCATCCGTTCGAGTGTAGGAAACACCGCTCGAGCGTAGAATACACTTTCTTAGTAGTTTTGCAGACCTGCAAAAGTGCTGAGAGTTTACAAAGCCTACTCGAGCGCAAGAAATGCCGCTTGAGCAGAGGGGTAAAATCCTAGGCAACAAGAATTTGAAAACTAAGCAATCAACATGTTCTAAACATGTTCGATACAACCCAATAGCCACACTCAAGTAAGAATAAGGGGGAAAAGACATGAACATCATTTAGAAGCCAAGAAAACCCGAGTCCAGAATATCAAATGGGTTGAGTCAAAACCCGAATCGATGTAGTTACACATTGTCATTGTCGAAAAGAGTAAAACAAAGTTCATAATGTGGTGAGAGATTAAGTAAGTATCAAGTTATACGGAGTGAAAATCTAAAATAGGAAAAAAATGATAATTTATTTAATCATCACCTTTCGTAGTTTTGCTCTCCACATTGTTGTTTTCTCCTTGCCATAATCTATTCTTGCCAAGTAGGTATAAAGTGAGAAATGATAGTAAATAGCTTATGAATAATAGTTAAGGGTTATGAAGGCTATGTTAAAGTTATAATGTTGTAGGGTTTTGAAATTGAACTAAATTATAGAATGGAATAAAGGTTAGCTAGAAAAGAGCATAAAGTAAAAAATTTACATATTTCCTTTTCAAATTCCACAAATCATGGTATAATATTTAATTTTAAGTGATTAATATGATGAATTAACTAGTAGTGTTTTTTTTAATAATTTTAAAATTAAAAAAATAATTCCTATGGAAAAATAGATTCATTAGCTAGGTAATATATATAGTAATTTTTTATTTATTTAAATCAAGTGTATTTTGTTAGGTAGCTAATTTTGAAATTTGAATCCCTAAATCATAGTTGAATATTCATTAAGAGATTTGTTGATTATGATTTAAATTTTAAATTTCAATTTTTTGTAGCTAATTATTGTTTTTCTCTTTTTAAAAAAATAGCAAAAAATAAACAAAATTGGTTTAGAGTTTTGAAACTTTTAGGGTTCTCATGGTTAGAAACCTCATTTTCCTTAATATATATATAGATACAACTTTGTTCAACCATCATACCACCCACTTCCACTGTTGACTAGCACCATTGTCAATATTGTTTACATGCATTTGGTGTGTCCTCAGAAAGGACCGCAAAATATTAGGGTGGTATATAGAGAGAGGCATTTGATGATGGGTGGATAAAAATTAGAGGAGTATGATAATTTCATTTTTGTATTAGAGGTTAATTGGAATTCTTTTTTCCTATTAGGTCAATTGCAGGAAAAATTATTATAATATGTTATTTGTAATTTCCAAAAGATAAGGAAGATATTCATATTTTTGACAAACCTCAAGACTATACTTATAATCTACCCTTTATTAAATGGATCAAACTTGGGAATAATATTTGAGTTCTACTCTATAAATTATGGGTTCGCTTTCTCTCAAATTTAAATATGAAGTTTGAGAAAACTTGATAAATTTGTGAGGTCCACCACAAGTCCCTTTTCAATGATCCAATTTTTCATATTGTAGGGGTCTTTGATGAAAAATATGCACAAACAATCCTACGAAATAGGGAAATTCTATTTCTACACACTTATCTATCTCAGTGCACACACTTAATGAAATATTATTTTAATGACAATTATACTCTAAAGTAAAATGACCATAATGGACATCAAAACACACCCATAATATTATATCAAAATATTCTTTGTACACATTTTTTAAAAACAAAAAAATCTCAGTGTACATCTTTTGAGTAAAAAAAACTAAACCATAATTTCTCCGTTGTTTGTCACTTCTTTCATTGTTTTTCATTTTGCTTACTACACACTATTGGACAATTTTCACTGTATTTAAAAGATTTTAATTCTATTGTGTACAAAACAACAATTAGAATTTAAAGAAATAAAGAAAATGAGAGAATTTGTTTGATTACAAAAATCAAACTATTTATAGATGTAATGGTGGCTGTAGGATTTGAATTGAACAGGTATGAAACCTGTTGGCTTTGAATTCAAACAGATTTGAATCTGTTGAATTATATTTCAAACAGATATCACCTATTCAAAGCCAACATGTTTGAATTCAAAGCCAACAGGTTTCATACCTGTTCAATTCAAATCCTACAGCCACCATTACATCTATAAATAGGACAACCCTCATTTGGATTTAGAACTCTAATTTTCGTCCTTCATAATTCTGAAAGCATTCTCTTCATGTTGCTGCATTATTTTCTTGTCAGAGAGAGTATAAACACTTAGTGTGTTCGTTAGGCAAACAATTTGTAGTGCTGTTATTGTTTGTAGTAGATCATTTTATCTTGGGAGATAGACGTCCACATTCTGAAGCACCGGAGAGGAATTTAACTGTTTTAAGGACACAAAGGTCAAACACTGGACTTGATTAGATAATTATTCAAAGAAATTAATCAAGTAAGTTGTTTAATTTATTATTCTGTTTCTTTATTTATTTAAATCAGATTTTAATTTTGTTTTTTAACAAAATAAAATCTGTTTTTATTTTTATTTTTTTTTTATTTCGAGTTTGATTTTTGTAATCAAACAAATTCTCTCATTTTCTTTATTTCTTTAAATTCTAATTGTTGTTTTGTATACAATAGAATTAAAATCTTTTAAATACAGTAAAGATTGTCCAACACACACACACTATACTCCTCTATTACTTGCAAAGCAATATTGTCATAGCAACTCTCATATTGCTTTATTCTCTATGTTTATATTCCATTATTTATATTGTTTTCCCATTAATTTCATTCTTGACTTTGTTATGGAAGAGTTGCAAATCAATGGAAATTCAAAATCAAACAAAAATATGTCTAGTGACAGCAATGACGTGATGAAAAAAGGGTTATCATTGGAGTTTTCAATCCACTGGCGAATACCTCAGCTCAAAGCATCAAAGCTTTACTTGAATGTGAACAATGTCACCAGTTTTGAGATATTTGATGGATTGAAGGTTTTGCGGGTATTTTCTTGAGGACTTCCAAATTCTTCCTTCAAGTGATACATCACAATAACATCATCATGGTATTTTCTGCGATCACCTTGTGGGTTGTCCAGCAATTTATGGAAACCCATTCCTACATGCCCAAATAAAAATTAGGTATTTTCTAAAATGTTTTACAATATTCAGAACTCAAGTTTTGAATTAAAGAATTATTTTCGGAAATCAAGTTCCAAAAATATGTAAAATTTTCGAAAGTTAACAGCTGAATAATGGAATTTTATTCAGCAAACCAGTGTCGAATGGACAAAATTGAAATCTTCCCAAGAAAATCGAAATCTTTCAAACAATGGAGTATACAGATAATGACATAAAATGTTTTGAAATGGATGGGAGATACTCACCTTCAACAATGCAATGTAGGGTCTTCAATGGAGTTGTCAATAGAGGTTTTCACTGTGTCTTCAATGCCGAATATGTCTTCAATGTTTTAGAAAGTGGTCCATTTTTGGATATGAATGTTTGAACATCAGTGTGTGAAAAGAGGGTTTCAACTGTTTGAAAATTAGATATGTAGAAGGAAGGCTTAGGTGGAGTGTGTACAAGGATAAAAAGTAGGGTATAATTGGAACACGAAATGTGTGGAATGAGAAAAAAAAATCTATAATCAAATTAATAAGTGTGTGCACTCAGAAATGATGTGTACTGAGACAAATAAGTGTGTAGAAGTAGAATTTCCCGAAAAGTTTGGATCATTGAAATAGTATCCATGAAAATTCATCTATTGTTGGGTATTATGGACCCTGATAAGTATTGTACACTAAGTCCTAGGTCTAATAGGGGTTTAGAGGGGCCTCTCCATGGATACTTTGATAATTTAATGTTACTTTCGTATCACCCTAATTTTTATACTTATGAATAGATGAAAGACTTCTCTTGTATGTATAAGAGAGTTTTAATCTTTTTCTCAAAAACATTTCGAGATTAACCCTAGGCAAATCTGAAAGGTAGATTTTGAGATTAACCTTACATGCAGCTTGCAGTTAGTAAAATTTACCAAATTGGCAGGCCATTTTAGCATTTCTTAAAAAAAATTAAACACAAGTATCACTCACATGTTGTGACATGTAAGCAGTCTGAACCATCTCTACCCAATTGGTACATAAATTAGCAGGTTGAACTAGTGGATCATTCCCCATTATTACATTTCACCTATGTGACCTAATTTTTGCTATGCTTGTTTCTCTACTAGTTCAGGTTTTGTGCTACATCAAAGGGTTTGTTTGGTAACTGATTCGTCCTGCGTGACTGATGTTGCTACAAATGTACACCCCTCCACATGACTTACAGTCATGTCTGTTTATGAAAAAAAAAAAAAAAA
The DNA here is from genome assembly GCA_025200525.1 of Camellia lanceoleosa. Lineage (NCBI taxonomy): Eukaryota > Viridiplantae > Streptophyta > Magnoliopsida > Ericales > Theaceae > Camellia > Camellia lanceoleosa. The sequence continues at coordinate 137,256,693 of CM045758.1, read as the reverse complement.
GTTATTTACATGGAATGTGTACATACCACCATGACTATTTGCCTAAATGTGATGGTGGCAAGTCTATTACAAATTGTTGTCCTGGATCTCGTGGGTGTTATGTTATGGTAAATACTGCAATGTTTAAGGAAAAAGTTGAAAGCCTTGATATATTGTCATTTATATCCAATTTAAATGGATATAAATCAAAAGATTAGTTATAGTCGATTGAGTTAGATATATTGTCATTTAAATGGTTTGACACGTCCTAGATTAAGTTGAAAACCTTGATATATTGTCTAGGACTTGTCAAACCAGGCAATATTAGTTGTAGTCGATTGAGTTAGAGAGAAATAAAATTGTGTACGAAAGAAAACTCCAGTAGAAATAAACTTCTTGTCTGGTGCAATGAAAATCTTGCCATATGACACAAAACTTAATTAGGTGAAGGGTTATGAAAATTATATTTTTTCTCTTCTTTATAAAGTATACTCACGGTTCTTCTTATTTGTTTCTTGTATCAATTTGTCACGAGTAAATTTCAATTGTATTAAATTTATTTTAAATAATTTTCCCATTGTGTCGATTTAATGCAATTGATAACATCAGTTCAAAAATTGCACAGCAAGTAAGGAGGAAATGATGCATTTAAAAGGGAATAAGTTCAATGTCAATTTCTCAGTCAATTTGAGGAGAATGAATAAATCATTTTGCTCCTTAATTTAGTCAATTTTTAAAAAGGCATGATCAATTACATTAGATTGCTACAATATGAAAAATTCAAAAGTCAAGTTAATGCAACGAAAACTATAATAATTAAATTGACATAAAAATAAATTACCAGACAGATGAGTATTTGGTATAGTGATGTATTGTGACATCTAGAGTTCAACTTCTATGAAAATGAATTAATTTCATTTATGTAATATTTATTTCTTAGGCTTGGGCCTAGTGGGCAGAGGTTTTGCCTAAAAACATGAATTACTTCAAACTTTTTCCTTCTTATTGTGAGGCTCCTAACCTTTGTAAAACCTATTAAGTCCTTGATTTTTGAATTATTTCAATAAAGACCCTCAAATCCTTATTTGTCTTCAATTCTAGTTAAAGAGTTGAAGATGCGCCAACCGAAAACTCAAAAACTCTGATTGAACCTAGAGCTCAAGAATCATTTCCAAAATCCTAATAATAATTAAATTAATTTTCTAAGTACATTTTCCATACAAGAAACCCTAGGTTTCCGGTTCTCAGTACAATTCGCCGTTTAATTCAAAACAAAAAAATTTTAACCGAATTAAATTTCTAGACCTTAAATAAATTAATACTACACTTAATTAAATTTTCAAATTCATAAATTAAGATTTGGCCCTCATATTTGTAACGCCCTCAAAATAAACTCATAATATACACAATATTGACATGTATTGGTAAAAGAAGACAAAACATTATTCCATTCATCAGAATATTCTTATTAAAAGACATTACATGTAACATCGAAAATAAATGCCCTACGGGCTTACAGCTTTCCAAGCCAACACTTGGACACAAAAGTCTGAGTACTAACTCAATTACACATTAAACCCTTAGCTTGAGTTTACATGTAATATCAAAATAAAACAAAATAACAACTAACTAAACAGAGTCTTCAACTCCAAATCCTTCTAAGCTAAGTCATTGGAGGTAGCATATCACCTGAACCTGAAAATGATGTTCCCGTATAGGGTGAGCCACAGCCCAGCAAAAATATACTAAACCAAATATAAGAATTGACTAAAGCAATAGCATTCGATAGATGGTTAACACAGTTAAATCCATTATATCACTTTACAGTTTCATGACAATAATGTCCATGACATGTTTCGCTTTACGTTATTAATCAACTTTCCAATTATACAGACATGACTAAGAACCTGGCCAAACAATAATAATGAAATTTACATTTCATATCAACATTACTTCCAATATCAACAAATCAATTGAGACTAAGGCTCATACTAAAACACTTCCATAAATCAATAAGTACACATATTCGCTGTACTAATGGAGTCCATCCCATTTCTACTCCTAAACAGGTTTGAGAGTCCATCCCCTATCTTCCCTCAAACCATGGAGTACATCCCCTATCTCTTCCCAAACCATATGCATATACAATGTATTAAACACTTGTCATACATAATATTCAACTAATACACAGATTCGCTGTATTAAGTCAGCTGTCATATCTAATGACTCATTCAATGTGATTAGTTTCAGTTTTCCCTAATCAACATGCAATGTCTACAACAATCACAACTATCCTCCACCGATAGCCCAAAACAATTATTTCTAAACAGGAAATAAATGTATCAACAAATGTCAACTCAACATTTTCATATGTGAGTGATTAAACTATTCAACTACACAATTTATCTCATAATTCCCCAATTTCATGAATTAAACTCAATTCCACATCTTTCCCCAAAATTAATTATACAAATTAATTTATTACAACAATTAGGGCATTTCCCATTTTTTTCAAAATTAACCCTACGGTTCAATTTTATCAACTTGACACTACCTATGTCATTTTTCATGACTCACAATCACATGGAATTTAATATATAAACAACTCCCTATTTCTCAAATTATGATACAAACCCTAGTTTTTCCAAAATTACCAAACGACACCAACATATCAAAAATACCAAAACTTAGGACAAAACCTATAATATGGAGTAGGAAATCTCTACCTCGAAGTGAAGACCTCAAATGGAGATGATGGAGATGATGACCCAAAATCCAAAGTGTTCCAAATCCACTATTGCTCAGATTAAAACGAAGCCCAAGTCACCCTCTATCTTTTATACAAAGAGCTTAGGGTAGAAACATACTAAAAGGAGATGAGAACCTAGAGAGAAGGTGTGTAGGGAGAGAGAGAAGACGGTTCTAGGGTTTTAAAATCAAAAGGAAATGAAAAAGTGATCCAAAAAGTCGGATCTCGGTTTTATATAAGAGTGCCTCGCCGAAAGGCTGAACTTCGCCGAAGGCGTCAAAATCCCGCTCGACCTGCGGATACACACTCCCGTAACTTTTGTCAACCAGTCCCCGCCGAAAGGCCACACACACAAACTCACGCTCGAGCGTCAAAATGCCCGCTCGAGCGTCCAACACTACAGAGGAAATACTGGAAGATGGAAAACCACGCTCTAGAGTCAAAAGCTCCGCTCGAGGGTGAAGGCAAAAATCTAGGCAACTACCCTTGGTTTCTAAGTTCAACCAACCTGTAACAAACCTGCCCAACGCATCCTATAACTCAAAAATAAGGAATTAAAGGATGACAACAGTAAATATATAGTAACGGGATCCACGGATCTTAAGTCCGGATACAAAAACCAAATGGGGAAAGACCGGGGTCGCTATAATCTTCCCCCCTTAAAGAATTTCGTCCCCGAAATTAAGCATAAGTTTTCAAAAACAGGTTTTTCTCAATTTCCAACAATATGACATTTCAATATTTAATCCTGACCCAATACCGGTCATTTCATCTCTTACCAAGAGGCATCTCACAATATATAAAACAACATATATTTCAACTTGTATCATCAACATGCATTTCTTTCCAATTCAACAATTATCAATCTATAAGATTCACCATTTCGTATCATATTCAATGTTCATGATACATTTCCAATTATACAATATATTCGACATATGCAATGTCCCATTAAACTTCCATTTTGAGGTAAGTTTCAAAATTCTTCCAATAAACCAAAACATTAATTAATGTTTTACAACTTAAGACACACATAATGTTCTTAAAGTTCGATAATATTGTAAAGTCTCAATACATGATTACACATCAACAAACATGTCCGGATATTTTTTGCGGATTTCCAATTCACGTTCCCAAGTGCTTCCTTCACTCCTTGATGTTTCCACAGAACTTTTACTAAGGGAATGGTCTTGCCTCGCAAGACTTGATCCCGCCTATCCAAGACCCGAACCGGCCTCTCCTCATACGAGGCATCCTCATCTACCTCTAAGTCGGTCCAATCCAATACATGCGATGGATCCGACTCATACTTCCGAAGCATACTCACATGAAACACGTCATGAACTCCGGATAACTGCGATGGCAAAGCTAAACGATAGACAGCCTCACCAATCCTCTCAAGAATCTCAAAAGGGCCAATAAATCGAGGGGACAACTTCCCACTCTTTCCAAATCTCATCTATCCCCGCCTAGGTGATATCTTCAAAAAGACATGATCACCCACCTCAAATACCAAAGGTCTCCTCCTACGGTCGGCATATGATTTCTGACGACTCTAGGCTGTAACAAGCCTCCTACGGATAAGCTCAATCTTCTCCGTCGTTTCCCTCACCAACTCTGGACCCAACAAAGGTGCATCACCCACCTCGGCCCAACAAACTGGAGACCAACACGGTCGGCCATACAAGGCCTCAAACGGTGTCATACCGATACTAGACTGGAAACTGTTGTTGTAGGCAAACTCCACTAAAGGCAAGTGCCTCTCCCACGACCCATTGAAATTGAGAACACAACCCCGAAGCATAACCTCAAGGATCTGAATAAGACGGACCGCTCGTCAGTCTGAGGATGATAAGCCGTGCTAAAGGTCAACTTAGTGCCTAAGGCACTCTGCAAACTCTGCCACAACCTAGCAGTAAAACGAGGGTCTCTATCTGAGACGATCGTCACTGGGACCCCGTGCGATCTCACTATGTCCCGAATATACAAGTCGGCAAGATGATCTACCGAATCTCTCACGCGCATAGGAATGAAGTGCGCCGACTTAGTCAACCGATCTACAACGACCCAAATGGCATCACTACCCCGCTGAGTCCTCGGAAGACCTACAACGAAGTCCATAGTAACATGCTCCCACTTCCACTCGGCAATAGGCAAGGGCTGTAACAAACCCGCTGGCCTCTGATGCTCGACCTTCACTTGCTGACAAGTAAGGCACTTAGACGCGAAGACTACAACATCTCTTTTCATACCCCGCCACCAAAACTGGCGACCCAAATCCCGATACATCTTAGTGCCTCCCAGATGCACCGCAAGGCGTGAATGGTGAAACTCTCGGAGTACCTCCTCTCGGCAAGACTCCGGCACAAACAAACGATCTCGGTATCTCACGCTCTGGTCAGGATACACCATCAAACCCTTCTCAACCTTTCCACTGGAGATCTTCTCTCAGAGAGATTCCACCTCAAGGTCACCTCTCTGTGCCTCTAACATTCGAGTCACAAGTGTAGGCTGCACAACAACAGAAAACAAGGCCGCAGCCTCAACAGATTCACCCAGAAGCAAATCAAACTCTCCAAGTGCACCCAACATCTCCCATTCCCGGATGCCTATACTAGCTATGTCACCAACAGATTTCCTGCTACGGGCATCGGCCACCACATTGGCCTTCCCCGGATGATAATGCAACTTGAAGTCATAATCCTCAATGAACTCCATCCACCTCCTCTGCCTCAAGTTCAAGTCTTTCTGTGTAAACAGATATTTCAGACTCTTATGATCCGAGAACACCACGAATTTCTCACCATACAGATAGTGCTTCTAAATCTTCAAGGCAAAGATCACAGCTGCTAACTCTAGGTCATGTGTAGGGTAATTCTTCTCGTGTATTTTCAACTGACGCGAGCCATAGGCTACCACTTTCCCCTCTTGCATCAACATACAACCCAAACCCTCTCGTGAGACATCACAATAGACTGCATAACCTAACCCTCTCTCCAAAATAATCAAGACCGGAGCGGTGGTCAATCTAACTTTCAACTCTTGAAACAACTTTTCACAAGTCTCACTCCATACAAATTTGACTCCCTTCTGAGTCAGTCTAGTCAACGGCGAAGCTAACCTGGAGAAATCCTTCACAAACCGTCGGTAGTACCCAGCTAATCCCAGAAAACTGCGGATCTCAAACACACTCTTAGGCTGTGCCCAATCTTGCACTGCCTCAATCTTGGATGTATCAACAGACACTCATTCCCCAGAAACCACATGGCCTAAGAATTTGACTTTTCCTAACCAGAACTCACACTTCCCAAACTTAGCATAAAGCTTATAGACTCTAAGCAACTCGAGCACCACTCTCAAGTGTTCCTCGTGCTCCTCCTCAGAAGGTGAACAAATCAGAATGTCGTCTACGAAGATGACTACAAAACGATTTAAGAATTCCCGGAATATCCGATTCATCAAGTCCATAAAGACTGCCGGTGCATTGGTGAGCCCAAATGGCATCACCAGAACCTCATAGTGGCCATACCACGTACGGAATGCCGTATTCAGAATATCCTCCTCCCTGACTCTCAATTGGTGGTAACCCAATCTCAAGTCTATCTTAGAGAAACAACGGGAACCCTTCAACTGATTGAACAGATCATCTATACGAGGCATAGGGTACTTATTCTTGACCGTAGCCCGATTTAATTTTCGGTAATCGCTACAGAGTCTCAAAGCAGCTCTTTTCTTTTTAGCAAAGAGGGCCGGTGCTCCCCACGGCGAAACACTAGGACGAACATAGCCCTTATCTAGCAATTTCTGGAGCTGAATCTTCAACTTAACTAACTCGGTTGGGGCAAAACGATAAGGTGCCATCGAAATCGGCGCCGTGCCGGGCACTAGGTCAATAGAGAACTCAATCTCTCTGTGAGGTGGCAAACTAACAAGCTCTTCGGGAAAGATGTCCAAGTACTCACAAACCACTCTCGGCAACACAGTCTGGGTCTCATCGCATTCACTACTCAAAAGGCTAGCAAGGAGACCACCCAACTCACTCCGCCCTCGCGGATCATACACCGGTGGCAAAACATTACCAACCCGATCCCCCAAGAAATAGAAACAATCCCCGCTCAACGTACATACTGTGACCTTCTGGCGGTAACAATCAATAACTGCCCGGTATGACAATAACCAGTCCATACCCAAAATAATATCAAATCCCGACATGGGCATAACTACAAAAGGAAAGGGAAGTTGGCGGTCGGCGACCTCTATATCACAGCCCCGACATCCTTGTTTCAAAATCAATTAACCCCCAACAGGTGATACAACACAAATAGGAGATGTTGACTGTGCCAACTCCAATCCCAAAACAGATGCAAATGCAGCAGATATAATTGAATATGATGCTGCCGTATCAATCAATACACTACTAACCGAGTTGCAAAACAAGAAGGTACCTCTCACGACAGATGGAGCAGTACAAGATCTGTCAGAATAAAGATACACGCTACCAGACGGTCTTCGATCAACTCCGCCACCCTAGGAGTATAAGACTGCTGCACAGACTAGGACGATGAAGTCCTCTGATTGGCCCTCGAGGCCTGAACTGACTGACCTGGCTGAGAATTCTGCCTCTGCCCAGATGCACCAGATGTGCCACTCAACTGCGGGCAAAATCTCTTCATATGCCCTGCCTGACCACACTGATAACACGAGAGCGGCTGGCCTCTACCCTGACTCTGGCTCTGAGATCAAGCCGAAGATGATGCCGCTTCAGATTCTCCTCTTCATGGCAAACTGGAGACTTGTGGCCCAGCTGACCACATTTGAAACAGGTAATGTCTCCCTGGCTGCCTTTTCCAAAACTTGCACTCGGCACTGGAAAAGTCGATCTAGTAAAGCTACTCTGAGACTGCTGAGGGGTAAAACCTCTCTGTCTCCTGCCATCACTCTGGCCATCCTGATTCCTCTTGGAACCCCTCTGCCTCTCCTCCTTCTCTTGCATCATGATCTCCATGTGGGCTGCAGCATCCACCAGACGTCCATACTCTCGGGTCATAGAACCCCCAACTCTCATCTTGAGGCCATGCCTCAACTTCTTCTCGAACTCAAGACAACAGCGTTCCTTAGACGCCACCAACTCAGGTGCAAACCTGGACAAACTGGTAAATGTGGCCTCAAACTCGGCCACTGAAGAGCTCACCGCTTAAGCCGCAAACCGCTTCCTCAATCTCTCCTCGACAGCCGGAGACAGAACTTCTCTGAAAGCAGCCATTTAAAGCCTCCCAAGTCCCTCCTATACGGCCCCTTGTGAGTTTCCACCACTGACCCGCATCCCCCTTAAGTTGGAAAAATGCCAAGGTCACCTTCAGAATCCCGTCCTCAATGCCAAGCATCTCAAACGTTTTCGTTGTCTGTTCGAACCATTCATCTGCCTTAAGCGGCTCTTTTGGATCGCCCAAAAACTCGTCCGGGTTAGATCGGAAGAATTCCCTCTTCAGAAATGCAGGCCCTACATCTGCAACATGAACCTGGGCTTGATTCTCAGCCCTGAGAATGCCCACAGACTCCCTGAATGTCCCTGCTATCTCTCGAGCCAAAGCGCCCGTAACTTGCTGGCCTACTGGCTCGGCCACATTAGCCTGGCCAACTCCTTCCTGCTGCTCCGGAATCTCCTCCGGCATAGGCACCTCTTGCCTACCCTGCCTACTACGCCTACCACGTCCTTGTCCTCGTCCTCGTCCTCGTCCTGACATCCTAATAAAGGTAACAAAAATGATTAATACGTTTGCACATTAATAAATGTGCCGAAGTTATAACACTCACGTCCTAATGCATTGGACAACAGTAATTCACTCCACGTAAGCACATAATCACATAAGTACTTACGAATTTCATTCCTGGATAATGATAGCCCCAAGGCGTTGCTAGAGTTCCGGTTGGAAACAGCATTGATCAAGTGCTTTTCCAACAAGACTCATAAAAACTCAAGGATCTAATCAACATCCTAGAAATTAAATCCCATACCCAAATAGTCATATAAGTATGTTATCAAAAAAACACATACTATCATACATAAGTCTCTAACAAGCGAGACAAACTCATTGTGATACTAATCACTTCCCACGTACCCAAAGTATTCAAACCCGGTACGCTCTGATACCAAGTTGTAACGCCCTCAAAATAAAACCAAAATATACACAATATTGATATACATTGGTAAAAGAACACAAAACATTATTCCATTCATCAGAGTATTCTTATTAAAAGACATTACATGTAACATCGAAAATAAATGCCTTACGGGCTTACAGCTTTCCAAGCTAACACTTGGACACAAAAGTCTGAGTACTAACTCAATTACACATTAAGCCCTTGGTTTGAGTTTACATGTAATATCAAAATAAAACAAAATAACAACTAACTAAACAAAGTCTTCAACTCCAAATCCTTCCAAGCTAAGTCCTTGGAGGTAGCATATCACCTGAACCTGAAAATGATATTCCCGTATAGGGTGAGCCACAACCCAGCAAAAATATACTAAACCAAATATAAGAATTGACTAAAGCAATAGCATTCGATAGATGGTTAACACAGTTAAATCCATTATATCACTTTACAGTTTCATGACAATAATGTCCATGACATGTTTCGCTTTACGTAATTAATTAACTTTCCAATTATACAGACATAGCTAAGAACCTGGCCAAACAATAATAATGAAATTTACATTTCATATCAACATTACTTCCAATATCAACAAATCAATTGAGACTAAGGCTCATACATAAACACTTCCATAAATCAATAAGTACACATATTCGTTGTACTAATGGAGTCCATCCCCTTTCTCCTCCTAAACAGGTTTGAGAGTCCATCCCCTATCTTCCCTCAAACCATGGAGTACATCCCCTATCTCTTCCCAAACAATATGCATATACAATGTATTAAACACTTGTCATACACAATATTCAACTAATACACAGATTCGCTGTATTAAGTCAACTGTCATATCTAATGACTCATTCAATGTGATTAGTTTCAGTTTTCCATAATCAACATGCAATGTCTACAACAATCACGACTATCCTCCACTGATAGCCCAAAACAGTTATTTCTAAACAGGAAATAAATGTATCAACAAATGTCAACTCAACATTTTCATAGGTGAGTGATTAAACTATTCAACTACACCATTTATCTCATAATTCCCCAATTTCATGAATTAAACTCAATTCCACATCTTTCCCCAAAATTAATTATACAAATTAATTTATTACAACAATTAGGGCTTTTCCCATTTTTTTCAAAATTAACCCTTAGGTTCAATTTTATCAACTTGACACTACTTATGTCATTTTTCATGACTCACAATCACATGGAATTTAATATATAAACAACTCCCTATTTCTCAAATTATGATACAAACCCTAGTTTTCCCAAAATTACCAAACGACACCAACATATCAAAAATACCAAAACTTAGGACAAAACCTATAATATGGAGTAGGAAATCCCTACCTCGAAGTGAAGAACTCAAATGGAGATGATGGAGATGATGACCCAAAATCCAAAGTGCTCCAAATCCACTATTGCTCAGATTAAAACGAAGCCCAAGTCACCCTCTATCTTTTATACAAAGAGCTTAGGGTAGAAATACACTAAAAGGAGATGAAAACCTAGAGAGAAGGTGTGTAGGGAGAGAGAGAAGACGGTTCTAGGGTTTTAAAATCAAAATGAGATAAAAAAGTGATCCAAAAAGTCGGATCTCGGTTTTATATAAGAGTTGCCCCTGCTCGAGCGTGGAAACCCCCGCTTGAGCGTCACTCACAGAACTCGCCGGCGTCAAAATCCCGCCGGCGGATACACTCCCTAACTTTTGTTTACAAGAGTCCCCGCTCAAGCGTAAAACTCCACACTCGAGCGTCACATACACAAACTCACGCTCGAGTGTCAAAACGCCCGCCCGAGCATCCAACACTGTAGAGGAAATACTGGAAGATGGAAAACCGCGCTCGAGCGTCAAAACTACCGCTCGAGTGGAGAAGCAACAACAAAGGTCTCGCTAGAGTGTCAAAAGCTCCGCTCGAGCGTGAAGGCAAAAATCTGGGCAACTACCCTTGGTTTCTAAGTTCCACCATCATGTAACAAACCTGCCCAACACATCCTATAACTCAAAAATAAGGAATTAAAGGACGACAACAGTAAATATATAGTAACGGGATCCACGGAACTTTAGTCCGGATACAACAACAAAATGGGAAAAGACTGGAGTCGCTATAATATTTTTCTTGAATCACATGTTGCCCCCAAACTAGTACCATTACTTGTACTTAAATAAATAATTTTGTACACGAAATATCTTCAAATTGTATACAAATAATCAAAACAAATCCAGTACTACAAAAACAGATAAAGATCACACTTTGATACATGAAAATATCTCACTTTTATTGGAAGTGTGATAAAAAAAATTAGATTGATATTTTAATCACACTTGATTTGATTGAGTGTGATAATATTTATTTTTTACACATTTTTCAATTAAGTGTGATTATATATATACATTTTTTAATCATACTTTTTAATTAACATGTGATATATTTATTTTTTATGTCACTTTTCAATTAAGTGTCATTATATATATATATTTTTTTTATCACACTTTTCAATTAAGTGTGATTGTATATATACATTTTTCAATCACACTTTCTAATTAACATGTGATACATTTATTTTTATGTCACTTTTCAATTAAGTGTCATTATATATATATATATATATTTTTATTATACTTTTCAATTAAGTGTGATTATATATGTATACATTTTTTAATCACACTTGTTAATTAACATGTGATATATTTATTTGTTATGTCACTTTTCAATTCAATTAAGTGTGATTTTCTATATACATTTTTTAATCACACTTTTTAATTAACATGTGATATATTTATTTTTTATGTCACTTTTCAATTAAGTATCATTATATATTTTTTTTAATCACACGTTCTAATTAAGTGTGATTATATATATAAAAAATATAAATGTGATTATATATATATTTTTGAATATATTTTTTTATATAAAAATATATCCCAAAATTGGCGCCTTTTTCTCTTCCTCTACTCTAGTAGACACAACTTCTTCCAAAGAAGATTCGAATTTCCAAACATATATCAGACTCTTCCTTTTCCAATTCGATTTGCAGCCCCAAAATCACCATTGTTACTCACTCAATGTCTTTGTCTCTGTTGAATCTTCAAACTTCTTGTGAGTTTTGTCCTTCTTCTCCTTTTTTTTTTTATGCCCTTTTCATATGTCATTCATAAGATATATTTGTATATATTTATGATTATGATTTTTATTAATGAAATTATATAAATATAGCGTTTCACTTGGAATGAGGGTTTTGGGTGCGAATGTTGATATTGTATTTGTGTTTTGTAAATCAAAGTTGGAATGCAATTTTTTTTTTATACTGTATGTTGATTCAGAATTTCGTATGTTGATACTGTATCTGTATCTATATGTGTGGAAGATGTGGCCTAGGGTTGATGAAATGATGGGGATTGTAGTGGGTTGTGCTACAAAATAGGTGGTTTGTTTGATTGGTGGGTAGGTTTCGATTTTAAGGAAATGGTAAAATTTAGAGTACCTTCAAATACAATTCTTCTAGGTTTTCTTATACAGTACATGATTGGGTAAAGATTTTGCTTATGGTTGGTGGACTTCACAGAGGGTGGAGAAGTCTATAATAGTGGTAGCTAGCATTCTTTTTCTTTATTATTTTTCTGGGGAAAATAGGGGGTGTAGTTAGGTTAATAATGGGATTCTATGATTCTTTTTGTGTGTAATGATGGTACAAATGTTGAAAAACGATCAATGACAGCAACTAAATTGATTTGTAATTTACTTTTTTAGCCATGAGTCATGTCATGTACAATTAATCTAACTACACCCCCTGTTGCTTTTGTTGTTGCTGCTGCACTTAGTTGCTGCTGCTTTTTGTTGGTTTTTGTTTTGTTTATAATGCTTTTTAACTGTTGCTTTTTGTTTTGTTTTGTTTAGAACGCTTTTTGTTGATCATATTATGTTGTGTAAATCCCATTCTATCAATTCCACTAGTTAACCACCCCAATATCTGATTTGAGAACAAAGCAAAGGCATCATTAATTCCATAAAGTCCATGACTAGTGATAACCAGAAACAAACAAGTCAACCATGCATTTAAAGGTTTTGAAAAGATAAACTAAGAATATGTCCACCTTTTAATTAAAAAGCAGTGTCATATGTGGTGTTAAATGTATTAAAAATAGAATTGTTATTTAACTATCACATAGAACTGAACGAAGAGCAATGGAGATCGATAGGGGCTAAGAATCCAGGGAACATTTCAAGCATCATTCCTCTTTTCTTATTTCTTTTCAAAGCCTACTCAAGTGGAACATCATTTTTTTAATCTTTTTGTTCTAATGGCCCATTGAAACAACATTGATGGTGGTAGTCAAAAATGCTAATTTAAAACTTCCCAATATCGATTGATATGGTCCAATGATTGTCTTACAAGCTATTACACTACAATGGAAGCATTTATAAAGCAAGAAAAGATAAATCTCATCACCTGTCCATATTCAAATAAGCTTAACGCTTTCCTACTTGTTTCATCATAATCATCCTGAGTCATTAGCCCACGTTGAACTATCTGAAAGGCAAAATCAATCATAAGAAAAACATGTAGCACATAGTGACAAGAGATCAAAACAACATCCAAACAGATTTGCTGAAATTCCCTGACAAGCAAATATTCATGTGTTTAAGTCAAAAAAGTGGTTATTCATCATCAATTCTTTACTTATATTCTTACTAATTTTTTCTTTTTCTTTTTCTTTTTGGTAACTAGTAAGTCTCTCTTTCTCTTTGCTCTTTTATTTACTTTCCTTTTGCTCTCCACGTTATGAGCATTTTTTTAATATTAGTTTTTGATCTTGGAGTAGAATGACCACAGTTGTTTGTTTGTTTTAATTTGGACTAACTAATATTGTTTTGTGTTAGATTGTGGCTGATTTTTACTAATCTCTCCTGTTGAAATTGTGGATCTTTTAGGTATATAGACATCTCTCAACCACATCGCTTGAAGCAATCTCTCTTGTTCGACGATCAATCATCTGATTTCGCATTTTAGGTCTCTCTCTCTCTCTCTCTCTCTCTCTGCGTTAACATTTTCATCATTTGAAGCTGGCTCTCTGTTTTTTACTTCAATTTTTTATGCTTCTTATCTCTTAATTGCCTAGTTTTACCGATCTATTCATATGTTTTGGTTTTATTGATTTATTTCCATGTCTTAGAATCTCTCTATCTATTCCTAAAAAATTCCATATATTTCTATAGGTGAACTTGTTTCATTTGGGGTGGGGGGGAGGGGAGGGGGGGGGGACTCTAAAAACTAAAAACTAACTGGATTATTATTATTTTTTCTCACAGTTCCAAAAATATTAACAAATTTGTTGAATTCACAAAAAATAATATTTCATCTTTTTCCAAATGTAACACTTTGCCAAACATTTAGACTTTTGAAGTGAAATGTTATATCTTCACTATTAGTTCAAATTTATCAATTCATTCCTCATTCTTTCTTTTAGGTAGTGCTTTATTATCACCTTTCTAGAAAAAAATGATTTGATTCATGAAACATTGTTTGAGAGAAGTAAATTGTTGCAGAGAAACTGTAATCATCGTGATAAATGATTGTTTGATGTTATAGAATTATATATATTTTTGATTTATTGACACAAAATCACATAGGATACATCAACCTATTTTTCTTTTTATATTATTTTGTGTATTAAGGAAATGAATAATTATCAACATCTTATTTGCAATTGAGCATTACAAAATTTCTTTTTGTGTTTTTTTACTCAACTAAAATCAGTAGCAGGTTTGTTCTCTTTATTTTGTGTCATCAGATCATAATGAAATCTGATTGTAAAAATAAATACGAACTAAAATAGATCATAATGAAAAGTAAATAAATAAAACAAAAGGAGACAAATAAAAGCCTAATTTCTCAACAACAACCAAAACAAAAGTGAGGGAAGCTAATAGTTAGGAAAAAAAAATTTAAAAGTTTAAAATCTGTTGCCCGTGTCATATAAGCTCCACAAGTGTATTTACCCTACCAAGAAAAGTAACATCCTTAACAACTTTATTAATACACATTGTGGAATGATAAATATTCTTCTACATTTTTTATTTAAGAAACTGTTATTACTGTGGCAAAATGGCTGGTCTACAACCCTCTTTCACATATATGGAATCCAACTTATGTCTGAAAAGGAGATGTAAATTACAGGCATTTTGGAAGATTTCAAAATTGGGATCGGTAACTCTTGTTTAACAGTTTCCCTTTTGTTAGAGTATATTTGACATGAATCATGTAGTAGTGAAGAGAATATTGATCCTTGCATTTGTGGTAGGCATTAGGAAAAAAATTCATTAAGGAAAACAAGAGGCTCAGAACCATACTGCTATTCTAATCAAAACCACCCTTGGCTAACAAATCAATAAATACAAAAAGCACACTGCAGCAGTCAAGAACCAAGTTAGACCAGAAGCAATACTGCTGCTGCTGCTCTTCTAGAACAAGGTCAATACTCAAACACACCAAACACTACCCATGCACACTGCTGCTGATGCTGTCTAGCACAATGCTGCAGCTGCTAACCCAGACACCTTCTAACCTCAGCAGTTACACCCAGTAAACAAACCACACCAGCAATCTAACAAAAACAAAAACATAGCAACACCCTTCAACACAACAGCTATTTTTGCAGATTTTATGAATTACAAATTTAATTAAAATTTGTTTCTTTTATTAGTCATCTCCATCAGGTGTTGAAGGCTTCCAATTGGAGGAAACAATTTGTATTTGTTGACCCTTGTGTCGTTAGTGGAAAAACTATGGCTGGGAAGAAATCAAAATCAGTGTTGCTTGCAAGAAGATTAGAGAAGGCTATACTAGAGCAATTGATTTTAATTTCTTATTGTGACGATCGAGTCTTTCCTTTCTTCTTTTTCCCTCATTTCATCTCTTTGTCATTCTTTATTTTTGTTTGGACTTAGAACGCTCGGAAACTGTTTTCAAAAAAATTTAAAGTCCATGTTCTTGTTCATCGCTCGGTGTTGACTTTCAGTTGTTTCGGAGGGTGCATGGTTAGGTCCGAAGTGCTTGGAAGCGAAGTGTAAAATTTTTAAGCTGATGGGCCAGGGCCGCACGTGCGGGGGATGAGGCCGCACGTACGGGAATGAGCGAGTTGAGGAAGTTACACATTGCCCAAAAGGCACGTGCGGAAGGAGGTACGAGAAAAGCCTCGCACGTACGGGGATGAAAGCCGCACGTGCGACACTCTGGCAGTCCGAAAACTCTGTTTTTTTTTTAATCATTTTGAGGCCGAAAATATCTCATTTTCTAACCCTTTTCTCTCACTCTAAAGGTCATTTTCTCTCCTCCTTCTCTCTAAAAACCCTAACCAAAGCACCAAAAACCTTTGATTCTTGCATCATTGGGTTAGATCATCATCATCTCTCATAATCTTGAAGATCTACAGCAAGAGTTTAACTTGTGGTGGTGGAGATCAAAGCTCTCTTTCTCCCATCCTTGAATCTTAGGGTTTCTACTCCATTTCTCCATCAAACTTGAGGTAGGGAAATTTCCATGAGTTATATATATATATATATTCATGTTTGGTTTGGTTGGTTTAAGGGTTTTCATAAATGATGTTGGGAACTTGGTCTTGTCTCATAAATGCTAGGGTTTCAATGGTAGGTTAGATTTCTCCCTCTTTCTAACTATTTTCATGGAAGTATAACTCACATAATAAGAGAGATGATGTCATGAGAGAAAACCTTTTCAAAAGATGGAGATGTTTGTTTTGCTTTTGACAAAAACCCCAAAAATCCGGTCGCTTTGTTCGGAAATCCAATGCGATGCCCCGATTTGCCTCTGTTTTCATCTGTCCTCAGAACTCTGCACCAAGCTCCAGAAAGATGAAACTCCACCTAGGGAAACCTGTGGGAGGGTGGCTGACCACTTTTGGTCTCTCCAAACACCTGGCGACCACTTTTGGTTGTTGAAAAACCAGAAAAGTGGTCGTCCAACTAGTTTTTCTGGCTGGCCGGCTAGTTGTTGCTGTTGAACTGCAATTTGTTGCAACAGAGAGCAAGAAAGGGCATGGCAATTTATTTGCAAGATATGTGTGCACAACCACCGTTCCTATCATGTCATGAACTCAAGGGGGTGTGGTTCTCGACCCTCAGGCCACCAATCGCATTTCAATACATGATGGTCGAGAGGCGAAGTTGCACAATTCAATATGGAAATGAATGCACAAGTAAACACATAAAGCCTAAAACTCTATCATGTATGATCAAGAGTGTCGGCGACCGAGAATTAAGGCACGTTTCATCACTTAAAGTATGAAACGTCCCTCGTTTCTCGTGTTTGGACTAACACCTATTTCAAACACAATGCAACACATAGCATGGCATGCTCAATGCAATGTAATGCAACCTTAGCACGCAAACATGGAACTACATGGCATGCACAATGCAATTAACAACATAGCATACCCAATGCAAGGGATAACATGGCATACACAATGCTAGATGCTAAGAACTGGATGGCATACTCAATGCAAGGCAATCATAACGTTCTAAACACCATATAATGCATGCATGCACAATGCAATGCAATAGGGGCAACAATATGCAATATACCAAGCATGCAACAACATGCAATCCACAAACTCAATGGACTTAAACCGAAATGGACAGACCTTGGTCATGCCAAAACAGTGGCCATAATGCTAAAATGAAGGCACCGAACTCACATACAAGCATGCATGCCAATTGGCTCACCAATTAAGGCACTAAGGTGCAACTCTCAAGAACACTTTAAGAGTGAAAAGCATGGAAGTGTAACAACACTAAGAGCACTGAAATTAAACAAGAAATGATGCCAAATCATTTAATCAACACAAGCATGGCATGTAATGGTCCTTAAAGCTTAAGACAAGCAAAGAAGACTACACATGAGGCATGCAATACATGGCAAATATGCATGAACTAAGCATGGACAGAGCTCAAGTAGGTCAAAATAAGGACTTAAACATGCTAAGACAAGGGCTTAAATACCTAGGCATGCAAGCATACGAGCTAAGGCATAAGCTAGGCAACAATGCATAACACTCAAAGGCACTTAAAGCATGATTGAGGTAGGAACATGGCAAGTCTATATGCTCTGACATGTCATGTTAGGTGATGCCAAATCATGTACACAACACAAATGAAGCATGCAATGGTGCTCAAAGCTTGAGGCAAGCAAGAGCATTTGTACTACAAGTATACAAAACATGAAGCATGTGACCAAGGAAACTCAAAACAGTTCTAGAACATGTTAAAATGAGTCTAAAACATGCATGGAAGGAAGCCAAAACAAGCTAGTATGGAGGGCATAAGGCATGATGCATACAAAGCAAATAAGGTGGATTACACTAAACTTATTAGGACCAAGCATGGAATGACTTAACAAATAAAAATCAGAGTTATATCATGGCAAAATAACCCCAAATAAGCACTGAAATGATGGCTTGCAAGCTATGGCATGAAGGCATACACAGTGGCTCATGTTAAGGCATAAAGGGGGAATCCCTCCAACGCATTGAATGAGTGACAAATGTAAATGCATGGCCATGAAACATGGACTGAAATCACATAATAAATGATGCCAAATCATTGAAATAGTCCAAGTAATGCATGTTAGAGGACTCAACACACAAAGCTAACAAGCTAGGTTGAACCATAGCTATACAAAGCAAGTCATGCATGACCAAGACAACACAAATTAGACTTTAAACATGGTAAAACATGAACAAAGTCTTCTCAGAGCTAAGCCAAAAGTATGCTAAAATGACATATTACAGCATGATGCATGTTAGGCTATTTCATAGAACAACACTACAAGTGTATGGAGCATGCAAGGGCCAACCAAACCAAACCAAACCAAACCAAAATAGAGTCATGACATGGTAAAACATCACCAAAAACATACTGAAATGGAAAGAAAACAAGCTAGAATGACATACTATTTCATGAAGCATATAAAGCTAGTTTGTGTGATTTACACTAAAAGTGTATTAACCATGCATGGAGTGACCAAAGCAAGCCAAAAGCAGTGCTATGCCTCTGCAAAACAAACACAAATATATGCTAAGATATGGCCAACATAAGCTTAACAAAGATGCTCAAACATGAGGCATATGAAGCAAGTAAACACAATACAAGGAGGGGGGATGACCCTCTCCTATTTAGGACACCAAAACCACTTTTCCACCATTGAAAATCCTCTGGATTTTAGTGGTAGAAAGGTCATGCAAAGGGTTCAACAAGAGCCTAAAGTGATGTCTCAAAACAAGGCCTAACAAGGCCTAAGAAGGGGTAAATCACCCCAAATGAAAAAGAGACCTTAAATAACTATTTTAAGCACTTAAATACAGAACTTTTTTTAGTAGGAAGTTAAGCCCAAAACAGTATGCAAAAGGGTTCAAAAGCTTAAGCAAAAATGGGGGTTTTAAAGGTCAAAGACTCACCCTTGAAGACCTTCTTCAAAGCTACAACTCCAGCAACTTTTTCAAGCTCAAATCAACCCAAGAACACCAAAACCAGCTCCTAAGCACCTCAGTAGCAAAATCATGGTGTTTGAGTGTGTGTTTGTTTGAAAAAGCAAGACAAAACTACACTTTTGAACACAAAACAAGAGCAAAATGAAGAAGCATAGATATAGGCTATATGTATAACTCAAGGGAGCTTTTTTTTCTGAATCTAGAGGAGGGAGGAGGAGCCTTCCTCTTATAGAAACCAAAAGGCAAAGCTTTTTGGAGAAGCTAAGCCTCAAACCAATCCCTTTATACATGTGTATGGAGGATATCCCAAATGTCCTCCAGCTGCAGTTGGAGGAAAATATCTCCAAAAAGGTGTCAAAAAGCAGCCGACCACTTGAAGTGGTCTTCTAGAGCAAAAACTAGTCGGCCATGGTGGGAGAGAGTCCAGGGCATGAAAGAAAGCTAGTGGTGTGGTGGCCGACCAGAAAATGTGGCCCAAAGACCAAGCAAGCTAGTTATCCGACTAGAAAACTAGCTGGCAAAAGGAAAAGTTGTCTCCAAGGAGAAAAAGTGGTCTCCCACCCTTGTACCACCTTCCAAACAAGGAAAACAAGGTTTGTATCAAAAACAAACCAAAACGGGTGCAAGGCGAGAGATCGGGGGGCAAAGCACGTGGCCGAAAGCCTCGAAAACTAGCTGACGAGCACCAAAAGTGGTATGCAACCACAAAAGTGGTCTCCCGGACCACAGTGTTCCTCTAAGCAGAGGCAACAAGGTGTGGTTCCAAAACCACGCCAAACAGAGAACGTTAAGCGGTCCTGAGACAAGGTGCGCGGCCAAAGGCTCCAAAAATCGAAAACTAGCCTCCAAACGGGAAAAGTGATCTACGACCACGAAAAGTGGTCTACGACCACAAAGAGATGGTCTACAAGACCTCTCCCCCCCTCTGGGAAGAGAAACAAGATTTGGTCCACAAACCGAGCCGAAGCACAAAAAAGTTCAGAGGTTCGGAGGCAAGGCTCTTAGCCAAAACTCCGGAGACTTGAAACAAGCACAACATGCACCATCACCGAGCGTTCAATCGATGACGTCTAAGTCTTAAGGTCAGTCAAAAATGGGGTGTCTACATATCCTTAGCATCATGTGGTATCATTTGGCTGTTACCCAGTATTTGAGATTCTATCATGGAACTTAATCTATCTGCACTCTGTTCCCCGTACCGGAAGCCCCGTCATGGGGCTCAGCGTTTTTATTCTCTGTTACCCGGATCCGGAGGTTCCTTATGGAATTGGTTATTCGTAACCCTCACGTGTCTGTATCTGTTCTATATCTGCTCTGTTAATGCTAATGGATGTATTACTTATACTTAAGCATACCTCATGATTTCTGTATATGATTTGGACAAATTATGAATTTGATACGAAACTGAATTATGATTTCTAAATCTGTACGGACTTATTCATTGAAACCCCTCTACTTTGTTATTCTTCACTGAGCTTTCGCTCACAGTTTATATTATGTATGTAGGTGAGCCAACGCATGATTAGGGCTAGAGTTGACGACCTTTATTTCTGTTTTTGTCAGCCAACCATTGCCTCCTGGGGAGGTTCCGACCGAAGTCTAGTTACACGGCTGTTTTTGTACTTATGTTAGTCTCTATCTGTTTTGTACAGTCGGGTCCTGGGCATTACACTCTTGTAAATATTATGTAAATATTGATGTCCTTCGACCGACATGTTTATGTATATGCAAGTTTTTGGAAATCTTCTGTCCCATGTATGTTACCACAGCTCATTGGACCTTGTCTATTTCGTATACTTGCTTCCGCAGCCCCTTATCATGTGCTTATCTGTTAAGAGGCCTTTGGTAATCCACGGATTACTAGCCGGTTACGATGCTAAACCTACAGGAACGGGTTTGGGTTGTGACAGTAAGATAAGGTTGGGTCCAAATGGGACAATCAGAGAGATAAAACTTTTTTGGAAGGATAAGGTTGAGTTCAGGATGATAAAACCTTTTTTCTTTTCGCCGTCCCTTTTGAGGTCTACCGATGGCACTGTGTGGTATGCAACCGTTGCAGACATCCATGGTAAGGTCTGCAATGCACCAAAATGGGGAGTTCTGAATAATCCAGTGTCCAATTCTTGTGGTTGGGAGGATGAAATCTCTTTGGAGGATTTTTAGACTACTAACATCTAACCTTGTAATCCGTTATTATTGAATGATTATCATGTTTCATTACTTACTTGTTATAATTTTGATGGTGTATTGGATTAGGAAAAGTAGATGGGGTGTGTGTGCTTTTACTTGTCATTCAAAGCTCATGGTGTTTCATGCTAGGTATTGAAGACTATTAGACCGGTCAAAGGCAAAGCTGAAGTATTTGCAGACGTATGGTTACCCTATGAAAGTTCAGAACTAGTTTTGTAAACATGTTTTGAGACTGTAAGTGATTAATCACTTGTTGTATTTTAACACATGATTTTGTAATTATGATATATATCATTTGTAACCTATCATTATACTCCGTCAACTCATGTAGGCCTTGTGTTAATACTTTGTCAATATCTGTCAAAAAGGTAGCTTTGCTATCTAAGGTGGTTAAACTTAGAAGGAATGCTATATTGACTCCTCCGACCTTCCTGGCATCTTACTTAGTTATTAGCCAAATGACTCATTAGTGACGTTTCCTACTCTTGTAACCTTAGATAAACCCTGTAATTATTTATTAATATATTCACTGATGTTCCCAATTTTTGGGACGTCACAATTATTAAGGCTTTGAAGACATGAGATTAAAATGAATCTGTTGTTCGTTGACAACAAGTTTGTCAGACAACGTCCTTGATTTTGTTGTTTCCTTTAATTTTATTAAGTTAGCACTTTGTCATTCCTTATTAGTGAATAGTGTCAACATTAGAATTTGACAGGGCATGCTAAATTGACAAAACTAATTATGTGCCATCTAGTGGGCCACTTCAAAAAAAATTTCAACCTTGTTCATAAACATTTGTATGCTATTTTTTGTGGTATGACAAACACATCTATTGGCAAAACCAACGAGGTGAGAAACGTTGTGTCACAACAAAAAATAGAAATGGTGCCATTGATGTCAACTGCCACTTCTTTATGATCACGAAGGATGTGTGCATATGGCTTTGGACATTGCTTTGTAAAGATTTCTAGATCTAACGAAAACCTAGGTCGTACGCACTATGTTTGCCCTAGTCTACCGGTGCATATAACCCCTCTCTTGTGCATGTAGTCATGTACTTGGTCATTTGTGGTTATGTCACAAATCATTCAGTCTAACTATTACACTTGTGTACAACAACGATGTGTTTTGTGGGTTAGTTAGTATGACAAGTTCAGCAGAGAAAAGGTTGCTAATGACCACCCACTGAATGATGTCGATATGGGGTTACGTACGGACCTTGTTCATATAGATCAGAGCCTACGTATGCTTAGAACTGTCGTTTGTGTTTTGTGCATCGTAGTAATTATCTTGTTGTTTCGTATGTGATGCATTTTGATATCTATTATTATGTACGCTTAGTTTCCCAGCGCCTACCACTGTTATATGTCGTTGTTGCATGTTATGGCTAGGGTACTGTATTAAAAAAATATTTGTGGATGGAATGCATGATGAACTTGCATTGTCTTTTTGTTGTATTGTACTATTGAATACAACTTCATTACTTGTCAATGGAAGTAGTTTTCGATTATGGACATGAAAACCAACAATTGTACTTTATTACACAACTAAATGATTAACTTTTAAAAATTGATGCATTGCCTTTTCAGTCTTGTTACATCCATACGTATATGTAATTTCTTTGCATGGCCTACATTTTCTTCCCTACTGCAATTGTGAACCAGTACTAGTGCGACGGCAACCACTTGTTCTTCACCCCGTACCCCTTCAAGAACTCAAGGTAAAGGTGTCATATCAAGCCAACAAGAACTAGTCCACAAATGCACTTGGGAGAATGATAACACAAAGCTGTATCTATAACTAGTCATTGGTGAAATGAACGAGGGTAACTGATAACTTTGTGGCTTATCTATGACTGGTTATAAGAATATTGTGAGGAAGTTTTTGAACAAAACCGACTTGCTACATTCGGTCAAACAAATGAAAAACAAATATGACAACTTAAAGAAAGATTAGATTGTATGGAAGAAGCTGCAGAATGCAAGCCAAGGCTTTATAGGGACTAGGTAGGACCAAGACATAGGTTTGTTTACAACACCTGACCATTGGTGGGCCAAAATGAAAGCAGTGTGTAGTTTAGTTTTTTATTTTATTTTATTTATTAAAATGATTTATTTAGTTTAATGTTTACAAATAAATTGCTAGGATTGGTTAAATGTGTTCTTTGTTTTGTCTCAGATAAACCATCGATGTGCTAAGTTCAAAACAAAGCCATTGGAGCACTTGCAGCTTATGGAAAGGGTGTTCTTGGGCATTACTGCAACGGGAAAACATACATGGAACCCAACTGAAATCTGCACGGATGATGTTACCGCCAACAATGCTGAAGCTAACAGCAATATGGGCCTTCTTAGTGCTGGCACACCACCATGTGTTGGGCCTGATAGGGTCAGTGAGAACATGGTGGATTGTTCACTCTTTGACGATGCTCTCACTCATTCAACCGCTGACAGATCAGCCAATGCCAAATATCGAAAACGGGCAACCCCTGGTATTGTGGCAAGTAGCATGGATAACCTTGTTGAGGCAATGAGTTGACAAAGTAAGGAACTAAAAATAACGCAGTATGTTATCGCAGGGAATGGAAAAAATACTGTCAGTGACTATCTCACAAGGCTAATGAACATTCCTAGATTGGAGCTCGGTGGTCTGTTATTCTCATTTGCATGCACGCTAATGGATTCACCGGATAACCCATGGGCCTCTCCTGGATTACATTGTGTCGTGGTTGAAAGAGAAGCGTGCATACCTGTAGGCAACTGTTGTCATAGATTGTGGCCATGGCATGCATCTATTTGGACGTGATGGTGTGGTTGATTTGAACTAACAGGTGGACAAGACCATTGCAATGAAACGCCAATGTTGCTTTTCAATTTTCGTTCTAATGTGTTTGCGTAGAATTTGGAAGTTTTTTTTTTTTTTAATTTCTTTTGTTATTTTCATGTGTTTGCTTAGAACTTTTAGATTACTATTTAATTTTGATATTTGTTTAGAACTTAGCTATTATAGTCTTGAATGGATGTGGAACAAATTTGTTAATTAATGTTAGGTGTGTGTGCATTTCCAATAATTTGGATTGAAGTTTTTTTTTTCATCTTCTTCTTTTTTTCTTTTTTTTTCTTTTTTTGTTAATTGGCGAAGCTTGTTGCTATTCATTGTCATTTGTTATTGGTAAATGACATGTTTATAGGATAGGTTGCTGTCAAGCCGTGGGCATAAGGCTATCCATATTTTGTAAAACAACTTCAATGGGCAAGTTGCCTTTTTTGCAAGTAATTGAATGGATGTTTCTGAATGGAATCTTGTTGTCATAACCCGGACATGCATCTAATTAATGAGTCAGCTAATTGCATCTTGATGTGTTCATTGATTTTGTATTTATTATGAAATTGCATGCCTAATGATGTGATTTATAAGACTTTGAATTTATATCTGTTGTTCGTAGGAAGACCTGTTGAAGTTATAACTTTAAACTGCAAATTGAAGGCCTTAAAGGCGATAGAAATTGAAATCGATTCAATACTTGTGATCAACATGATTTTTAGAGTCTAACATGTAGTTTTGTAAAAATTTGATTTAGAATGAATTAATTGGATTTGATTAAATATTATATATATGTATGTATGAGTATTAGTGTTAGACTCAACACAAAATAAAAATCTGAGAGAGAGATGGAAAAAGTTCTAGAGACTAAGAGAAGGAAAAGAATGAAGAAGAACAAAGGGCAAATTAAGCCAAATCTTCACCAAATCAACCATCTAAGGTGAGAATTTTCTTCTAATTTCTTGAATCTATGTTATATCCTTCATGAACTCATAGAAGTTAAGTGGAATTGAGGAATTGGGTTGATGTTAAGAACCCTAAAGAGAAGAATTGTAGAAATAGCGTAAGATTTGATCATACATGGCATTTTTCATGTTCAATCATTTGTTTCTTGTATACTTCCTCAAACTTGAGGAGAAATTTCATGGAGTTTAGCTATAGAACTTTATATATGCATGGATTCTTGGTTTTGCCCTTACAATTCAAAGTTTTGATCTTTGAATGGAAACTTGAGTCTTGTTTTAAAGTTATGATTTTGTTTGAAGTTAGAACTATGGAATTGAAGGTGTTTTAAAGAGTTTTGGGTCTTGATTTTCATGAAATTGAAGCTGATTTTGCAAGGAGGAAGTTTCAAATTTCAGCAGATTTTCGGACTAGATTTACACCCAGACCGCTCAAGCAGCTTGAGCCACTGCCTGAGCAACCGGGTCTTTTTTACTCAACTTTGCATTCTGCTTTCCTACCGCTAGTGCGGCCAAGGCCACCGCACGTGCAGCCTGTAGGGCAATTGTTTCAGTTTCGTTTTCCTTTCGTTTTTCTAACATTTCATGCCTTCATTTGCATGGTTTTCACGTGTAATTCATATGCATATGCATATCATAAGCAAGAAAGAGATAAAAGAAATAATAGGAATAACCAAACAAATGAGTAATGAATAAAACGAATGAATTGAATGACATGTAATTTTGAGATGTTGTACTTGGTTATATGTCTGCCGGTTGAACTGTTAAGGAGTATCGTCTGACCTAACACTGTGAGTAACATTACTGTAAAGATACGTTTATATGAAATATATTAGAAATGTTATTTAATAAGTTATGCTTTTCTGAAATGGTATTTTGTGAATGTGAACGAATATCTAGTTTTTAATCTATTATGGCATCCAAGGAATGGTCCCAAGTCATGGGCGACAGCATGTTAATGTGGGTCCATGACAAATAAGTGATTACAAGATCTTGTTAGCCACTTGACAAAGTAGTGATATGTTTAATCGATATCTGGAACCGATTACTCTAATCGGAAGACGATATGATATATTCTGTTGGATGTACCACTATTATGTTCTGATATGAGAATGATTCTGATATGATTGTATTATGTTTAAGAAATGTTTGGAATTCGTTCACTAACCTCTTTAATTTAATATTATTCACTAGGTTTTAGCTCATTGTGTGTATATATATGTATAGGTGAGTGACATGAAACATAAGCCCAAAAGGAACCCTCTAGCCGAGCCATCGCTTAAAGCTTTGGAGTTTTGTTTTGTTGCCTCCGAGTTAAGGCTAGGTCTAGAGGACCATTGTCAAGTTTTTTATCATGATGTTGATATTTTGATATATTTATATATAAAGATGAATGTTTTGTACCTGTGGAGATGTATATATTACTGAATAGGTAAATTAACGTAATTATGTGTTTGTTTATATAGTTATCACAGCTCAATGAACTAGTTGGTTTATGTTATAAGCTTCCGCTAGCCCCGATTATTTTGATTTGTACAGGAAAGCCTTTGGTAATCTTGGATTACTGGCTGGTTACGATGCTAAACCTATAAGAACGGATTTGGGTCGTTACAGAATGGTATCGTAGCACGAGTATAGAAAGCGCGATGGGGTTTTCTACATAACATGCCTTGTCATGATTTTGGGAAAGTGCATATGCCATCGGTCGGGGCTTCAATGGCACTACATAATTTTATACGTCGCAACTCCAACCAAGATGAAGCCTTTAACAGGGTTGCCAATATGGAGAATTTTATTTTCAACGACATGCCCAATGCAGCGAGTGTTGGTGATGATAATGATCGTGACTCGGGGGGGCGATGATCACATAGAAATGAACAAATTTAGAAAATCCATTAGGAACATTTTGGTGCGAAATCGACATGAGCTCGGGCTGTAATCGTGTTTGAAGGCACCTATTTATAGGAAATGATATGATTGTGTAGTAGTATTACACTACGGTTACACAAGCTTTTTTTTTTTTTTAAAACAAATTATGTCCAATAAATTTAACCCACAAAAAAATGGCAACAAAACAAAAAAATGTGAAATGCAATTTTTTTGGATAAACGACAATTTTTACAAATAATAAAGTAACATTGAATAGAAAAATATTACATTTGCTACAATTTTTTTGAAAAAGCAGATGGAAAATGAACTACATGGGTGAAAATGCATGTAGCGTTTGGTAGAGTTTTCTAAATATGATTTGAAAATTGAGTTGTATTTTGAGTTTGTGAGTTTTGGAATGATGATTTGAGTGTGGAAAATTTGTTTGGTTATGAGTTTTGAATTGAGTTTTGAGTTGAGTATGAAATTGAGTTTTGAATGTTTGATATAACCTATGAAATAAGAAAATTTGTTTGGTTATGAGTTTTGCAAATAGTTTTCAAAACTTATTTCAAATTGTTATAACTCTTAACCAAACACATTACTCAAAATTTTATTGAAAATTCTGATCAAAACTCATAAGCAAACTCTTTTTAAAATTCAATTCAAAAAGTTAATTATAAAAAAAATAACATTAATCATTTTTTAAAATTGAAAATAACATTAATCATTTTTTTAATTGAAAATATTACTGATTTAATATTTGAAGATTCAGCACAACAGTAGTGATTGTTGATTCCATACAATAGTGATTGTTCTCATTCTCATCTCTCTCTCTCTTTAAACCCACAATCAATCAGCCATGGCCGGAGAACCCTTTTCACCTTGCTTCGGTACGACCATTCCGGCGAATTCAGAGAAGCTACGAAACTCCCAGTGAGGAACGAGAAGCTCATGGTCCAAGCCATCTTCCTCGTACTCTCTCCCTTCTTTCTCTTCATTCTCCTTCACTACCTCATTGTCGGACCATTGATGCAAAAAGTCGAAGACATATACGAAACCTCCACTTTAGATCCCAAAGACACTAGAGATCTCATCGCTATCGAAATCCCCTTCTTAATCTCCTTCATCTTTGTTTCTCTATTCGGAATCTCCATCACAATCAACTCCTTAGCCCTAATTTACAGCGACAAAACAGAGCATGCACATTTTGGTGTAAAAGAAAAGGCCAAATGGAGCTGTAAGAGATAAGGGTCAGAGCCTAAGATCACAATTCAATCCGAAATTTACCCAAGTGCACATCACCGGTCAACCGCTAGGTCAACCAGGGAGTTTTCTGGCCGATCAACCGGTTCCACTACCCGTGAAGCTCTTCAGAAATGGAAAAGACCGAAAAGAGAGAATATGCACGTTTGGAAGCTTTTCAAAGTAGAGAATATAAAACGGAGAAATCTGCCAAACGGGAAGTAGAGTTGTATTTTGAACTGTATGGTGAAATTATATTTTGAAACCTATATCTAAACGTGAAACGCATATAGGAGGGTGGAAATACATTTGGAGAGCACAACTAAACACAACTGTATATTTTCCAAATTGGGTGAGGGTATTTTGGTCAATTGACATTAAGGAATGATGATGTGACAACATAAACAAATATTATGTAAAAAAGTCAAAAAACAGTTTTTTACCAACTTTCCAAATAACTTTTTGAAAAAGCCAAAAGGCTTGGTTAGAAGTCAAAAAGTAACTTTTTACCATCTGTCCAAAATAATGTAAGTTTGGCAACATTAAAGTCAAAAAAATTACAAAAAAAATTAAAAACTCAAAGATTCTCTTTTGTTTATATTTTGTACATAATTTTTCATAAAAAAAAAAATCAAAAAAATCATACTGGCCATGTTTGGTTTGTCTCTTGAAACATGTTTTTGGAGAAAAAATTTCAAAAACATGTTTGGTTGAAATTTAAAATAAAATAAAAAAAAATTCAAAATCACTTTTTGTTTCTACTATTTTCTCAATCACTTTTTCCCTCCTCTCTCTCCTTCTCAATCATTTTTTCTCTCACATCTATTTATTCAACTACAAAAAAAAAAAAAAATCAAATTATCTCAAACTCCGAAACTATTTTTAAAATATATAACAAAACAAAATTTTAAAATTTTTAAACTCTCCAGAAAATTATTTTTGAAATAATATCTCAAAACACAAACCAAACAAGGCCATTGATTTTAGGGTGAAGTACCGATAAATCCCAAAATATGATATTTTGAACTATTTAGTCCTCTATTTTTTTTTTATGAATGCAAAGGTCCCATCAAAGTAGAAATTACATAAAAAGGTAGTCACTTACACGTTTGGATTTAATTTTTAAGGGATAAAAGTGGGTTTCTTCAAATGTAAAATTACACATTTGGACAATTCGTATTATAGAGGTTTTGGATTTTTTCTCTTTCTAGAACAAATCTCACATTACAAATAATAATGTAACACTCCAATGTAATACACTAAAAAAGTTTTTAATATACTTTTTCCAAACGTGATAATGTAACAATCTAAAAAAATTCTTTAGTGTATTTTTTCCAAACGTAACACTCAAATGTAATACACTCCAATGTAACACACACAAAAAACAAAATAAATAAATAAATTAGTATATTTTTCCCAAACATAACACTTTAATCAGTGTAACACAATAAAACTCCAAATGTGAAAAAATAATTGAAATTAACCACACCTATTACAATTACACCAACATTATCAGGATATTCATACAAATAAGAATGGATATGTTAAACCCATGCAAATAAGAATTGAAATTAACCACACCCATTACAATTACAGCAACATTATCAGGATACTTATACAAATAAGAATGGACATGTTAAACCCATGCAAATAAGAATTAAATTAACCACACCTATTACAATTACACCAACATTAACAGAACACTCATATGACACAGACAAAACAATAACAGCCGGTATATTGTGACATCTCGTAACATCATCGCACACAGAAAACAAAAACTTAACACACCACAAATGTATGGCATACTACATTTGTACATAATGGACGTACCAACGTCATGTGATACGTCAATGGTGACCCAAAATGTTTTCGTAAAAAAATCAACATAAACAAAACAACACAACCACATCAAACCATCTACCCGACCAATCCGACAAAACATAATAAACATCACAACAAAACACAACAACGAACCATCGTAACAACAAAAAATGGGCCGCAATAACGAACCCGACACCGCACCAAACCAACCGCAGAAACCAACGCAACAAAACATTAAATATAAAACATCAACAAACCGACGCACGTACTTTGCGATAATTTCACCCCGGATTGGACCAAACAAACTCTGCACTTCTCCCGTTGGAATACCACACCACCAAAAAAAGGAGTTTCAACACATGACACCGAACACGTTAAACATCAACCCAGCAGACGTTACCAAAATAATCTCCCCAAATCTCCCAAAAAATATCCCAACACACATAATATTTCCATTCTCATCCTACAAATGACGAAAAGAGTAGGGAAAAATATTCACAGAAGGGCAATCAAGTAAACTTAAATGGTACCAAATCAAACAAATCCTTATTTCCAAAAACAAAAAGGACTAATTGGTTTAAAAGAAAACACTTAGGACTAAATGGATCAACATTCCCCTAAATGGAATTTATGGGTAAATTTTCCTTAATTTTATTCATCTCATATTTTAACAAAATAAAAAATAAAAAATTACTAAAATAGCCTATTCTCAAACCAACCCTTAATGATAGTTTCAAGCTTTGAGTCCAAATTGTATTGTGCGTGCCTGCATAACTTGCATCATTTCATGCTAGTGTAATGTTAGTGTAACAACCCTCGTACTACCTCTTAACCCTAACCAATTATATATATATATGCTAAATGCTAGCTAATGATAATAATCGGATAAATTATTAAAAAAAATGACAGATCGATGGAATTGGAATCAAAAAAATGAGAGAGCACTTGAAATATTGATATTCTTATTGTTTGTATGTTAAATTGAGTTAATTACGAACTTAGGCTTTATTTACCGAGCCATGGTGGGTGGGAGACTTAGGCAAGGTAATTGGACCCTCATTGTTGTCCTTAAGGTTTACAACTATTGAGCTCATTAGAGCAAGATTTGAAGGTTGATTTTTTTTTAAAACTATGCATTGCATTGTTGAAAATTGTTCTTAAAATGGGAATGAAAAAAATTTAATTGAATTGACTTTGGGGCTTGAAAGTTGAGAATGCTTGGTTTGAGCTAGAAGGCAACTGAAATTCCATATTTGGCTTTCTCGCCAGCGCGGCGATTACTCGGCGAGCGACGTTCAACTCTTTCCTCCCCGCCGCCGAAGGATTGAGGTCGGGTGAAAAAATCAAAAATCCAAAAAGACTTTTTTTTTACTTCATTCTTACGCCGCGAGGGCGAAAGCGCCTCTCGAACCCTTTGATTCTGAGCCAAGTCGGCGCGAGCATAGCAGTAAAATCAAAAAAAAAGCATTTATTTTTTTTTTTATTCCGACCGCGCTCCGAAGCCGGTTTTGATTGAAACCTCAGAGAATGCGCCGAGAAGCGGAACGCTGAAGCCAACCTGTAGCCTAGTTTAAAAATCTTAATGAGGATTTTTAGACATAGACCACACAGGAATTTAGGGATTTTTTTATCATCTCATCCTTCCGACTTGTGTGTGTGTTTGTATCATTATTGTTGGGTTCATAAGGGCTGGTCCTTTTTTGGACCTTTTTTTATAGGCTAATGGATGTATGTACCCATGGTGATTGAAATACCGATTATTGAAAATAATAGATTGAAGATCAGAAAATTAATGAATGAATTGATTTTATTCTTCTTATTCATTATTCATAACCTCTTTTAT
The DNA here is from genome assembly GCA_025200525.1 of Camellia lanceoleosa. Classification (NCBI taxonomy): domain Eukaryota; kingdom Viridiplantae; phylum Streptophyta; class Magnoliopsida; order Ericales; family Theaceae; genus Camellia; species Camellia lanceoleosa. The sequence goes on along the minus strand of CM045758.1, from coordinate 137,224,539 downwards.
TTATTATATATATTCTTTTTTAGGCTATTATATATATTATATATATGTAGGTGCAGCCCGTGGCTAAGCTAGAGCGGATTGGTCCCCGTGGGATGTTCTGCCGCTGTGGTTTGCACATCCCGGTTCGCCTCGGCCTGCCATGCCTTGGCTTGGGGTGTTTTCCACCCCATCTTTGTTTCCTTTTTGTCTTTTTCTTTGTGTATCATTTGTGTAAATTTAGTATGGTAGATTTGTTGTCTTGTTGTTGCAATGTATAGGATTAAGAAAAAAATATCATGAAATGCTTTATGAAATTTTTTTATCCTTTGATTAATGTGTAGTGTTCTATTGTATATATAATCTAAAAGTAAAAAATCTTTATGAAACATTTCATAATCTCTAACATTACTCTTCATGCTATAACAGTTGTCTAGCTTGGCTCCATGAGACGTGTTCTTCCCAATTTGAACATTTTGCTAAAATTTATGTTAAATTTTATGCAAAATTGAAGATAACCAAATTTCATTAAAATTGAATTTAAATTAGCGTTTGTTTGGAAATAGACAAACTAATTAAAGAGTAATGTTAGAGATTCATATTTGAGACCCCTAAATACACTTCCAATGATGTGGCAAGAAAGTAAAGCCTCACATGATTGAATGTGTGATAAATCAAAAGTTGACACCTCTCATTCCACATCATTATAAGCGAAATTGTGGGAGTTTTATTAGAAGTCTCAAACATTTTCCCTAATTCAAAAACCAAAATGCTAATATAAAAAGGGAAAATGTTTTGTATCTTGAAACATTTTCCCCCGAATGGCTCGATTTTCGAAAACAACATCGTTTTGATTTTCAATTTTTTTTTTTCTTCTTTCCCTTTCATTTCTCGTTTCTCTCTCAAAGGTTGAACCAAACCCAGAGAGAAAGAGAGAAATAAAGAATGAAGAAGAGAAGAAGAGGAGAAGACAATGATGGCGGTGATGGCGGAAGAGGAAGATGTTGATGGCGATAATGATGTGTTGATGGTGATGATGTTGCTGTTGATGAAGATGTTCGCCGATGATGATGTGTTGATGGTGATGATGTTGATGAAGATGTTGTTGTTGATTATTATTATTTCAATTTTTTTTTTTTTTTGAAAATAAAAAAAAAAAAAAAATCTGATCTGTTCATCATCATCTTCTTAATGGACAGAGACCACAAGTTTAAAATTATGAAGAGTAAACAGATCAGATTAGATCACATAAACAAATCAGATCTGTTTCATAATTTTAATTCATAATTTTTGTTTTAACTTCATCTCACATAAACAGATCAAATTTGTCTAACATAAATTTGTTCAACATAAATTTTTTATTACAAATCAGATCTGCTGATCATCTTGTTGATGATGATGATGTGTTGATGAATGTGTTCATCAGATTTGTTCATCATCTTAATGTGTCCACCAGCTGCTCCCTCTTCTTTGACTGGTTCCTCGCTCTCACCTATTCTTTTTCGACTGATTTCTCTCTCTTTTTTTCTTTTCTCTCTTTTCTTCTATTTCTCGTGCGTGGTGTCAATTAACCAATCTTGTAACTAGGCCAAACATTCAAAAATCACCTTTTTCAATTTCGGGCGATTCAGGGGGCTCGTTTTCGAGCTGCATAGCGGAGTCGTATAAAAAGTTAACTTATTCTTTCTAATTTTTTATTTTTTATTTTATGTCTTTTCATAAAAAATTTAAAAATTAAAAAAAAAATCAATTCTCGAAGGAACCGTAGTTGTTGCTAAACAACACATTATTAAAAATGCACCTAGAAGGGTCTTCTTGGAACAAAACCCAAAATGACAAGTGTTTAGATGTGTAACGTTGCACACATATGAACAATTATAAAATCATGTTAGTTTTTATGCGTTTAACATGTCTCATCTCACAAAAATGTATAAGTTAAACAAAAATTTGTGTAAGTCTATTTATAAAAGTTTAGAAATTCACAAAATCATGTAAATTCTTATGAATTTGGATAAGTCATCTCACAAAAATATATAACTTAAACTAGGGGCGAGCCAGGATTCGTCCTGTAAGGGGCCATTTTGTAAAAAAGAGGCATAATTTAGATCCTGCCAGGTCGTTAATGCAACAGGTCGAGGTTTATTTGATTAAATTATATTAAAGATTACTTAATAGAGGTTATTTGGACTAATAAAAATTCTAAGTGATTAGTCTCAATTTTAACATTATTTGTACAATTTTTATTTTGAATAGATCAAAATGTATGAATTTAAAGATAGAGATAAGGTAGTATTTGTTAATAATTGAAAAGATCATCTTAATGTAATTAATATACTTTCTATTCAACTTTGTAAACTAATTTTTATTACTTTAGTTCAAATATTACACAATAACTTAAGTCCATGAAGTTCACAAGTGATCCAATTAAATAACTTATAGGACATTATTTCTTTATCAGAATTTAATTGTTTTTAATGAAAAAAAAATTTTAATATGATTTCAAATCAATCAAATAAATTATATTTATAGCAGATTTTTTAAACTTGTGATTACCAATAACCTTTTAACATAGGCTGGATTTAATTTTTTAATAATGTTAGGATAATGATTTTTTTTACTATAATTTATTTATCACATTTTATGTCAACACTGTATTGATTTAATATGTTTCATCACTTATGTTAACTATTAATGTAGTGTTGATATATGGGATAATAAACAAAATATGAGAACAAACTATCATCATCGTAATATTACTGTAAAAGTTTAGAAGACAATTACATGAGTTATTAAATTTTGGAAAACAACTCTAATACATTATGAAATTTACAAATTTCTTAAGTGTTATATTAAATTTTGAGGGGCATTATGTAATATACAAAAAAAAGAAAAAGAAAAAAGAAGTGACATATATATAAGACAACTTTGATTTGTGCACACAATTTTTGTAGCACTAATAGCACTAATTTCCATATAAGGCAAGAAAAGAAGAAAAAAAAAAAACAGTTACCAGAATAGGAAATTAGTGCCATTAGTGCCACAAAAATTGTGTGCACAAATCATTTTTCTATATAAAAATTGAAATTTTGTAGATGCTTCGCTTCACCCCAAACTCAAACCACAAAATTACATAATAAAAGTATATGCATAAGATATACAATACACACCTAAGAGTTTTGTATATCACTTTTTATTAAATATACACATTTTAATGTATAATTTTAACCATTTTATTAGAGGTATCCTTACAAGATCAAAACATAATATATATATATACCAAGCTACTTTTATTATTATTATTTGCCACCTAAACCTTTTGCCAGGGTAAGATTGTCTTATTCTTCTTTTCTTTATTTTTTTGGTTTGATGTGCGTATAGTGTGTTTTGGGTCAAAACATTAATTTGACTAATGAAATGGCTTTAGATAGAGTCGGGCAAAAAATAATTTATACATCTGATCCCATTTGATCAGAGTTAAGGCTTGGTTTAGTTTGATTTGGTTATAATATCACCAAATCTAAGAGCATTTGCATCAAGCTCTTCAAACTTATTTTTTTTAGCTAAAAATTTCAAAACATCAATCACATCAAATCGTTTACGGCTCTTCAAAATTTACGAACGCTACAGTAACATTATAATCAGCGAGGCACTGTTCATCGCTACTTGTGTGTTACCGGATATCCACCTGAAAGTTTGGTCGGACGTCCGGCCGATCAATCGGCCTTTTTTTTTGCTTTTTTAAAGAATTATTTGGTTGGTAATTTATCAATTTAATAAATAAAAAAAAAAGAAAGACTAACAAATACAATAAGAAAATAATATTTAATAAGAATAAGTTAGAATAAAGAGTTTGATGCAGTAGGTGCTAAAAGATGAGTAGCTAAAATAATGAAATAGCTTTAATTTGACTAAAAAATTGAAGAGTTTTGTATGGATGCTCTAACTCTAAAAAACAAGGGAGATGCTTCTCTTCAATCTACAGTGTGGATTGGAGCATATTGTTGGGCTCGTCGGACCAATCACAGTTCTCGTGTTGATATTTTGAACTGTTCAATGTGTAGAACTCGTCGGTACTTCATGTCTGTAAAAAGTCACGTTGATCGGATATCAGTAGTTCCTTAATCGAAACAAATTTTTGTTAATGATAAATATGATTTTAAAAATAAATTATTAATAATTAAGGGACTATCGATATCAAATCAACGTAACTTTTTTATATATGAAATACTTAACGATTTTTACAAATTAAATAATTTAAATTATCAAAATAAAGCCCACAATAAATTCTATGAACCTAGCTATATACTCCAATAGTGGGGAGAAGAGAAAAAAAAACAAACAGTTCCTCCCTAACAACTTGATTTGGATGTATCAATGAGTAAACAGGGGCTGTACAAACAGTACATGCTTCACGCAATTTTTAATTTAATTTAAGTTATTTTGATATATTTGGTTCAGTTTAATAATACAGATCATAACTTTTGTAAGTCAAAAATCAACTTATTCTTTGAGTGGAGGAAAAAAACTTAATTTATAAGTTAAAAATCAATTTATGTTTACAATTATAAATTATAATCTATTAATTTATAATTTATAATCACTTTCCAATAACTCTACTATGTTGTGTAAAACTGCACAATAGTACACTTTCATAGGAATAGCTAGCTTATGGCCCATCAGAGATGGTTGGGAGCATTAAAAAGACAGTTTGAGGGTAACTCTAATAAGTAAAATCCACTTATGATATGACGTTTATATTTTTTTTATTTACTTTTTTTTTTTTTAATCTTTAGATTTGGAGTTCAACAATTAGAGTTCTGTATGACAGTCGGTAATATAGAAATTTAAAAGTAGAGCTTTATTAAGGTGACAAGAAAAGAAAAAAAACAACAAAATATAGGAGTTTTTGGGAAGTGAATTATAATTAATTTTTTAAATTATAATCCATTTCTCTTTTTTATAAAAAATTAATTATAATCAACTTTTAACTAAAATATTAATTATAATTATCTTCCCAAACTATCATATTACAAGTGAAGTCCACTATAGGTTAAGTTTGGCATACTTCAAATAATCTATCTTTTTATCTTTTTATATTTTTTTCATCACATCATCTCCTTACTTTTTTACACATCTTTTCGTAAAAAAATAAAAAATATACTTATTTAGGTCATCCCAAACAACCCTTAAAACTATCTTTTTAGAGTTTGAAATCATTTTTGTATGACCCATGTAAACCTATGATGAGATAGACTGTTTGGTAGAGTACTTCAAAATCTACTCAAATCTTAGAGGTTGTTTGGGGTGTCCTAAATAAGTGTATTTTTTATTTTTTTAGACTAAAAAGTTGAGGTTAAAAATATGAATGTTTAGATTAATTTTTTGACTTTTTATGAAAAAATATGTAATAAAAAATTATAAAAATTGATTTGTAGGAAAAAATTAAAATTAAGAGTTATGCAGCCATAATTATTAACTTTTGGTGAATAGTAATAACTTTTTAATTTTTTAAATAATTTTTTAATTTTTTAACTTTTTAATTTTTTTTTAAGACTTCCCAAACTTTGACGTTATTGTTTATCGTTTGATCCAATCCAAAAAAATAAAAAATAAAAAGCGCACAATAGTACACTTCCGCAGGAATAGCTAGGGAATGGCCCATATAAAGCAAGTAGAGTACTTCAAAATCTACTCAGATCTTATTGTCTATCGTTTGATCCAATTCAAAATCTACTCAGATCTTATTGTCTATCGTTTAATCCAATCCAAAAAAATGAAAAAGCTCATTATATTAGGGATGTTTAGCATAATTTATGTAAGTGTATTTATTTAGATAAATATACTTGTATCAATTATATTATTTTTTTATTTTTTTATATATTTTTTTATAAAAAAATCAAAAAATTATATCTATTTAGATCATTCCAAATATTTCTTAATAAAAAGAAAGGGATTTTCATCAACTAGGCCAGCTCAAGATAATTTAAAATGTAAAATAATTTTTAAATTTTGTTAATATTGTTGTAATTTTTATTTTTCTCTCATTTTGAAATAAAAAATAACTAAAGATAATAATAGAAGGCTCTAGCTTTGGTCCAGTCCTTAATCGGACTGGACGGTGCTGTTGGGCCCGTGGGGGTTCACCACGGGTTCCGTTTTGAAAATCTGAACCGTTCAATGTGTAGAACTCGTCGAGTACTATATGCCTATGAAAAATCACGTTGATCGGATATCGATAGCTATGTGATCAAATCAGTTTTTTATCAACCGTTAATTTATTCACCGTTCATTTTTTTTTATACAAAACTGATTTGATCACATAGCTATCGATATCCGATCAACGTGATTTTTCACAGGCATATAATACTCAATGAGTTCTACGATTCAGTTTTTTAAAACAAAATCCATGGTGAGCCCCCACGGACCTAACAGCACCGTCCAATCCGATTAAGGACTGGACCAATGCCAGGCCCTAATAGAAAAGTTATCGCTACAATATAACTTCAGTCATATGATGATGATAAGATTTTGAAAAATTATTTTGAAACTTAAAATGCTTATGTTGATAATTCTGTAATTGAAAAACCAAAAAAATGAAAGTCAAGTGGGCTTATTTTCTTTTTTTTTTGTTTTTTGTACAGCTATTTTTGTATTAGTGAAGTGATTTAGAAATTTTATTTGTTTTTTAAAATTAACTAGTGTAATTGATTTTGATTATTTTTTTAAACAAACATCCAGCAATCGACTTAACAAGGCTACTTTTAGGTAATTTTGGTTTACTAAAGTGAAATTATGACCATTTCCTTTTTAATTTATTTATAGAATGACCATTCATCATTTGCTTATAATGGAAAATGTTAATATTTGGAATTTAAAAAAATGAAAATTTTAATGAAATAATCACTCAATTTTACTTTTATTTTAATGAACCAATATATATATATATATAATATTATTACTTTTGGTGATGGGATGCCCCCACCCGAGGCCCTAGACAATTCTGTCTTTGAGTAAAAGGATACATTTTTGAATAAAGACTGGTAGCTCGAAATCCGGAGCTCGAATTCGGCTCGAAATTCAAAACGACGTCGTTTTGAGTTTTGAATTTTTTTTTTTTTTCTTTTCTTTCTTCCTTTTCTTTCTTTCTTTTCTTCTTCGTTTTTGTTGAAGAACACAGGCGAAAACCAGAGAGAGGGAGAAAAAGAGAGGCCCCTCCTGCCGATCGTCATCTCCCTCTGCCCCACGCCTCCGCTCCCGCCGTCCTCAAGCAAGACGCCGTTCCTCCTTCGAAGACACCTGCCGCCTCCTCGCCTCAAAGACGCCAGCCCGACTCTCCTCCTCCACCATTTTATGGCCTTCCTCCTCCTCCTCCTCCAGCCTCTCCCTCCCTCCTCCTTCAGCCTCTCCCTCCTCCAGCCATTTTCGAGCCAATTTCGAGCCGTAAATCTCGAGCTACCAATCAGAACTGTTATAAAAATGTACGACCCCGCTACGTAGCTCGAATCTGTGGCTCGACACCAAAACGACGTCGTTTTGGTGTCTTTTTTTTTTTTTTTTGGGTCATTTTTTCCGAGTTTTTCTGAAATGAAGGATGAACATCAACTATGGAGGATGAACCCAACGCAAGAAGTTGATGAACCCAGATTCATTCACATTTTAGATTCATATATTTGGAGGATGAACCCAGAAAATCAAGCAGAGAGAGAGATCAACCAAAAAAATTTCGATGAACCTGAAATGTGATCAACCAAATCAAACCAAATCAAACAGAGAGAGAAAATCAAGTAGATGAACCCAGAAATGTGATGAAGTAGATGAACCCAGAAATCAACCACATCCATGAACCTGAAATGTGATCAACCAAATCAACCAGAAATGTCGATGAACCCAGAAAATCAAGCAGAGAGAGGAAGAGATCAACCAAATCAAACCCAAAAAAAATTTGTTGATCCTCAGATTTGTTGATCTAAGAAGAAAAAAAAATTCAGATCAAACCCAAATTTTTTTTCAAATCTGCCCAAATGAATCCAGAGAAAGGAAATTTAATGATGAAGAAAAAAGCATTGATTCCAGATAAAGAAAAAAGCAAGCTTGATTCTTCATCAATTAAGATCAACCAAATCAAACAACAGCACATTAAATTTTTTCGATTTTTTTTTTTTTGTTCCCTTCATTCTCAGATTCAAATCAGCAACATCGTCATCATCTTCAACATCACCATCATCTTCATCAACAAAAAAAAAAATTACCTTTGATCATCAAGCAGAACCAGAACCAACTAGAAAAAAAATAATAATAAAAAAAAAAAATCAATGAAGATGGAAGAGCTGGGCATCTTCAGATCCATGAAGATGAACAAATTAATGAAGATGGAAGCCTCCACCCCGTCGATCACCGAACCAATGAAGATGAACAAATTATTCCCTTCCTTCTCCTCTTCTCCTCTTCCCCTTCTCTTTTCTCTCTCTCTCTCTCTCTCCCTTCGTCTCTTCTCTCCCTCTGTATCTGAACACAGACTGGAGAAAGAAAAAAAATAGACAAAACGATGCCGTTTTTATCCATTCGAGTCACTATTTGAGCCCTATTTCTCGAGCTACGAAGTATTTCCCTTTTTATAATTGAAGAAATTAAAATGAATGAGTTTATAAATAAGTTGATATTCACACATAATTAAGGGAATTTTTGTGTAATTAATCCAAAACAGGAAAAAAAAAAGAGTATATATTGATGTAACTCAAGCTCTGTTTGGGAAGAGCTATTTGGGTTTTTTTTTTGGCTATTTTAGTCACAAAAGACAAAATAGGCTATTTTAGTCACAAAAAACAAAACATCACATAATCATTACACTATTCTCTCACAAGAAAAACTAAAAACGTCAAAAAATCAAAAAATCCTTCCCAAACTAAGTTTTTTAGCCCAGGCTAAAATAACTAAAAAAGTCAAAAAACTAAAAAATCAACCCACTTCTCAAACAACACCTTTAAGGATGATTAGGGCTGTTCAAAAATTTGTTCAAACCGGTAATCCGGACCGAACTAGACCGAATCATACGATTTGGTTCGGTTCCATTAAGAATTGGTTCGGTTTCGGATTAAGAAATATGAGAACCGTAAAAATGATTCGGTTAATGGATTTTATGAAAAAATCGCGGTTCGAACCGAACCGAACCGAACCGAATTTTAAAACATATATATATATAATATAATATCAAGTTTTATTTTTATTAATTGGTTTTTTATAATTTTAATGATATTAGGATGGTATAGATATGTAATATTAAGTAATGTCTTAATATTATTAGTTTTTATCAAGAGTTAAATGTAATTAGTTTGAGTAATTATTTTGCTAATATTAACAATTTATTCTTGTAAATAGAAATTTTTGGAACCGTAAACCAAACCGAAACCGAATCGTTTTTTCGGTTTGGTTCTGGTCCGGTTTTACAAGTGTAACGGTCTGGTCTGATTCTCAAAATCACAGAACCGTTAGGATCAGTTCGGTTCTTGGATTTTCTCAGAACCAAACCAATCCGGACCGTGTACACCCTTAAGGATGATGATATACAAATAAAATTTCATTGCATATGGAAGAAGAGATAAGCTTACCTCATTCATATCTCAACATATGAAAACTTGAGGAGCCTGTTGAGGAGCTTGCAGAGCCACTGCAGATGCTATTTAGATGATTTGAGTGATTTATTTTGTAGAGTTTTCAATATATATCATTTATAAATAAAATTAGGTCAATTTGATAATCATAAATTTTTTATTCCATCATATTTGTCTTTAAAAAATAAATAGTCTCTATTCAAAAATATATTTTTCATCCATTTTTTTGGAGATAAATGCAATAAAATGAAAATTCTACAATTATCAAATCAAACTAATTTTTTTATAGATGATATATATTGAGGGTCCTACAAAATAAATCATGGGGAACTTACTGATAAGTCCCATGCAACAAGTTCAAGATCCATCTAATCCCAAAACAAAATATTTGTACCAATTAGTCCACACATATTTTTAATTGTTACCAAAAAATCCTTTTTTTTTTTTTTAAATTTACAGACACTGTTCACATCTTACTATCGTCGGACTTCCATCAAGAGACTCGGAATGTTCAACATCGCAAGTCGGAATGTTTAAAACATGTTATAATTTTACGTTTTAAAGCATGTTATAAACCGCAAAAATTTTCAGCTTTTAAACCATGATTCATTCAAAAAAATTCAAATCAAAATTTTAAACTCAAAATTACTTGTTAAAATTTTCTCATTACAAATTCAATGATATTATAGATCTATTTTATCATCAACAACAACAACCATAGATCAACAACTATCCCCAAAAAATCAGAAATAGAGAGAGAGAGAGAAATTAACAAAACCATATTCATGGAAGATTCTTACAACCCTTCTCTGGATCCATCTCCCATCGAGGAAGAACTCAAGCAAGTCTTCAACAAATTAGATCTCTCTTCCGAAGCGGATCCATCATCTCCGACAACGATGAAGAACTCCAGACCATGATCCGAGAGGTCGATTCTGATGGCGATGGAGTCATCGATTTGGACGAGTTCATCGAGCTCAACACCAAGGATATCGATGGATAAGAGAGACGAGAGGTGTCCCAGATTGGGGAAAGGACTTTTGGGTGTGGTGAAAAAGTTATGGGATTAAATGGAGAACACATGTTTTACATGGGACCTATGGGTAATTTCCCCATAAATCATTTAGATTATCAAAATATAACCCTTGGTGGGCCCTATGAACCCCTCTAGTTCTTTACAAGTTGAGATGTGAATATAAAAGAAAACTCAACCCACTTATATGTTAGGGCTTCTCTAATATGGTGTTTGATAAAACTGAAAACTGAAAATTAAGTATTGAAAACTGAATGCTTAATTTTTTAAGCTGAAAAGTTGTTTGATAAAAAATTAAGTTTTGAACTAAAAATAAGTTGCTTGATGTGTATAAAATCAAATTTAAAATTTATTATTTTTAAATTGTATATTTCAATTTTTATATTATAATATCGGTGGTGGTAGTAGTGGCGGGGGCATGGTGGTAGTGGTGATAGCAGTAGAGTTGATGGTGGTGATGGTTGTGGTAGTGATACTGAAGGTAGTAATTGTAAAATGATGGTAGTGTTTATGACAACAATAATAATGGTGATGGAGGAAGTGGTGGTGGTAGTGGTGGCGGCGGCGACAGCGACAGCGGTAGTGGTGGTGGTGGTGGGGGTGGCATAATGGTGGTGATAATGAATTTATAATAGTGTATATCGATATTTATATTTATTATTTATAAATTAAGTCAGAATTAAATAAGTTTTATATGACTTATAATTTTTTAAAATTTTAGTTTATATTTTATGAGACATTTAAATTTTTAAATGATATGGGTCTCTAGTATAGGGTCTCTACTAAAAAGCTAACAACTTATATAAAAAAGTCAAAGATTCATTTTTTTTACTACCTTTTACACATCTTTTCATAAAAAATCAAAAAGTCATCTAAAACATATTAGTTTTTTATATCATATTTTAGTCAAAAAATTAAAAAATTACTAAAAAAATATGTTTTCAAACGAGACCTTACAATTATATGAAATTTCGTAATTGTACTTTATCTTATGTCCATCCAATAATATAGCAAATAAAATGTGCCAACTAACTTTTATCCTTTATTTTATTTGTAAAACTCAATAAAAATAGTTAACATTATTAATTTACGTAATAAAATAGCAAAGGAAACAAAGGGAATAACATTTTTCTCAGTTACCCCTCAAATTAGGATTGGTTTGGGGTGTCCTAAAAAAGTGTACTTTTTGTCTTTTTAGACTAAAAAAGTTAAGAAAAAAATATGGAGGTTTGGGTTAATTTTTTGAATTTTTATGAAAAAAATGTGTATTAAAAAATTGTATAAAAAAATGTGTAAGAGATGAATAGTGATAGGTGGCCCACAGCCGTACAAATGGGAAGGTGTGAATGGGAGTTGGAAATTATTGGCTATTTTTTGTACAAAGCATTGCACGGTTTTGTTTGGTCCGTGGGGGTCATCACGGGTCCCATTTTAATAATCTGAACCGTTCAATGTGTATAACTCGTCGAACACTATGTACCTATAAAAAATCACTTTAATTGGATATCGATAGCTATCTAATCAGATTTATTTATTTTTCAATGATTAATTATAGCACCATCCATTTGTCGTACATAACTGATCTGATCATATAGTTATCGATATCCGATCAATGTGATTTTTTGCACACATATAGTACTCGATGATTTCTACATATTGAACGGTTCAGATTATCAAAACGGGACCCGTGATAGCCCCATGGAACGAACAATGGTGTGTGTGCAAACCACACCCAATCATTTACAAAGAATCCACTGCCGCAGCACAACAGCTGCACAGTGGTCACTTCGGTAATCACTTTTTTTGAAAAAAATTATTTTTTAAAATTTTTTTTTTGGGTAAATAATAATACCTTTTTGGATTTTGGAATAATTTTTTAGCTTTTTGACTTATATAGGTTTACCCAAACCAGCCTTTAATCTCTATCTTGTTAAACATAACGATAAGATCTCCTTTCAAGTAGATTAGTTAAGTCAACCATTAAAAATCCAAATTAAAGTTAAAACTTGAGTTAAGTCATTCTAACATTTAGGGTTGATTTGGGAAGAAAAAGCCCGGGGTTTTTTTGGCTATTTTAGCCCCAAAAAAACAAAATAGATTTTTTAGTTCAATAAGACAAAATATCACATCTGACCCATAATCATTATATTTTTTCTCTCATAAAAGTCAAAAAGCCAAAAGACTCATCTTAAACGAACATTTTTAGCCCCTGGCTAAAATAGCTAAAAAGCCAATCCATTTCCCAAACGAATTATCCTACTTCAAAGCTATTCTTTCGGTCTAACTTCACCAGTAAGACTAATATTTTCTTAATTTTAAAAGTAATATATATTTAGTTTTCATATTATAAAAAATTATAATATATCAATACCTCTTCAACTATTTACGAATATCAATTTATCCCATAAAATAACTTTACAATTATCATTGTTTGAATTATATGCTACTTTTAAAATGAGAGATTTATTGGGAAATCATTTTTTAAATATTTATATCTCAATTAGTCTATAGCATATTCTTGTGTTCCAATAAGTCTTATTATTTGGATATTTGATCCACCAAATTTTATTTATCATATTTAAGATATTTTATAGATAATTTTATCCTTATAAATATTTTTGAATGCTTAGCAACTTAGTGATGTAAACATTCATATTTTACAGTGTAAGTGTTCACATTGACATACAAATGTTCACATCGTGGAACATTCACATTGTCAATGTGAATATTATTATTAAGGGTATTTTGGTAATTTTATCACTCATAGGACTTATTGAAACATAAAAAATAATTTGAACTAAATAGAATATAAGTAAGTGAAGAAAGATTTATGAATAAATACCATTTTTAAAATTAATCTATTAAATAAATAAATAAAACATATTTGCATATAAAAATAATATAAATTAGTTAGCCCATAAACTTATTTTTTGGCTTTTTAAATTGAACCATTTTAGTGTTTAAAACCTAGCCTGCTGATAAAAATTCTAGTTTAGGTTTGATTTTTTTTTTTTTTTTTTTGGGACCAAATTATTTAGATTGTATAGGTTATTCAATTACAGATAACATTAGATGATGAAGTATATTATGATTTACCTTAAAGATAGTTTTCACACTTCATACGTAGACTTTTAAAATGAGTATTATTATGTAATCATATTTTGATATCAGATTTTGGTATCATATTGTAACACCTCACATTATTCGATGAACGTCACATGACACATATAATTACGAGGAAATCATTGGCCAATGAGGACAAACAAAATTATTACAAATTCATGTTAAAGTTTATATTTTTAATTATTAATATTTATAATGTATTTCATTTATTTGTAATTAACTTTGGCTGACACCACTGTGGTGTAGTTTTTCCTATAATTATTGTCTTTATGGCGTTACAGCATATACTACCAAATATGATCACCATAAACATTACTAAATTTCATATTCTAAATTTTCAAATTTCAAATGACATATGGCTTAATTATGAATAAAATTTTATTTTGGACTTTACATTTAAAGGATTTAAAATTAGATATAGAGCTTTTATGCCAATATATTTCTTAGCTTTTAAAATTTTAAGGAAAAAAAACTGTTTGTAAGAAAAAAAAATTAAAAATTAAATGTAAAATTTGAACCCAAAAAAAAAAAAAAAAAAAAGAATCCTGCATAATAAAATTTAAAAATTAACATTGATGGATCATGATTAATACGTATCGCATAGACTCATATTTACTATTATACCATAAACAATTTGGTGAAATAGTGTTCCATTGTTATTGTAGTTTAAAATTTTTATTTTTTTATTTTTTCATATTAATATCATAAAAGAATCATACATTTAACAATTTAAAAGATGATAATTATGAAATTTGAAATATATTACCATAAAAATTAAAAATATCAATAATTATAATTAAATTGAAATAACCAATGAATTTATGACACGTGTATTTTTATATTAGAAGTTTTAAATTTATTGACCTAATAATAGTTTTATACAACAGTATAGATAAAAGATAGATGTAGATATAGATTTTATACCATAACCATTAAAACTAAAAATAATAAGAACATCGTTGCATGTTTTGAAATTACAAAATTTAAGGAAATAATACTAACATGACTGAGAGGATTTAAAAATTAACGTAATTTATGTAAACTAGATTTTAAACTAATCACAAAATGACATGTGTATTTTAAGTATTAAAAAATTCAAAAAATATGAGAAAATTATATTGAGATTTCCAACCTCAAAGAGATCATAACATTTTTGCTTATATTATATAGGGGACTCAGTCTAACAATTCAATTTTTGATTTTTTCGGTCTATAGATCCATGCGCTAAATTACTCTGTCTATAATGACATGCCTTGAAAAATGACCAAACTACCCATTATTCCGTGGTAAAGTCAGACTTTATATAACATATCGATCTGTTGAAATCAATTCCATCAAAACCCATTCTCTTTCTATCTCTACATTTACGACATACGATCTGCTGAAATCACATTCTCCCTTTCACTTCATCTCTCCTATCTCTTTTCCCATCTTCTCTCTCTTCATATTCTTTTTTATCTCTTCATCGACAACGACCACCCTCTACTTTCACCGTACCACCATCGGCCACATCTCTTTGGATCGCAACAAACGATTGGTAGTTAATGGATGTGAGGGTGACTTGGATTTAAGCGTCAAGGTTGCGGTAGAAATGGTCATAGATCTGGCGGACGTGAGGAATCCGCCATCACCGTCCACCCTCCATCCCCCCACCGTCCTTCTAGATCTAGTCTTGAGAAACAGCGTCAACATCGTCATAATCGCCAATGATTTCACCACACACATACATAGACTAAGTGATATATAAAGATCTTACCCAAAAGCTTTGGAAGAGAGAGAATCTTATTGGGCTAGGGAGCCACAGATTGATGCAAACAAAACACACAAAGATTTACGTGGTTTGGTAATAGCCTACATCAACAGGCAGCAGAAATTCTATATATTTTGAAGAGATACAAATTCACTCGGTGTTTCCTCACCACTCGTCTATTCTTCAATTCAATGTTTGTATGCAAAATACAATTTCTTACCTCTTTATTTATAGAGTTTCTTCAAGGTGAGATATGCAAGCGGTTACGCCAAATTCATCGCATTTGGGAAGCTTCAAGATGGCTTTCATGGTTGACCATCAAGAGGTTGAACTCAAAATGAGCTTCTTCTTCTGGAGTCTTCTGGTTTGGTCTTCACAAGAGAAGCCAAGCTTCTTTTTTCTTCTTCTTTTTTAATAGAGAAATTGAGACAACTTCCTCACACTTCTCCACCTTGGTGAAAGTTCTCCATCCAAACTAAATAGTGAGCAATCAACGCTAGCATGCACTTGGAGGTGCTTACATTTGCTCCAAATGGATTATGCCCAAACTTTGTTTGAACTTAACTTCAATTATGTTCTTCTTTTGCTGGGAGAGATGCACTGTGCTTTTAACCTTAATCCTCTCTTGGGGATTCTCCATGCCAAGAGTCTTCTACTGTGCAACCATAAAATGATCAAGCTGATCATACCACTGTGATGGTGATTACTTCATTTTATAGAGAGATTTCTTCTTTCCAATGAAATTTTCCTTTCCAGCTACTCAAAACCTTCCAGGTTGAGATCAGAAAATTTGTTCTTTCAAATCACCATTCTCATTGGTGAATTTACACTTGCAACTGATTACCTTTTTCTTGTTTGGTAGTCGTTCCACATCCCAAGCCTTGTTCTTGTACAGATTATGTACTTCTTCTTTTTTCAGCTAGTTGTTCTTGCTCGAGGTTCTTCTTGGCTACTTCAATTGTTGAAATATCATTCCCAATTGCTAAAAATGCATAAGATACGATATTTGCGTATCTTACTGATTTTCTGGTCTCTCTATTTGATTTCTTCATAGCAATAGACTTTGATTGTTGCGATATTGTTGTGACTGGTTCTTCTTCAATTGCACATTCTTCAATTCATTCTTCCAAGTCTACTAGTGCATTAAACTCCACCTGTTGAGTTCCAATAGCTTTGTTCAGTTCACTAGAGTCTTCAGGATTGAGTTGCTTAAGCATTTCAAACTCATTAAATGTGACATCTCAGCTAATTATGACCTTTTTCGATTCAGGGCACCAAAGCCTGTACCATTTTACTTCACGATTAAGCCCAAGAATACTTCTTTCTTGGCTCTAGGATCAAGCTTATTTCTCTGCACATGATAGTAAAGCGAACTACCAAATACATGCAATTTATCATAGTCATTGGCATGAGTACCGAACTATACATCCAAAGATGTTCTTTTTTCATTTGTAGCAGTCGGAAGACGGTTGATAAGATAACGGGCATATGTCACAGCTTCAGCCCAAAACTGCTTACCTAAATCGGATTGAGCAATCATACAGCACACTTTTTCCAATGGAGTACTGTTCATCCATTCTGTCATTTCATACTATTGTAGAGTTTGACTTTCAGTGATGTGATGTACTCTACCTTCTTTCTGACAGAGTTCCTTCAATGGATCAATAATGTTCTCTTCACCATTGTTTGATCTTAAGGTTTTTAATTTTTTGTTAGTCTGGTTTTCCATTATCTTTTTCTATGTTGTGAAGATGTTCACAACTTTATTCTGATTCTTCATAGTGTATACCCAAATACGTTGAGAATATTCTTCAATAGATGTAACAAAATAGTACTTACCTTCTTTCGATACAACTCTAGAAGGCCTTGACAATGTTTTATTATCTCGAACTTGACTTTAGCCTTTGAGCAATTTGGGTCAACTTTGTTAACTTCCTTATGTAGACACCCCATTCTGACCGGCCTTAAGACTTGGGTGCTTTCTTTTGATTACCCGATGATGACAATTAGAATGTGTTTCTCACAAAATTCTCAGTAAGAAAGATGGAATTTAAGTTTTAATCCTAACCTTTATCCATTTTTTGGCCAAACTATTTTAGACCTTAAAACCCTATTTTCAAAATATGTTTTTTTTAAAAATGTTTCTACAATGTCTCAAGGCTCTCATTTCGATTAAAATATTGCACTTTTCAGTAAACCAAGTAAGGACAAAGTGGAAATAAATGGAAAGGAGGTGAAATTTTTTGAAAAATATTTAAAAAACATCTTCTTATAGGTTTGGAGTTGAAGAAAATAGGAGGGGATGAAAGAAAACTGGTTTAGAAAAAGGATAAGTATCAAATCATTAAGAAGGAAATGAGCAGCCTTTACTAAATTAGGCATTTTTTTTTGTACACTTGGAATTTAAATGTGAGGCCACCACCATTGGAAAGTAGACTTCTGGGGCTTCAATTTAGACCCAAGAACCATCTCAGACCAAGTCCAAATAAGGGAGATATGCCCATTTGAAGTTGGACTTAAAAACAGATTTTGTTGACTCGGCCCAAAACAACAATAGCCTATTTTTTCTTGGTTTTGGTTCGGTTGGGACAACCTATTTACCTATTTTCTGAGCCATTCAAGTGCATCCACTCATCTTCCATTATACCTAATCATCCCCCATTGTCAAAAAGAGGTTTTGTTTGTATTCATAAAGGAGTATCTCATGCAACCACCTTGAAAATTTGTCCTCCTATCACATTCTTGTCTCCCACCTTGTCTCCCACCTTATTTTTGACTTTTACTCTCCCTCATTGCCTATATAGAATGATCATATTGTAAGAGAGAAGAAAATACTACGAAATTGAAGAGAAATGAGTGAGAAAAGAGTGAAAAAATAGAGAAATTGAGTTTTTGAGCCAAAAATATTTCTATTTTCCATATACACCCTATACCTTCCATAGCTACTGAAATTCCTCATTTCCATACACCAAAACCACTCCAAAAATTCTAATATAGCCAAAGATTAATTGCCTTGATCATAAAGAAGAGTGTTTAGTGATTGAAAGTGAGAAAAACTAGAGAGTTAGCCACTTTCTATACCACAAACTCTATAAACTCCATAATTTGAGAACACACTTCCTACACTTGAGGGTGATCAAGAGGAAGTTTGGAAATCAAAAAGTTCAATCTTTCTTTGGAAGGTGAATTGTTAGTCTTTTATTTTCTTATATTTTATATCTTATATTTATTTTCATGCTTCTTATTTCATTGTGTTTTGTTATAATCTAAGTGGTTTGTTTATCTCATATTTATTTTCTTACTTTATATTTCATAGTATATTGTTATAATCCTAGTGGTTTGTTGAGCTCATAATTATTTATTTATTTTTATTCGCATGCTTTAATTTCATATTAGTTTTGTTATAATCTTGCATGTTCTATCTTATATTTGTTTTATTGCTTTAGGTTTATATTGTGAGTTTGCACTTTTTATTTTATTTTATATTTGTTTTCTTGTTTTTTTTAAATCTAACCGGTAGTGGCTAGTTGAGCCACCTACATATTTTTTGTTTGTTCATTTTCTTGGTTTCGCAACAAGACAGGTTTTGCTTGACCTAGTTGGTCGGCCGGCCTAGTTGGCTGGCCGGTTAGCTTCTTCCGAACAAGATGGTGTAATCTCCCAATATTGATCAATTTCCGCCGGCGGTTCTAAAGAACATGAAGCTTTTATTTTATTTATTTTTTATTTTGAGTGTATTGTGAGGTTTTTATTTTGTTGTAATATTCTCATCATCTCTCTCTAATTTGATTTGTAATTATTCTTTAAAATGTTGTAATAATTCCCCGCCCCGCTTCTTTTTATCCCATTCTTTTACTTGCTTTCTTTATTTGTACATAAACATCATATTTATTTTTCATCATAGTTATGCTTTACATCCATGTTTCATGCATCTTGATTCGACTAAGTTTGCATTTGTGGATTTAATCAATTCTTATGTGATTATGTGCGCTACCTCATGTTCTTGAGATGATTCACATATCATATTTTAGAAGCCGAATCTTTAGTTGCATCTCATGAGTGAATTGCATTAGGATTTTGTATATAATATCATGCATATTTTACTAACTTTATTTTGTAGCTTGTTCGTGGGACGTTAAACATGTAAGTTTTTATGCTTTAGCATCCCGTTTGTGTGTGTTTTTCTTACTATGTCTCGTATTCTACCATGAGGCTATTTGCTTATGTGATATAACTCTATGAATGCCAGTGGATGGAGGTTGTATCGCTTAATTTGGAATGATGTTGATTTTTCATGCTTGTAAACTCAATTTATTTGGGTTGTACATCGTCAAAACTCTTTCAAAATGCATGATATCAAATTGTTCCAAAATGAATGGCATAGTCTATACTTGTATGCTTCACGTAGTAAATTTTAGGATTTATTAACTAATCAGAACATGAACATATAAAGAAAATAAAAGTCATATCATGGTTTAGTAGAGAGCGATCTTTTGATCGGGTGAGCGGGGATGCTAATTATTGACCTTCCCCTCTCATACCTAAGGTTTCGAGCCAAGCATCCTTGGTTACGACGAACATTGGCCTTGGCACTGAGTCATGGGTTTCCTAATTTCCCAAAATATTAGGTGGCGACTTTGAGATGATGACGCAGTCCATTTTTGACAAAATTGCAATAAAATGGATTTTCAATAAAAGTTGCCAAATTTGGACTCTCATCTGTGTTTCACATTGCACTCGTGAAACTAGATCAAAGAGATCTCGAGGGTCCGAACTGTTTAACGCGCGCGGGTACCCCCCCGGGCATGTTACACCTTATTCTTTCTACTACTGATGATTGCTCCACCTACAACTGTACTCCCCTACAAGAAGAACAAATCATTTTTTTTTTTTTTTTGCTTCCTTTAATTATTACTTGAGTTCCTGATACTACTTCAAGAACTCCACTTTCCAAGGTAATCTTGAAACCTTTGGGTGCTAATGTGCTCAGCAAGATGCGATTATTCTTCAATTTTGGTACATAATGTATCTCTTTCAAGGCTCGAACTGTTCCATTATATAGCTTTAATTGGATGCTTCCAATTTTCGTTGTCTTACAGGCGACGACGCTACCCATAAGAAATGTTCCACTATCTAACTTCTCAAAGTCAGAAAACCAGTCCTGATTGGGACACATGTGGAAAGTACATCTAGAATCCATTATTTATTCATCAGAATGGCACGGAAACGATGGACCAATACAAACACAATCTGAATCTTCATTCTCTTAAACAAGGCTGACTATAGATGTCTCATTGTCATTATTCTTTGGACAATTAGCTTTCCAGTGTCATTTCTTTCAACAAATGGCACATTCATCTATAGCGAATATTCTTCTAGTTGACGGTTCCTTGGACATGGAGCGGGATTTGTTTTTGTTGCTTTTGTATGACCCCCTTCCAGTTGCTTTTTCTTCTCTGATCTTCCATATACAACTAAGACTCCACCTTATTTGTCTTGATAATGGGCTTTCTTATCCTTCTTCCGGTACTTATTGTTAACCAATGTGTTAGACACATCTTCAAACTTGATTTCTTCCTTTCCATAGAGCAGTGTAGTAATCAAGTGCCTCATATTCATCTGGTAAAGAATTTTGCAGCAATAAAGCCTTGTCTTTATTTTCAACTTCAACATTCAGATTGAGTAAATCGGCAAGAATCTTGTTAAAGTCATTCAAGTGTTCGAACATCGAACTTCTTTCTGTATACTGAACCCGAAAAAGCTTATTCTTCAAGTATAATCGATTCTCTATATTTTTCGTCATGTGTTTGTCCTCTAACTTCTTCTAGAGATCTTTGGCATTCGTCTCTTTCATGATAGAATACTTCTGATATTTTGCAAGACAAAATTGGATGGTACCACAGGCTAGCCGGTTGATCTTGTTCCAATCATTGTTGAACATTTCTATAGGTTTGTCCTCTAAAGCGATATCCAATTCTTTTTGGATGAGTATGTCTAAGACTTCACATTGCTACATGCCGAAGTTGTTTATTTCATCAAACTTTTCAACCTCGAACTTGGCATTGGAGATTGAACTCCTTCTTCTTTGATTACTTGATGAAGGCATTTCTTCAGTCATTTTTCCTTCAAATTCTAAAACCACCAAAATGGCCCTTCTTCGAAGACAATTAAGATAGTTTGGAACACCAACACTCTTGACAACATCACAAAATTTGGATCCGAATCTGAAGAAATGGATAGTGCAATTGCATCCGAAACGGTCGATTTAGCTAGGGGTTACTCTCTGTACGTAAAAAATTTGCTCGCCCAAAAAGTGCTTCCAAGACTAACCAAAACCTTTTAGAAAATATTCCATTACAAAAGAGAATACTCTGTTGAAATATTTCATCACATAGGGAATATTCTGTTTTCTGACTGGACTATTGACATGGCGGTCAACGCTGACATGACAGTCAAACAGCTGGCATGGCGGATGACGTAAACGCTGACGTGGCATTGACATAGCAGTGAGGTAGCTTCTGGTCAACGCTGACGTGGGTTGTTCAACGCTGATATGGCGTGCTGACATGGCACAAAATATTCTTCTTCGACTCGGTCCATCTTCTCAGCTCAGATGGTTAACTTTTTCAAGCTAACTTTGACCGACGATTGGGAGAGCCTCCGATACCCGTTTGAGGTGATTTTTTTTTTCCCTTTAAATTTCTTTACTCGACGAGAGCTATTCAATAGTGTGTTCAGAATTTGATTTTGACAATTTTGAAATCTAGGCAGATTCAGAAAAAAGAGTGAAAAAGGCTCTGTTTTTGGCACAACAAAGCTCTGATACCACTTGTTAGGCCATGGAGCTACAAATTGAAACAAACAAAACACACAAAGATTTATGTGGTTCAGCAATAGCCTACGTCTACAAGCAGTGGAAATTTTATATATTTTGGAGAGATAGAAATTTACTCGATGTTTCCTTACCACTATTTTCTTCTTCAATTCAATGTTTGCATACAAAATACAATTCCTTACGTCTTTATTTATAGAGTTTCTTCAGGGTGAGATACGCAAATAGTGACACCAAATTCACTACATTTGGAAAGATTCAAGATGGCTTCCATAGTTGACCACCAAGAAGTTGAACTCAAGATGAACTTCTTCTTCTGGAGTCTTTTGTTTTGGTTTTCACAAGACAAGCCAAGCTTCTCTTTTCTTTTTCTTTCTTAATGGAGAAGTTGAGACAACTTCCTCACGAATTTGATCGCCGATCTTCAAGGTACATTTCGTTTCCAGATCTATCTCTGTTTGATATATATATATATATACACACATGTATCTCTTTGTGTGTATAAAGTTTTGTTGGATTGGATTGTTGATTGTTTTGTTCTGTGAACCGTAATTCTGTGGTTTTGTTGCTTTCATTTCTGGAGCACTGTTTGTTTGATTGAATTTTTTCAATAATAAATCACTTATATGTCGGTTTAATTTGATTAATTCAAACTATTTTTAGTTTGTTTGTTGACATTAGTAGGATAGTCACTTTAATTTGTTTGATTTTTTTTTTTGCAATTATAAATCACTTTAATTATCAGTTTTGTTCTGTATCTTTGTGATTTTTTTAATTTTTAATTTTTTTTTTCACTTGACTAATTGAATCCTCTTTTTTTTTTTTTTATAACATTTCTAGGATCATTTATTAATTTGTTTTTGTTTTTGTTTTTTTTGATTTCTTTACAAACGCTTCATTTTTTCATTTTGTTATCTTTTTGATTTGCTTGTCTAGATTTAGGGTCACCATCACCAGAGCTGTGTGGATGTTATGCATCACCAGAAGAAAATTGTCGATCAGAGAAGTGTGTGAGTATATGCGTGTTTGTGTTTGAACACTTCTCTTTGTATATATATTCGCTATCTCTCTCTATGTATGTGTTTGGTATCTATATGTATATCTGGTTCTGTTTTTTTTTTTTTTTTTTTTTTTTGTAGTTGTTGTTGTTGTTGTTGATGATGATGAATGTTGTTGATGATGATGAAATAGATCTGTAATAGCATCAAATTCATGGATCTGTAATACATCTCTCTCTCTCTCTCTCTATCACTCTTCATCTTCATCTCCCTCTCCCTCTCCCTCTCTCTCTCTCTTTTTCTATTTGTGTATATATGAAAATTTGAACAGATAAAAGAGAAAAAATTGAATAGATAAATTTTTTGAATAGAGAAAAAATTGAACAGATTGAAAAATTTAAACAAATAGGAGAAAAAATTGAACAGCTAGATTAAGGTGTAATATTAGAAACAAATGTCCTCCCCAAAAATAAAAGAATTTCTCACAAAATTATTTCACAAATGGTGGACTTTTAGCCAATAAAAAATATCCAATAAATCTAATGCCTTATCTCTTTTTACATTGAATTTATTACCAATTTTCTCTTACATAATATATCTTGATATTATTTCTTCGTTTTTAGGTAAATGCTAGCTTTAACATTAATATATGCCTCTTCACGTATAGCAAATAAATATAAAAAAGAAAAAAAAGTTACATATTGCAGTAGTGTGATTTGAATTTGAAATCACCTTTGTTAAGGGGCGTTTGGGAAGTCGGTTAGAGGTTAAAATAATCAATAAAAATAAAATAGGCTAAAATTATTAATAAGAAAAAATTATCATATTCAAATCATAATCATTTTACTTTTTTTCTCACAACTATTAAATCAACTATAAGAAAAATTAGAAAAAAACCAACTTTCCAAATATACATTTTTTAGCCAAGTAGTCAAAAAATCAAAAAAATTAACTAAAATAGCTAACTTTTCAAACAGGGCCTTAGTGCATCATTGTCGATACCATTTTTTTTTTTATATATATTTACTATTTTTGTCTATTTTAAAAAGAAAATGTTACATACTAATGGTAAATAAGTGTGTAAAATTAATAAAAAAATATAGGAAAAATGTATTAACAATAAAATTATTTTAATATTATTCTGAGTAAAACAATATGTGACAATAATTTCAAAAGGTAAAATATCTTTTAAAAAAAATACTTGGCAAAATATCTGACAATAATAATATGTGACAATAATTTCAGAAGGTAAAATATCTTTAAAAAAATGTATTAACAATAAAATTATTTTTTTCAAATTAATATCTTAAAAAAAAAAAAAAAAAAAACCGCAAGAAGGGGGAATGTGAGAAAAGTTTCACCAGCTAGTGAACTAATCATCAGTACAACATTGAGCACGTCCACCACCACGTGCGATTTTTATCGACCACGAAACGAAACGATTGAGTGGAGTGAGAAGGTGACACGTTGACAGTACGCAACAATGGCAGATGTTCAGTCACAACCTGGCAACGGCTATATCTACACGAATTGGGATCCTTTCCTTGCACTCTGTCCTTGCGCTCCATCCTTGTAGGCTTTCGGGCATATTTTTAAGTCTAATTTTGATAATCTGAACAGTTCATATTTTATGATTTATTCAGTATATCATACCTGTAAAAAATCAAGTTGATCGGATATCAGAAAGCATATGTTCGGAAAACTGTTTATTAAATTCTTTAAAAAAATAGTTTTTAGTTCAATTTTTCGAATACATACTTTCTGATATCCGATCAACTTAATTTTTTATAGGTATAATATACTGAATAAATTTTAAAATATGAACGATTTGAATTATAAAAATTAGACCTAAAAATAGGTCCGAATGCCTGCAAAGACGGAGCGCAAGGAGGGACTTGCAATGAGAGCCTCCTGACTCATATCTACACACCTATACAAGTACATCATCTGCTGCTTGATTTGACAAGAACACAAAAAAAGAAAAAAAAAATTAAAGAAAGTTTAAAAAAAAATTTAAAAAAAACCAAATAATTATACAAAAAATAATTAAAGAATTTTTTTAATAAAAAGTCAACAAATTATTTTAAATATATATATATATATATATATTTTTTTACTTCATATTTAGTCAAAAAAATTAAAAAGTTATTAAGTTTTCGTTTGAGATGTGAATTAGAGGGGGTTTAGAATGATTTAAATAAGTACGTTTTTTGACTTTTTATAAAATATAGGTTGGATTTGAAGTGATGTGGTAGATAGGTAATGTGACTTAAATAGGATAGTGACTTTTTGATTTTTTTAGATTATGACAAACAAGTTTTTGACTTTTTAAATATTTTAATTTATGGCTAAAATATTTCATTTAGGATAAATTTTTTAATTTTTTTTAACTTTTGTGAGAGAAAAAACGAAATGATTATGATTTGAAAGTGACATTTTATCTTATAGATTTTTTAACCTATTTTTTCTTTTTGTAGCTAAAATAGTCCCAAAATCACATGCCAAACATAGCTTAAAATAGTCTATTCCCAAACCAACCCTTACTCTTTAAATAAAAAAGGGGAAACTTATCGGTATGTCTTATATACAAAATTCAAAACTCATCTACTCTCAAACAAAATACTTTCACTAATTAGGGGTGATTTGGCATGATCTAAATAAGTACACTTTTTGACTTTTTGTGAAATATGGGTTGAGTTTGAAGTAATGTGGTAGAGAGATAGTGACTTTTTGACTTTTTAACTTTTTTAAAGTACCCCGAACAAGGCCTTAGTCTTATATATTTTTAATTGTTATTAAAAAATCTCTTTTTTTTAAATGGAATTTTTTTTAAAAGACGTTGCTACATTCCACCACCGTTAAACTTTGGTCAAACAATTATTGGAAGCTCACTGGAATGTTCAACATTACTAGGAAGTTGTCGAAATATCGTTGAAAATGTATCGAAGTATCATCGGAATGTTCTAAATGTGGTTTAGTGCTTTAGTTTAGATTGATTTCAAAATTTTCATGGATTAATTTGGTTTCAAATTTGATAAAACCGTAAAAAATAAATTGGTCTTGATTTATGGCTAAATTGAACAAATTTGAACCATGCTCGACTCTAATTTTAACAAACTAAAAGGGAAAACACTCTTACTATGTGCCAAATTAATAAAAAAAAAAAATGTCAATAATTCAATGATTTTTTTGGTGAAGTCAAATTCTGTTCTTAAAAGAATATCAGTACTGCTACATCTACTGAATTTTGCTCTGTTCGAATTGTCTGAATGAATATCTTACATATAAGATATTCATTATTACCTGGTTAGAAGATATTCATTCAGATAATTCGGACAAAACAAAATTCGATAGATCAAACATTATCCAAAGAATATATTTAACAAATCACAGAAGTTTTCAGCAACAATCTGATAACTTTCTAGCCAAGTAATTTTTTTAAAATAAAAAATAAAAAATACATATATTCAAAAATATCACACAATTAAATTTCACTGTATAAAATTTTTGAATTTTCATTTATTTTTCAAATTTCACTTATTGATTAGTAAAATTTCATAAATTTAACGTAGTGAAATTACGTGAAAAATCTAAATTTCACATACTGATTAGCGAAATTTCATAAATTTTACACATTGTAAATTTTTAAAAAATTTCACTTATTAATCAATAAAATTTCATAAATTTAACACAATATGAAAATTTTTACTAACTAGTTAGTGAAATTTCATACTAGCTCCATGAAATTGTACTATTTTGACAAAGAATATGAGAGAAAGAAGATGGAACAAAGAGAGATAAAAATAAGTAAAAATATAAAGAGAATATGATACATAAATATACATACATACAAATCTGTATCAATGAAGAAGGTAGTCATAGCCATTGCAGAACACTAGAGTCGTTGGTAGGGAAAAAATAGTAAAGATTTGGATCAACAATGCATGAACGGTGATTGTTGAAGAACAAATAGTTGTTTGTAATGGTGAATGACGAATAGTAATCCATATCTGAACTGTCGAGGTCCAAACGACGGTAGAAGTGACATTGATTAATGGCGATTAACAATCAAAAGAGCGATGCTAAGCAGTGGTAGGATGACGTCAGTAAATGGTAGTTGATGGTAAAGATTGTGATTGTAAAGAGAGAGAGAGAAAGAGAGAGAGAGAGAGAGAGAGAGAGAGTTGTGAAGACAATAACTTGGTTTAAGGTTTGTAAGAGTTTCTAAAGATATTTTTTTACAATTTATGGTTTTTGTTTTTGTTTTTGTTTTTGTTTTTTTTTTTTTTTTTTTTTTTTTTGTGATGCTTCCTAAAATTAAAAACCTTGAGGACCTTAATTAGTAAACAAAATTTCAATATCTCAAAACTCTAACACAAACCTATTGAAGGGCGTGTTAGTAATTATTCTAATAATAAATGGATTAGATTACTGTTGAGATAATTATAACACGAATCCGAAATAACACAACATGACACCCACCCTTAATTGCAACACCCCTAGTGACTCTTCTCCTTCACTCCGTTGCCTTTGTCTTTACAATGCACCACTTTCTTTTCCCTTCCACCACTACAACTCACTTAATCCTTTTCTATGTATTATTTTTCGTTCTATTTATGTTTCAATCTCTCTCTCTCTCTCTCTCTCTCTCTCTCGTGAAGATGGGGAAGTAAAAGCTAGGGTTTGCAATCATGGCAAATGACATAGCAACAAGGGTTTGCGATTATGAAATTAGCGATGACTAGGGTTTTGAGATTGCGATTACGATTGCGATTGCGACAGGGGTAGCAGAATGAAAGGTTGCAATCATTAGAACGGGAAATGAAATGAGTGATGACCATATAGAAGAATCAAAAGAAGTGAGTGGTGGCGTGAGATGAAGATTATGGACTTGCCAGAGGTTGAGGAGTGCAAGAATATAAGGAAATGGGTTGCCATAAAGGGGGGAGGTTGCTAAAGGTAGATATGGAAGAATAAGGAGTTGCAGTCTTCCTGAGAAGAGGACGGGAATCAAAGGTCTTACATAATAGTATAATTGGTATTATGGTGGGGAATCAAAGGAGAGGGGGTTGGAAGTAATTTTAGTGGGTGAGATCCAAACAAATGGAAGGTCCAAAGTAAGAGGACGGGAGCAAATTAGCGGCAGTTGGAAAAAAAATAAAAAACAAACAAACAAATAAACAAAAAAAACTCACCTAATGTTATTATTTGTCCCATTTAAGGATGGTTTGAGATTTGTTTAGTTTAGTGACTTTTTAATTTTTTATAAAGAAATTTTAAAAAATAAAAAATAAAAAAATAATTTATAATAAGTAAATAAATAAGTATACTCATTTAATACAATTTTCACAAAAAGCCTTATTTATCATAACGTAAAAAAATTAAAAAGTCAAAAAAATACTATCCTATTTAAGTTATATCATATTATTTAAGTTATATCACCTCTTTATCACATCACTTAAAACTTAATTCATACTCAACTCATATTTTATAAAAAAATTTAAAAAATATACTTATTTATAATTTGAAACAAGCCCTTTGATTAGCAGTCTAGATCTTATTACTTATCTAGAGCTGACTTTCTTGCTGTCTTTTCCGCCTATATCTTTCTAGCCTTTTACAGCAAGCACCAAGGAATGAAGAAGAGAGATTTGCTTCCCCATAAAAAGCCTTTCATTCTTTCATTCTATTATTATTATCATTAATTTTTTTTGGTACACAAAACAAAATTCTTTTTTAACACTTTCTATTTCTATCCGTATCACTATTGGTTGTCTCCAAAAACCAAACATAAACACAGACCCATATGTAAATAGAAAATTATACAATAATCCGAATATCACGTGATTGTATTTTATCAATTATTATTTATTATGATTTTTATATTTCTTTATCATAGTATTAATTATTATATTTCTTTATCATAGTATAAATAATTAATATTTTTTATTTTTTATTAATTATATTATCATAAAATATCACGTGAGCATAATCTCACACGGTGAAATAATCAGGCTATTATGATTCTCATATTTATTAATCACTTAATATAAATAATTAATATTTTACATACTTTACTAATTATGTTATCATAAAATATCAGCATAACTTCACACTGAAATAATTAGGTTATGAGATTGTTTGGTATGTGGGTTAATTTTTTACCTTTTTTTAATTTGGAACTAAAAAATCTCATTTAAAATAATTTTTTAAATTTTTAAAATTTTTTTTAAAAAATAAAATAATTATAAATTAAATGTAATATTTTATTTTATTTTATTAGATTAAGGGGAATTGACTAGTAAATCCCATTTTGTGGACTTGTAATCCATAAAGTCCTAAATGTTTTCTTGGTGACTGGATAGTCCTTTAGGCAAAGTTTGGCATCTACTAAATAATACAAAAAGTCAAAAAGTCACTATCTTATTTAAATCACATCATCTTATTTAAATCACATCACCTCTCTAACATATCACATCAAACCCAACCCAAACCCAACCCATATAAGCCAATAAGTCAAAAAGTGCACTTTTTTAGAACATTCCAAACCAAACCTAATGTTTGTTGACTGTTTTGCCACTGCTAGTATTATTGGTTGATTGGTGTGGGTTTGTATGGAAAAGGTGAATGGGTGTTTGTGTGTCACCTTGATCTGAAAAGTGCACTAATACCTTTTTTAATTTAATAGGTTTGTAACACTCACAGAAGTACAATGTGGTTTCGTATGTGACGTGAACACGCGAAATACACCCACCCTATCTGTAACAACCCTCGTTTTGATTACCGATTAACCACTGAATTACGTACTGATTACTGCTAAACCGAACTGATAATGACTGATAATTGAATTAACTGAAGTACTGAATGGACTAATTGAAATCGAAACTGAAATTGAATAAGTTTATCCATTGAATTGCATATTGTATCTGTTTGATTGATTGATTGTCTGTTTGAATTCATATGTTTAAACTGCTAATTAAAGGCCTTATCGGCGGCCGATTTAGGAACTGATTGATGTTTTATAATCCTCATGATTTATGTGAATCTATGGTATAGTTATCTAAAATGTGAGTAGGTATGATTAAATTAGATTAAATATTGATTTAATTGGCAAGTTTGACTTATTTATACTTAGACCACTTAGTGGCCCACTACTCCTCATATTTGAGCCATATACAAAACACTTAATCAACATTTGATCAGCCATTTCTCTTTGTTTGCCGACCAAGAAGAGAGTTAGAGAGAGAGGGACTTGTTCTTGTTGATTTGCTTGAAGACTTGAAGTAAATTGAAGTGTATTTGCATAATTGAGCTTCGAGGCTTAAATTACAAGACTTAGGTAAGGAAATCATCATCTTCTTGTTGTCTTTAAGCTTCATCTTGCATGGTTCATGCTCCATTGTAGGATTAAACCATGATTTAGTGCTAAGAGGTTGAATTATGCTTGAATTCATGCATGCATGGCCATCTTGGTGCATTTTGAGGTTGAATTCATGGTGGATTGTACATGCATGCTCATGTTTCTAACAAAGTCCATGTTTTCATTTTGATTTCCAACTATTGAGCTCATTAGAGCAAGATTTGAACCTTGAATTTGGTTAAAAACTCATGCATTGCATGTTTGGTACTTGTTCTTGAAAATGGGTTTGAATATTGGATTTAATTGACTCACCTTTGGGGCTTGAATTCATAAATTGGCTTTTGAAACTTGTTATACATTGTTTTGGGATGTATTTTCCAAAATTGGGGCCCAAGAGGTCGAGAATTGAGTTGAGAATGCTTGGTTTGAGCTTGGAAGGCAAATCTGGAAATTCCAGATTTGGCTTCTTCGCTCGAGCGAAGGATTCCTCGCTCGAGCGACCAACGTTTCCTTTGAGCCACGCTCGAGCGAAGGATTGGTGGCTCGAGCGTAAAAATCGAGCATTCAGTACTTTTACTGTTTCATCAGACCGCTCGAGCGAAGGATTGTTCGCTCGAGCGAAGCCTTTGATTTTGCAACCTCGCTCGAGCGAGACCCCTGTTTTCAGCAACTTTTGAAAAATGCCTTCCAACTGTATTTTTGCATCCTCATCCCATCCTAGGCATTCTTAGGCCTAGTTTAAGGCATCTTAATGAGGATTTAGACATAGAACCACACCGAGGAAATTTAGGGATTTAATTATCATCCTTCCCGACTGTGAAACTTAGTGTGTGTTCTATTTGTTAACTGTTTAGGGTTGGCTCTCGGGGACGCGCTCTAGCTGCTAATAGCCCAATCTCTGTGAGTAACGATTGTGTAAAGATATGTTCAAAATGGTTTTCTGTTGAATACTGAACTGAACCGTTTATTGAACTAATATTGTTTACTGAATGAATGTATGTGTCCTGTATTACGGCTGTCTTGTGGCATCCTTAGCATTCTTTATTCTTATTCTGAGCTCTGTCGGTTCCCTTGCGGAACCATACTGTTTACTGATTGATGGCCATCATTACTGTTGGGTCTGTTAAGACCCGGTCCTTTTGGACCTACTGTTTATAGGCTAATGGGTGTACCACATATGACTGATTGACTGAAATACTGAAAGACTGAAATACTATTTAATGAACTGGTTTCATTACTGTAAGGACATTAATTCATAACCTCTTTACGCATTATGTTATTCACTGGGCTTTAGCTCACTGTTTATATATATATATGTAGGTTCTCAGCAGCTATACTGGAGCTAGGAGCGTGGGTTGGTCCCCAGTTTTGTCAAGCCAGCCTATGTGCCTCACCGCGAGGTTCCGAGTTGCCATGCTATGGCTTGGGGTGTTTTGTGTCCCCCATCGGTCTCCTTACTATTGTGTACTACTGTATAGACTGTCCACTGTTTTACCGTACTGTTATCGAGGGATTAGGTCCCCGTACTGAATGTTTGTATATGATTGTATAGACTGTATGTAGACTGTACTGTATGAATGCATGAAAAATGTTTTTGGCATACAGATTTTCACAGCTCAATGGACACTAGTTACTTATCAGATATTGGCTTCCAGTTCAGACGCCTTTAGTAATCTCGGATTCTTGGCGATTCTGATGCTAAACCCATAGGGCCGGGTTTGGGTCGTGACACTATCAAAGGTTCCCCACATCCAAGGTGTGTGATCCCTCTGTTTTTTTTTTTTTTTAGCACTGTTGGCGTCAAACATAGGTACCAATGGAATACACTAAACCCGGCCCTCCAAACGTGGGATTACTATCACACCTACACCAGCCCCATCAAAGGTTCCCCACATCCAAGGTGTGTGATCCCTCTGTTTTTCTTTTTGAGCATTGTTCGCGTCAAAACATAGGTATCAATGGAATACACTATCACACCTACACCCGCCGCACCAAACGTGGTTTTGTACGTGACGTGAACACACGAAGTGAGACACACTAAAATGGTTTCGGATTTCCATTTCGGATTTCTCACAACCGAATTTTGAAACCCACGTTATAGATAGAGTGAATGGGTTCACGTTATAGTTCATTTCGTTTCTCGATCGAACTCGAACCGGTCACGATCGCTTCAGAAGAGGCCTTGTGACTCGTCACCAATAGCAACAGAGGACCCATGAAACAGAGTCGTTAGAGGAAAAGCAAGGTTCGGTTCCTAGAGTTTGCTGTTCGAAGCCGATTCAGATATTGCCTCATCTTCCTCACAATCACCAAGTGAAAAACGGATCTATTGATCGGAATGAGTTAGCAAAGATGATCAATTTCGCTTCGTTCATGTCGTCTCTGACGGGAGACACCGACAGCCTGCAGCATTCGATGTCGTCGGCATTTCAGATTGCAAACCCGTCGTCGGTTGGTCGGTCGCCGCTGTCCAAGAGGAAGTGCAGTTCAAGATGCCTGCAAACTAATTGTTGTTATAATTTACATCATCAAATAAGAAACTATTAAATTAAAAAAGGTAGGGTTCATTATTCACATCATCAAATAGTTAATGGTAGGGTTCATTATTCACATCATCAAATAGTCAAAAGCCCATCAAAGGTTCCCTACATCCAATGTGTGTGATCCCTCTGTTTTTCTTTTTGAGCACGGTTGGTGTCAAACATAGGTACCAATGGAATACACTATCACACCTACACCAGGCTCACCAAATGTGGGATTACATATAAAAAAATGAAAACATAATAGCCCATAGAAAATGATTTGTCCCCCTAAAAAAGCCCCCCCTAATGCCCAAAACAACGTCGTTTTGGACATTTTTTTTTGTTGCAATTTTCGGGGGATTAAGGGGGCTCCAATTTTGGGGATCTAGCACGACTCTTGATGTGAGGGCATATTTGTCCCCCACATAACAATGTAATTAAAACAAAAGGAGTTATCAGTAAGATATCTCTACTATCATGGACTGCCCAATCAAACAAAATATTCATGGGACCAAATGGAATATAATTTCGCCATATGGGATTTTCTGATAAATTTCTCTTAAATGAATCTATTTTATCTTGTATAATTATTTTAGTCCAAGAGGCATGCCAAACGAAACTATGTAAATATAGGGGCATTTCCCTAAATAAGCCAAAATAATAAAGGAATTCCCAAACTAAGCCTAGTTTTGAAAGAATTCCTAAAATAAGCTAACTCGCGGTTTACAATCGCGAGTTCAACACTTTTCCACCCCTCTCGCGTGAAAGTTGGTAAATGTTAAACTCGCTGTTACAAAAAGCGAGTTTGATTAAGAATTCGCGGTTACGAAACACGAGTTTAATTAGTTTTTTTTTTTTTTTTTCTTTTGAACTCGCTTTTATAAATCACGATTTCATCCAAAAAAAATTTCCTCTAAACTCGCTGTTTATAACCACGAATTTATCAAAAATTATTTTTCTTCTGAACTCATAGTTTGTAATCACGATTTCAACACCGCCACACAAACAATCTCACTTTGACTCACTCCCACTTTGACTCTGACACCATACACAAACACACACCAAACACAAACAAACACAGTCACACTCAATATATATGTATATATATAAATTTTATTTCATAAAATTGAAATTAATATTAAATATATATAATAATTTATAATAACAAATAATAATCAACTATATAAAATGATTACTTTTTATTTTAATTCTTAATTTTTTTTTATTTTACTATTTAGAGATAAAATTTATTTTTTTATTTTAGAGTTTAAGGTTTAATTCTTAAAATTTATTTATTTTTATTTTAGGGTTTAGGATTTATAAAAAAAAAAAAATTTAATTGGAACAAAATGTTTAAAAAAATCTTAAAACATAAACTAAAAAATATTGTTGTTCAAGGCTAAAATATTTATATTTATATTTATTATTTATGACAATGGGATCACAGATATTATAATTGAAAAAAATTAATTAAAAAAAATATTTGAAAAAAATTTAATTGGAAAAAACGTGGTTTGTAAAAATTATTGAAATTTTTTTTTGGAAAAATCGTTGGTTTATAATTTATGTTTTTATAAAAATAAACCGAAACTAGTTTATAAAATTTTTATAAACATAAACCAAAAACACAAATGTTACCAAACGCTATCTTAGTGTTTAGGAATAAATTTTTTTTTATAATTTTAGGGTTTAGGGTTTAATTCTTAAAATTTATTTATTTTTATTTTAGAGTTTAGTATTTAGGGTTTAGAATTTATAGTTTAATTCTTAAAATTTATTTTTTTTTTATAAATCCTAAACCCTAAAATAAAAAAAATAAATTTTAAGAATTAAACCTTAAACCCTTAAATAAAAAAATAAATTTTATCCCTAAACAGTAAAATAAAAAAAAAATTAAGATAGTAAATTCTAAACCTAAATTTTTGTAGGGAAAAAATTAAGATAGTAAGTTCTAATTTACTATCTTAATTTTTTCCCCTAAATTTACTATCTTAATTTTTTTTATTTTATTGTTTAGGGATAAAATTTATTTTTTTTATTTTTGGAATTTAGGGTTTAATTCTTAAAATTTATTTATTTTTATTTTAGGGTTTAGGATTTAGAGTTTAGAATTTATAGTTTAGGGATAAAATTGTTTTTTTATTTATAAATCCTAAACCCTAAAATAAAATAAAAAATTTAAAAATTAAACCTTAAACCCTAAAATAAAAAAAATAAATTTTATCCCTAAACAGTAAAATAAAAAAAAATTAAGATAGTAAATTCTAAACCTAAATTTTTGTAGGGGAAAAAATTAAGATAGTAAGTTCTAATTTACTATCTTAATTTTTTCCCCTAAATTTACTATCTTAATTTTTTATTTTATTTTATTGTTTAGGGATAAAATTTATTTTTTTTTTATTTTTGAAATTTAGGGTTTAATTCTTAAAATTTATTTATTTTTATTTTAGGGTTTAGGATTTAGGGTTTAGAATTTATAGTTTAGGGATAAAATTATTTTTTTATTTATAAATCCTAAACCCTAAAATAAAAAAAAAATTTAAGAATTAAACCTTAAATCCTAAAATAAAAAAAAATAAATTTTATCTCTAAACAGTAAAATAAAAAAAATTAAGAATTAAAATAAAAAATAATCATTTTATATAATTGACTATTATTTGTTATTATAAATTATTATATATATTTAATATTGGTTTCAATTTTATAAAATAAAATATATATATATTGAGTGTGACTGCGTTTGTTTGTGTTTGGTGTGAGTTTGTGTATGGTGTCAGAGTCAAAGTGAGAGTGAGTCAAAGTGAGATTGTTTGTGTGGCGGTGTTAAAATCGTGGTTACAAATCATGAGTTCAGAAGAAAAATGATTTTTGATAAACTCATGGTTACAAACAGCGAGTTTAGAGGAAATTTTTTTTAGATAAAATCGTGGTTTGTAAAAGCGAGTTCAAAAGAAAAAAAAAAACTAATTAAACTCGCGTTTCGTAACCGCGAGTTCTTAATCAAACTCGCTTTTTGTAATAGCGAGTTTAACATTTACCAGCTTTCACGCAAGATGAGTGAAAAAGTGTTGAACTCGCAATTGTGAATCACGAATCACCTTATTTTAGAAATTCTTTCAAAATTAAGCTTAATTTGAGAACCACTTTATTATTTTGGTTTATTTAAGAAAATGTCCCGTAAATATACCCGACAGACCAAGCAACGCACCAACTCCTGGTAATAAGTTCTCATTAACCAACCCCAAACAGAGGGAGAGAGAGAGAAGCACACTGCAGGCACTGCATCTCATTGGTGGTTTTTTTTTCTTCTATTCCTCGAGAGAAGTCGACTTGGATCTGAAAAAATGGCCAAATGGGTCTGTCTCTCTCTCTCTCTCTCTATGTCTAGGGTTTGTGGTTTTTATTAATCTTGGCTAAATTTGACAAAATGCCGCCATTTCGGTCCCTATTTACACCTTTTGCTTCTGCCACAAACAAGCTCTATATATAGAAAGGGTCGCTCTTACTCTGCCTTGGTCTCATTTTATTGTATGTTGGTTTATTCTCTGTGTTTTGTGTTTTTGATTGCCCACTATTATCTATATATATATATATATTTGAGGAAAGAGAGAGATTATTATATATAGAGATGGCGAGAGAGAAGATTCAGATCAAGAAGATCGATAACGCAACTGCGAGACAGGTCACCTTCTCCAAGAGACGAAAAGGGCTTTTCAAGAAAGCCGAAGAGCTCTCAGTTCTCTGCGATGCTGACGTTGCTCTCATTATTTTCTCTGCCACCGGCAAGCTCTTCGAGTTCTCCAGCTCCAGGTCTCTCTCTCTCTCTCTCTCTCTATATATATATATATGTATATCTCAGTTGCTTTGCTTTAATGTTAAGGGTCTTTGTTATATATTCCATCAGATCTACTACAATTCTTGTTTTAATATGAGCTATATAGCATTGGCTTTGAATCTATAATGGCATTGTTGGGTGTACTTTAAAAAAAAAAAAAAAATTTATAAAAATTTTCTGGGTCAGTGCTTTTGTTTCTGTTTGTGTGGTTTGGTTAGCTGTAGATGTGCATCTTTCTGATTCTTTGGTAGAACCAAACAAAAAAAGAGAGAGAAGGGAATCTTGCGGCTTGATAGTACTGCAATGGAGATGATGTTGTTTGGTTTGTTTTGTTTTGTTGTAAATAGTCTGGCTAATGTTTGCTTGTTTTCTTAAAGATTTTTCCTTAGTTCTTTTGTTTTTGAACTCAAATTAAAATAAATAAATAAAAATACAAAACTACCAGAAATTTTTTTTTTCTATACATTCTTCTTCCACAATGATGTGGCGGTGATATTTTCGACAATGAGACAATAAGAAATTATATCATTCTTAATAAAAATATTGTAGAACTGTTTTTTGTTTGTATAGCTCTACATCTTATTATCGACTGTATTTTGTTAAGGGTCTATCAGTAAGCATCACAAAACACCAAAATATTTATAATCCCAATACACTTTTCACATATCTCAAAATATTTTTACACATTTTAATACACTTTTTACAAATATTTTCAACATTAGCATTTTTTTTTTGTTGTTATTTTTAAAAGTTATGAAGTCAGAAAAATAGCTTGAAAAGTGATAAGAAAATGAAGTGCATGACTGCTAATATTTGCTTGCTTTCTTCAAAGATCTTTTCCTACTCATTTTATTTTTAAACTCAAATTAGAAAAATGCTATGCTACCAAAATTTTTATATTGATTCTAATAATCATATATTTGTAACAATGACGGGTTCACAAGAAACCAAATATTGCTGGGTAAATTTTTTGTTTAGTTATTATTATTATTATTATTATTTGTGTCTTTAGCTTCTACTTCTCAAATTATTATCATTGCTATTTTGTTAGTTTCTGCTCCTCAAACCAATGTAAAAGGATAGAGTAGGTTCTTTTATTAAAGCTGTTACACCTGCATGGATAGAAAGAGACAGAAGGGATAAGAGAATAGACGATAGCATTAAAGAAAACATTTATTGTGCTATAGAATTGTACTCAAGACAAAAGGCTTTATTATTTGCTATGGTATGCAATTATTCAATACAGAATGTGTTGAAATTGATGTTTGGGATAGCTATGAAATGCGTGAATGTTGACGAAGTTGGGAGAAGTATGATTATCAAAACACTAACTGCTATTATAACATTGGCAAATTTGAATTGTTTTCAAATCTAGTACTTGGGTGTTGGGTTTTTGTCCATGTGGTCCAAGTGAGAAAATTAAAAACTAGGCAATAGTTGAATTGATTGCACAACAGCATTTCCTTTGGTGATCAGTAATCCACGACATTGAAGTTTGTTGTCTGGAATTCTTTTGGTAATCAGGTATTCCAGGACAGCTAAGTTGGTGGACTGTCAAAAACAGGAGGAATTGGTTGGGAGATATCTACCCTTATGAATAGCCTTATTATGACCGCATTATCTACCTTTGTTATGGCACTATTACTATGCATAAAGAATGTTTTTTGTATTTTTGTGATATATATATATAAGTTTTAGAATTATACATGTATTTGAGTCGGGTTGTGGAAGTCACTAAGGAATCCAATGTTTATAGAATATATATAGATACATTGTATGGGCATTAGGATTTCTAAAATTTGCCTATAAATAGAAACTTTGTGAGAATTTTAGGAGAAGTGACAGAGAAGGTTGGGTTGTGGAGATGAAGGAAGGGGTTTGTGCACTATCCTTCATTGCTTTTTTGTGCCTCAACCCTCTTTCTTGGCAGCCCCATTGAGTACTCCTCATTTGTACTCCCATTTGATCCATTGTTTTCCAACGTTGCGAGACACCAACAGAAAGCAATAAAAAGGAAATAGCACCAGCATTAAACAGAACAAAACAGCAACCAGCACTGCCACTGCTGCCTCAGTTTTATGAGTATACCTTTAAGATAAGGAAAATACTATTCTTAGATTTTTTTTTTTATATAGAATTAAATACTGTTCGTAGAATAATTTTTATTGAATTATTCACTAGAATAATGTGATGGTGGCATTTTTAATATTAAAACCCATCTGGATGAGTTTTTATTTTAAAATGATAGGTCAACAACTCATTCATGGCATTCTATGTGTTTTTTTTTTTGTATATGATTACTGTTAAGATAAAATACTTTTTTCACATGTACCTCCAAAAAGGTGTATCTTGCTAAGCAATGCAGTTTTACTCCTATTCTGCAGTTTTCGTTAAATGAGGATATCATCTAATAACATTTCTTGCAGCTGTATGTCCCATTATCTCCTTTGCAATCTTACTGTGTAAAGATTGCATTATGCTGCAAGTGTACATTGGCTGATCTTGAAACTTAAATGCAAGATTTGCTGCTATTGATTGGTTATTGTGCTTGAATGGGCATCAGAACTCAGTCATTCATTGATGTACACTATGTGTGTGGTTTAAGCTGAAATATCTTTTTGACTTATGTTGTGTGAATAGGTGCGCTGTTTATTAATGAGCTATCCACCAAATTAAATATTGGCTAATGATAGACAAACTAATCTTGTTGTGTCTAGAACTTGGTTCTGAATATTCATAGTAATATAATATTTTGTTCAATATGCATTTCATTGTTGCATTGCCACATTCCATTTATTGTTATATTCTCAATGCTATTTAAATTAATTGTTTGCATTATGTTGTGCCTTATGCTTAAGCTCTAGGAGAACTTGGTATGTTAATAGTGATTACAACAAGAAGGTTGATTGTTGCTTTTAATCCTATCCCTTTGCCTTTTTTTTCCTTCTTTCTAACTGTTGTTTTAAACATTACATGTTATTATTTGACTTTAATTTCTTGTTATGCATTTATACTCAATTGCATTTGACCTCAGTTATGTCAAACTTGTGAGCAACATCTAGTAAGTACATTTTAAACTTCTTTTTCATTCTGAAGCATGACGGAAATACTTGAAAGGCGTAATTTGCACTCAAAGAATCTTGATAAGCTGGACCAACCTTCTCTTGAGCTGCAGGTAAGTTATTTTTTAAAATTGTTTTTAGGCAACATTTTTGTAGGGTACCATTCTATGATGATTCTATCATCTGGCCGCAACAGGGGTATATAGGATGTACACAAATTGGTGTTTAGTTGCTTAGTGATTTTGGGAGGTTACCTATCAGTATAATGTCAAGGATACAAACATATGTCATATGATCTATTTCCTACCATCCATGACTTATTTACCAACCTATTGCTTTTCCTTTACCTTTTTTTTTTTTTTTAAAAATTTTTTTGTCGCAAAAAACTTCTTTACCTTATTTACTAAAGAATGAGAAAATAATTATTGCAGCTTGTAGAGAACAGCAACTTCTCCAGATTAAGCAAGGAAGTGGCAGAGAAAAGTCATCAATTGAGGTATATGTTGTATCATTATATATATATATATTTTAATTCTGATGTTAGTCTGTATGGAATATAATGATTTAAAAACAGGCAGATGAGGGGAGAGGAGCTCCCAGGGTTAAGTATTGAAGAACTACAGCAGCTCGAGAGGTCCCTTGAAGCTGGATTGAGCCATGTGATTGAGAAGAAGGTCTATTTTCTATTTGTTTTGTGTCCATGTTGTATGGTACTAATACAGTCAGAACTTTTAGTACATCGATGATGATCTTCTCTTCACAAATATATATTTTCATGTGGCAGGGTGAAAAAATTATGAAAGAGATCAGTAACCTTCAGCAAAAGGTCAGAAATCGAACTTTGTAATATTGTGAAACCACTGCAGGTTAACAACTGAAAGAAAAAGCTTTGAATATGGGTTTTTATATATCTTATACCCATCTTCATACATGTCATGGTTTATAGGGTGGATCCTTTCAAAATTTTGTTTTGATCCGTTTTGTGAAACTTTTTCTTAATGACATCTTTGTTTGAAATTTTCTGCCTGTTTTCATGATATACCCTTTTTAGTAGATTATATGTTATGGAATTTTTCGTTTAGGTTTGTTGCATCTTTTAGTCTCCCACATCATGATAACATACATTAAAATAGGTTAGTTTGCATGTTTAGGTTTTAGCATGGTTTTAGCCAAAAATTTTGCATGTTTCATGAATTTAAAGTTGTTGGAATTTCTAGCTTGAATGGTTTGGTGCGGCATTAGGAATTCTATGCAAGCTCACTAGTTAAATGTTTAGGATTTTTTTTTCTTCTGCTTAAATGTGTATGACTTTTTTTTTCCAGCTTAAATGTTTAGGACTTTGATTGTGTGATTCCTCTTTATTTTGATATTGTTTAGTTTAATTTATTTTTGTTGAAAATTGTGTGATTCCTATTTTAATTTATTTTCACGATTAGTTGCTTTACTATTTGTGAGAACCAATTTTGGTTCATTCTTTCTTGGGAATTTATCAATAAGGTATGTGCTCTCTTCATTCTCTCTTTCTTTACATAACATGATTTCTAAAAGATTACGTGTGATTGGATATGTTTGCTTTGAAAAGCGATGAAGGTTTTCTTCACATATGCATCTCGTTTTTTGATACTATGGATCAGTGGGTGAAAAAGCTGTGGAAAAGATTAAAAACATCAAGAGTGCATGCTTTGGGTTTGGGTGTTTTAGCTTTGGGTTGTGTGGGTTGATTTGTGGGGGATTCATGTTTTTTATTTTTTATTTTTGGAGTCTAATTCTTCTTGACTCTTTTTTTTTGGGTTTGTTTTTTAAAAATAGAGATATGAATCTACTTAATTTGACTAATGAAATGGCCTTTGATAGGGCTGCGTGAAGAAGAAGGGTTCATGTAGCCGACCCCATTTGATGGGACTTAAGGCTTGGTTTGGTTTGGTTTGGTTTTTTAAAAAAATTGTAAGGACGAGGGATTAGTTGTATGAATGCGAGTAGCAGTAATAGGGATAGTTCATACTTTCCGAATCTCTCTCCATTCATGTTATCTTCGTGTATCTTTAATTTTATGTTTTTAATGAAATTTTTACTTTGCTGATAAAAAAAATATGTTTGCTTTGAAAAGTATCATTTAGCATAATCAGGGTTGGACAATTTTTTGCATGAACCACCTTTTCAGTAAAAAAAAATTTTGGAAAATTTTGTTTTAGAGATAGTTTTTGTAAAGTTCATATTGGGAAGGGTTGGTTTTAAAAACATTATTTTTCACGAAAAATCTTCTTGTAGGAAGTTCTCTTTTGGAAAGCGCAAGATAAGAAAGTTGCCTAATCCAATTTAAAGAAAGTTATGGGCTTAGAAGTTTCTTATTTTGTTTGCTTTCTTCCATTGCTTATTGTTTCAATTGTTTACTTGCTTGATTGTCTATTGAAGCTTTAATTCACAAACAAATGATTGATCATATCTACCTCCTTCTTACCTTGTATTTAGTTTCCAAACTAAGTTATCTTGTGATTAAGGGTAAGTCTTTCTAATAGAGTCATACAGAATATGATTTCTTAGAACCTTAAACCAAGCAGCAACTTCAAGTTAATTACTGTAAGCATTGCTCTTGTAATCAAGGTTCTATTTTTACTAAGCCATTTAGACCCTAGTGGACTTTTGGACTTGTGGGCTTCCAATTGCTAAAAGATCCAATGCTTAGTGGACATTTAGCTTTGGTTGCTAGTGGTTGAGTGAGGACTTAATGGGCTTGAGGAGTTTATCTAGTGCAAGCCTTCAAGAGCCATATCCTCGCATATGTTTTGACCATTGTGAATTGTGATTGGTTAGCTCTGTTTTTTTTTTTTTTTACTTTTTTTATTTTATTAAAAAATTGAAGCCGCCTCATCATTTGATAAACATGCAGGAAATGGAACTCATGGAAGAGAATGAGAGATTGAGACAGCAAGTATATATGAATTGCCATTAAACTCTGGTTCTATTGAATGTATAATTTTTGCTCCATAAATGTTAATTGTAATGTTTGGCTGAAGGTGAAGGAGGTATCTAATGCTCAAAAACATGTTGCCGTTGCGACTGATTCGGAGAATATGTACATAAATGAGGAAGGTCAGTCATCTGAGTCTGTCAATATCTGCAACTCCACCAGCCCTCCACAAGACTATGACAGCTCAGTCACGTCCCTCAAGTTGGGGTGAGTTTTCTAAATTTGCTGTGAAAGCCCACCAATAAATGTTACGTTTGGACATTGGATATTTAAAATAATTTTTTTTTTAGAGAAATGTAAATACTTGCAGTTCATTTATAAATTCCTACATCTCTCTATTGTACCATTTGAGCCATTTTTTCAAGCTTTTCATACAGGTTCAGAGAAGACTGCAATCAACAGAGTTTTATTACAACTCAAGATTTCACTCTTATAATGAATTATTCTTTTTTGTTGAGAAAATAACCCTTTTATGGGTAATCAAATAAAAAGTACTTTTTTGAAGGTATAGAATTTATACATGTAGTGTTGATTTAAATTTGATGTGGTGTGGATCACGCCTAAGATAAATCTAATCCACACATTTTGAGTTATGGATAATTTTTGTGTATTTTTTGTTGGGTAGGAAGGATTATTTTTATTTTATTTTTTTTCCTTTCTTTTTCTTATCCAATAATAAATTTAACTTATTTTATTTATTGAGTACTTTTATTTTCTAATACAAATTCAATGTCCTAGCATTAACACAAGTTCAATTTGTCTATAATAGTAGAGATTCAAATGAAG
This sequence comes from Camellia lanceoleosa, assembly GCA_025200525.1. NCBI lineage: Eukaryota > Viridiplantae > Streptophyta > Magnoliopsida > Ericales > Theaceae > Camellia > Camellia lanceoleosa. The sequence continues at coordinate 137,180,686 of CM045758.1, read as the reverse complement.
AGAACCCAGACCATTCACACATTCCTTTTTATACATTCTTCTACCGTAGAAATTGCTCTCTCTCAACAATGTTATTGTTGTTTTTGTTTTTGTATTTTGGATTTTACTTATTGCAGGTTACCCTACTCCGGCTGAAAGGAAAGCAGAAAGGTGTTTATTTGGAGAGGAAGACGGTGACAGTCGCCTATATAGTTGTAAAGAATGAGTGATGTCAAATGGAATGCAAAACTAATCCTAACAGTTTTTATTAACATGATTTATGAGTGTATTATTTGACAGCTATTCTATCTGATGCTAATATGCATGGAGTGGAATTGAGCTAGCTTGCACTGTGTCTTGCTCTTCTGCTCCCCAAATTGTCACAAGTTTTTTTTTTTTGTTTTTAACATGTGAATTTTGTCGTTTGGAAATCAACTATATTTGGGCCAAGCATGTTCTGCACTCAACTCTATTTGATGCATTACTCAATGCATTGCCAGCAGACCCCCAAAAAATGCAATTCCAATTGTTTATCGCGATGAAAAATTCAAAAATGAAAACTTTATAACCCAATCATGTAATTGAAAATGTATAAAGCATAGGGATTATGAAATTTGAAATAGAGGATCCGCGAGCCTATAACATTAGTTTGATCGGATTCATTAATAAATAACGAAAAACAAGAGAAAATTACTAGTTACTTACAGAGGGATAAAGTTTGGGTTTGATTAAATGCGTTTGATAGAAAATCATCAAGAAAATCGTAGATACGCATCTTGAACTCTCCACCGAAACCAATTAAATGCATCCAAAATGAAGCAAAAATATACCAAAGTTATATGCTTCAAGAATGTTTTCTTTTTAAATTGAACCAATGAAGTTTTGTCAATGTGTGATAAAGATGATAAATTTGTAGTGCATTACTCAAGGGTTTAATAGCTTATCCTCAAATTAAATTGATAGAATAACAAAAAAAATGTATTTGTAAGAATTCATCCGGAACTTTTTTACTTGAATCCATGAGATGATATGATAATGATTACTTAAAAATTGACAAATTTAGTACAAATTTTAATGAATTAATATTCACATGTCATAGTTTAGGAGTTTTTTGAGAAGATGGTTAAAAAGTCATCTTTTAATTTTTAACTTATTTTGAGTCTTATAATCTCTCACATTTTTGCAAAAAAAATTTAAAAAATCAAAAAATTAAATTTTAACAACCTCCCCAAAATAAGGCCTTGTTTGGAAACAGGCTAATTTAGTAACTTTTTAACTTTTTGGCTAAAATATGAGCTAAAAAAATTTTGTATGTTTGGGATGACTTTTTGACTTTTTACGAAAAGATGTGCAAAAAGTAGAGAGCAAAGAGAATCTTTGACTTTTTGGTATGAATTGTTAATTTTTTTGATTTTTTTAGTAACTTTTTAACTAAATCGATTAGTCCCCAAACGAGGCCTAAGTCTACTTTAAACAACTCACAAAATGACAAAGTGGGGAGGGGAGGTAGTTATGGTGTGCATTAGTTATATGCATTTAAAATGAATTAAAAATACAAAACCAAGTACTATTTTCGAGACATGAATATAATTTTGACTCACAAAATGACAAAGTGGGGAGGGGAGGCAGTTATTGTGTGCATTAGTTGTATGCATTTAAAATGAATTAAAAATACAAAAGCAATAACTATTTTCAAGACATGATATAATTTGATTAATATTGTTGAGTTAAATTTTATTTACATTATTCAGTTTGTTTTGATATAAAAAATGTATTGTTTTTATATTTTGATATTTTGGTTGACATTCGAAATAAAAATATTTTATTGTCTAAAAGAGAAATTTTGATTTAGGTCTCATTTAGGAACAAATTATTTTAGTAATTTTTTGACTTTTTAAAAAAAATATGCTGAAAAGTAGACAGAGTGATGTAACAATTTGTAGTGAATTTTTGACTTTTTAGCTAAAATATATAGTTGACAAACGAGGCCTAAATAAAGTGTTACTTATAACTTTTTAGTGAGGTAAGATACTTATTTGAAATAGCTAAATATATTGAAAAAATAATGAGTAAGACCATCTCAAACCGTTCACTAATCTATTATCAAATTCAAATTTGATAAAAAAATAGGTAGTTTTTGTGCTCCAACAGTTTTACCAAAACGGTATCAAATTGAGAATGCCTTACAAATTTCACCAAAGATGTCTTGCACCTTTTAACAATTTACTGTATATAGCCGTTAAGTGTGGACCACCGAACGACTGCCCGAATGTTCTCCCGAATGACCACTTTAAACAAAATTTTGTAAAAATTTTACACTAAGAGGTCGATCCCCCGGTCGATCGCCTGAAGCAAAAAGTGTGGTAGCTTCATCTCCTTCTTGCTCGTCATCACTCTATCAAAACATTAACCATTTAGTCTCTTTCTTTATGGAAGAAGCAAGAACATTTTATGATTTGAAGCACAAGGGGAAAAATAAATGAAAAAAATTTAAACTTTTGCTGAATCCCTGCTTAGCTTTTGTTCTCATTAGAAATAGATTTACCTAGAATGTGAAAGGTTTGAAGGTAAAGATTCTAAGAAGCTCCATGAGAGAACGAATAGGTGGTGGAAGACAGGACAAGGAAGATTGGCAGAAGAAGAAGAAGAAGAAGAAAAAGAAAAAGAAAGGATAGAGATTTGATAGAGAAAATCATTGTGGGCTTTCTTGGGTTTGTCTCTCTGTGTAAGAAAATGAAAATAAAATTGTCTCAATAAATGGTAGTTTTGAGAAAGAGACTAGTTTATCCTTACAAAATGAAAATGAAATTGTTTCAATAAATGGTAGCTCTAAAGAATTCTTGTTTGGATTGAAGAAATAGAAATGAAGACAAAATAATAATAATAATAATAATAATAATAATTTTGTTCTTGCCAGTTGATCGGCTAGTTGACTTCCCGGACGTCCTGTGGTTTGATAAAAGTTATAATAGTCAACGTTGGAATGTCTGATATCAAATAAAAGAAATGATCATACTTTTATTCAGATTTGATAAAATATTTGGTGAATTGTTGGAGATTCTCTAATGCTGTGTTTGGTTGAGAGATTTGAGGAGAGATTTAGAAAGGGAAATGAAAAAGGTAGGTAAAATATGAATAAAACATGCCCATATTTCACCTAGTTTCAGACACCTTTTCTTTTTCCCTTTCCAAATCCCTACCCAAATCCCCCAACCAAACAGAGCATAAGAATCAACTTTGTAAAAATTAACTTACGAAATTTTTAAAAATAAGTTATTGTTAAAAAAATGATACAAAAATATTTTTCTTAAAATATATTTTATTTACTTTTTATTCAACTACACAATAAAAAATAAGTAAAATATTTTATCTCAAAATAAACGGATAACGAGTGATATGTGAGTTTACGGTAATAAGCACGTTTATCAAACGGTGAGTTTGACCTATTTTTTAGGATATGTTAGGCATGTTTATTTAGATTAAAATAATTATATAAGATAAAATTAATTATTTTAATCAAATGTAATAAAATGACACATTTAAAATATAATTATTTTTTTTTTCTAATAAAAGTTAAAAAATCTATTACAAATAATTTTTTAATTTTAAGTTAAAATAATTAAAAAATTAAAAATTCAACCCAAGTCGAAACGAAAACCAATTCTATAAATGAACTGAAACTACACCTTTTTAGAAAAAAATCACCAATTTTTTCACATAGCTGTACTCGTGACCGATATTATGGTTAGAATTTCTACCATTCCAAATCTAATGGTCCAAAATTTTGAAGGTAGTATACATGAAAATGACCCTAGATATTTCATAACTGAGCGAAAAGAAGAAGATAAAAATAGCAAAAATTAAATGAATATTATAAAGAAAAAAATAGTTGAAACCAGTGTGAGAGCTCTGCCAGCCTTGAAAATTGGCGCGGTCGTACCGGTTTCCCCTGAAACTCCGGAACGTCTGGCTTGAGACCTGTTCGTTCGTTCGTTCGTTCGTTCCATGCTCTCTTAACTAACTAACTAACTTTTTAATGTCCCCATTTCATGCCTCCATTACAATCTCTCTCTCTCTCTCTCTCTAGAAATCATTACTTTCGGTAGCTTTGAGCTTCGGATTTTGATATCGCCATGGATGAAGAATACGATGTTGTAGTGCTTGGCACCGGCCTCAAGGAATGCATTCTCAGTGGTCTTCTCTCTGTTGATGGACTCAAAGTAAGCCTCATCTTCAACATTCCTTTGTGTTGTGCACTCTCTCTCTCTCTCTCTCTCTATATATATATTGATTGCATTGATTGCACGAAATGCTTCGTTGATTTGCTACCGCAATCTTAATGCTGATTGATTGACGATATATATAATATGATGTTTTGTTCGACAGATCATCCTCTGATTTGTTTGGTGTATTATTAGAGATTATTAGTGTCGATGATGCATATGTATATTCTTTTTTAATCAAATTTATCTACATTTCTGGTTGCAGTTGTGTTTGGATGTATTTCTTAAATTTGCTTTTAATTTTGATTGATAACCATTCTATTTAACAATAGCTTAGCTAGGTAATTGTGGATGCCTCAATAATGACTGACATCTTCCCCTAGAATCGGTCCATTTCGAGTCTGGCGTGTGATCGGTGAGTTCGAATTAGGAATTCCTGAATTAGCTTCCCTAATGCTGTGTTTGGTTGAGAGATTTGGGGAGGGATTTGGAAAGGGAAAGGGAAAAGGTGTGTGAAACTAAGTGAAATGCATGTATATTTTATTCATATTTCACCAAACTTTTCCCTTTCCTTTTCCAAATCCCTCTTCAAATTCTCCAACCAAACACAGCGTAAGATATTTGCTTGGTATACTTATTTAGATCCGTAGTTGCAACCGATTTGTAGGAAGCAGATGTGTATTCCTTTGACAACAATGTGGGGTTATTTCCAGCTACTAAATTACCAATCAATTATGTTTTCCTTAGCACAGTCTCTGTTTTTTCGTTTTTGGTTATATAGTATTTTGCGATACAAGATAGAAATCCGAATATTGTTACTTCTTGAACATGCATAGAGCTATCCTATCACCTTGAGGAGCCCTTCCTCCCCATGGAAAGCTTTCTTCAAATTATTGGTAATAATGGAAGCCATCAGTGCTTGATAAATTATCACCTGATAGATTACCTTGACCATGAACTTGCTTCATGGAATTTTCACTGGAGAAGTGTTTGGAAGTAACTGCAATAATGGTAAAGTGTTTCTTAGTAGGATTAAATAAATAAAACCAAAAAAAAAAAAAAAATGCTTGTATAAATTGCATCCACAAATGTGCCAAGCCAAGCTAAGAATTGGGTCATTCAAGCTACACTAGATAGAATTTTGTAAGCTTTTCATTGAACACGACCCAAACTAAATCAGTTCATTGAAATTTGTTTCGTTTACGATGGTAACTATTGTTTATGAGTCTAATAAGTTTGTTAGATTTCATAATTAGTTTGTCCTAATTGACTAATCCATGAGTAGGAGTCAAGTTGTTGACACTCAAATGGCCTTCCATAGTTCTCTATTCCACTTTTGGGCAAATAATAATTTTTTTGTGTTTCGTTGCTAGTTTCATGTAGACATATAATCTTCTTGAAGATTTCTAACAGATCATAAGACCTATTCTCTATGAGTAGCAGTCAAGTTATTAACCCTTCAATGGGCTTCCTTTGTTTTCTGTTCCACTTTTGGCAAAATAATAATTTTCTCAACAGCTCTCTTGCAGGAGAAAGCAATCACTTTGGCTTCACCCCATGTGCCGCTATTTAATTTGGAAAAGTTTAAAAAATAGCTGCTTGATTAGCATGTTCTTTATTGTCATCCGATTCTGAATGAACACTTGTTGAAGCTGCATACAATAAAGTTTCATCCTTCCAATTGTTCTAGGCTAACAAGCTTGCCTGCCTTGATGGAAGACATTGTGAATCAAATTATCCTCAACTATCAAACAAATAATTCTTACTACTTTGTAATCATGGTTATCAGAATCCCAATCTGGATCGTAGGATGTAAGATTCTACGACTTTAGTTGGGTCAAACGATCCGGATCACACTAGGATCTTAAATTTAGTGGGATCTTAAAGTGATTAAGATCTTATTCATAAAATTGTGTACAATTGCATACGATCTCGATTTTATTATGATTCTGATTCGACAATTTTTTTGTTAAATATATATATATATGTATATATGTATATCAATATAAAAAATTTGACTATAAACTCTTTTTTCAATCGTCTCTTTCAATTTATATTAACATAGAAAGTGCATTATATCAAATTTATCATTTTCTTAGTCTTTTTAAATTGTGTAACATACATTATCATTGTCCATAATTTTTTATTTTATTTTGCGTTGAAAATAGAATCTTACGATCCTCGATCCGATTCTACGATCTGATCCACGAGTCACTCCCAACAATCCGCTTAGGATTCCGATTTTAACAACCTTGTTTGTAATTGGCCAAACCATGTGAAACCTTACACTGCATACTCTTCATTCTCCCTGAATTGGGTAATCCCTTCGCCACCCTGAAAAAAAGAAGAAAAATTACAGTGAATTGTAATAGTTGTTAAACCCTAGATGGTTAAGCTTATTTACTAAGGGCATTCTTTCCTGTGTAGTTCATGACTCCCACAAAAGAAGATGCAATGTTGAGGTACGTGGACTGGATCTGAGCATGGTAGTGAGAATGGGGAGAGCTTATGCCTTAGTTTGAACAAAAATGCACTTGCCTTACCAGCATTTCAATTCCGTTTTCCCCCCTTTTTCGCATACTTTTGGACCACAAATTCTTAGATCATTCAGAATGTCTCTACCTCAATCAAAAAGCACACTAAATTACTTTTTCAAGATGCTTTGTGATTTGGTTGTTATAATTTTATTTACTGTTTTCACCTTTTTTTTTTCCCCATGGATTTTTGTATGTGGGAATGTAAAAATGTTAAAGAGTACTAATTAATTAGCATTTTTTGTGCCTTTTTGGAAAAGGTTCTTCACATGGATAGAAATGATTACTATGGAGGTGAATCCACCTCACTTAATCTCAACCAGGTACCATAGTGGTTTTAAGTACTTAAATTGCTGTATTGGTCATCAAAACAGCTCTCCCGTGTACATATGACATTAGCTGATTTTGAATTGTGGCTTATAGCTCTGGAAGCGATTCAGGAGCAATGACACACCTCCAGAACAGTTGGGTTCAAGCAGAGATTACAATGTCGATATGATCCCCAAGGTATGCAGAGTTTCTTAACTTATCATCCTCCTTCAATACTCACCTCACTTCCAGCCTTTCAATCAATCATGAAATAATCCTTTAGTTTCTGGTGATCTCTCATTATACACATCTCTTCTCAAATTTATTTATATTGTACAGTGAATCAATCTAGCTTCACTCACTCATGAACTTTTAGGTTCTTTAAACTCAAAGGAGTTCATACTCCGAGCCATGTCCAAATTACAAATCAACTTGCTGTGTGGAGCTGAGCTGGGACTCAAGTAACCAAAGTTTCAAGCTACATCTGGTCCATTATCTCATTAGGTTCATGTTTCACAAATTCAACTGGTGCCTAAATTGCCTATTTCTGTTTTACTACACAGTAAACCTTTCCAAGTTCCATGTAGGGATTGCAGGGAATTGTAATTTACTCTAGATTTGAAGCCTAAAATTTTCAAGAAATATATAGTTTTCGAATCGGGATTCGAATCGTGAACCGAAATGGCCTCGTGCCGAATTGTGAATTGAATCGTGAATCGTAAAGATCGTCATTTTTTTCTAAATTACTTAGAAAAATATATCTACATACTTAGATGTTAAATATATCTTATGAATATGAATTATTTAGACTTAAATTAATAAAAATATTGTTTTGATTGATGATCATGTAGTTTAATAGGTAAGAACTTTAATTCCTATGTAAGATCACCATTTTATCTTTTTCTTTTTTTAGATATTTTTTATCAACCATTCTTAATGAAGACGGTAAATAAAGACAAACTCTCAATTTTCAAAGTAACAATAATTTGACAACGATATTGATATTTGGACAATAAACATACATACTTTTCCAAGTAAAAATGATCAAATAATAAGAAAGAATTATTTAGGATATTTTATTTTAAAGCGTAAAACATTTTAAAAGGTATAACTGACCTTACCCATGAAATATTCAACTATATTTAATTTAATAAAATAGTAATAGATAATTCATGGTACAAGCTACTTTATTCTTAAATATTTTTAGAAGATATATTATGATTTTTTAAAGGAAAAAAAATGAAAAGGTAAAAAAAATGTTGGGTTTGACTGAATCTGATTGGATCCTATTAAAAAAAATTCCATGATCACTCAAATAATAACAAATCATGTATATATATAAACACTATTAAAAGTTGGATTATGTCGCTTTCACTAAAAAAAAGAGTTGAAAATTTGTTGGATAAGATAGTTTCAAGAATTGCATAAATCGTAAAAAGTGAATCGAATCGTGAATCGATTGTGAATCGTGCGATTCACTAGAGATTCACTTCCAAAATAGATACACCTATAGACTCGTATCGACTTTGCAAAATTGCGAATCAAATCGTGAATCAAATCGCGAATCGTAAGATTCTGATAACAGATATAGCAATGATTAAGAATTTGCGAACTTGACATTTTCAATATTTTGTTTTATTAGGATTCGCAAAATTGAATAAGAATAATGGGTTTCTGGAAGTTGCAACTGGATTAGTTGATGAATGGAAAGGGCATGCAGTGTAGATCAGTTGCTATTTAAATTGATGCTTACCTGGAAAAATGAGAAATTGTCAAAAAATTATCATGTACTGCCTTCTCATTATATTTTAAATAAGTGGGACTATTTGTTGACCACGTTTGTAGATTCATTAGATGCTAAAGACAAGTTTAGTAGAGAATTAAGTTTTATCAGGGAGATTTAATCTCCATTTTTTATTAATATTTTATAATGCTTCTCAGTTACAAAAGGACTTTCGGAATTGAGAAGTTTGAAAATGAGGAGTATATAGAAAAATCATGGCATGAGCACTAACAACCTTTATATTGTATTGCATTGGATGAGTATCAATCATATTTCTTCAACAATTTTATATCATTTCATCTAAATCTAATGCTAATGAACATTGAGTCGTCAAAGAAATGGGATATATTTTGATAGTTTAGACTTGATCAGTGAACAGAGTCCCCGTGTATCATGATTCTTAATAACTATTTCTCAGAGATTAGAAACCATTTTAAGATTGTATTCCCAGAGGTATTTATCAAAAAAAGATTGTATTCCCAGAGGTGACATTTTTATTTTAGTATTTATTTATTTTTTTGCACTTGCTATCGTGACATTAATCATTGTTTCTTTGCTTTGACAGTTCATGATGGCCAATGGTGCCCTGGTTCGTGTTCTCATCCACACTGATGTAACAAAGTATCTCAATTTCAAGGCTGTAGATGGTAGTTTTGTGTACAACAAAGGGAAGGTGAGATGGCTATTAAGTTTTATTTTTATTTTTATGGAGCATTCAGTCTAACTTTTCACAAATTGTAAAAATTTAATCTTCTTTTATGATAAACAATGGGTTTGATCCATTTCAGATTCACAAAGTACCAGCTACTGATGTGGAAGCACTTAAATCCCCATTGATGGGATTATTTGAGAAGCGTCGTGCTCGAAAATTCTTCATTTATGTGCAAGACTATGAAGAGAATGATCCAAAATCTCATGAAGGACTCGATCTCAACAAAGTCACAGCAAAAGATGTTATTTCGTAATATCTCATCCTCATCTCCTTCTACTTTCCCTATTGTTGTTTTATATATGTGTGTGTGTGTATAATTGATATATAAATTTTGCACACATATTTCATGGGAAGTCATCTTTATTATTTTAACTTAAATTTTGAGGTTATCATGGACCAGATGATGATGGTTCAAATTCCATCAGCTGAGTAAGAAAAAAACAAAAAAAAAATGAAAAAAAAAATGATGTTGTATATATACTTACTGAAGCTCAATCTCCTTTAGTTATGCTCAGTGATGTAGGATGGGTGATGAAAATCTATAGGGCCTCTTCACAAACAAGCAATTTTGTAATGGTCAAGTCTAAGACTCAGCCGTGTAAGACTAGCATAAGGAATTTTGAGGGAAAGTATGTCCTTTCATTTCATGCTCAGTGACATAGGAATCCAAACCATAGTGTAAGACTGCCATTGGGAAGTGCTAGCACGAGGAATCTTGAGGGCCAATTAGCAGACTGCAGATGTCATAAAATACTTTTTGTTTTAGAAATACAAGCTGAGGTTCAGAAAGTAAGAGGGGCTTTCCCGAAATCAAAATTGCAGCAATAGTAAATATCAAAATAAGAATGAACTTGAAATAGATTATTAAAAGGGACATAAATGAATTTTGTTTCGCCTTCTATAGGTAGCTTAGAATTCTTGCTCCAAACTAGAAAATCTAGACTCACTTCAACATAATGGAACAATAATGACTCAAAACTCAAGAAATATATATTCATATATGGCTTACTAATTGAACTGTTCTCCATATCTGGATAGAAAATATGCCACTACTCTATTGACACTCAAATTCGCTATGAGATTAAGTTAAAAATCCGAACTGAGCTTTTGATGATAAGAACTATGGACACAGTGCCTACATATGCATTGGATGGTGATAAACTCATGGAAATCTGTTCATAGAACTTGAGAGAGAGAATTGGTCATCAAACAAGGGAAAGGTTCTTTTATGTGCCATCAGTTTGACCAATTGGCTCAATGACTCAACCATCTCATTTGTGGTGAAGCAAGCTTGAAAGCATAAATGAGATAAACCCATTAAGGATGTCATATCCCCATCACAAAAATTCCACTAATAACACTAGTAAGAAGTCTTTGGTAGGGGCTGATGTCCAGTGGTGGAGCCAGAATTTTGGCTCAGCTACAACATTGAGTTGAAATCTTAGCATGAATCACAATCCAACCGAGCCCAATTTTCATGTTGTGGTTGGACTAAAAATCTGCGTGATGCCAAAGATATATTTAGAGACATGCTCAAGTTAACTGGTAATTTTTTTATTTTTTTGTTATTAATTTGATTTTCTGTATGATGTTCGTCATAATTTAAAAAGCGATCACATGCCTCCATAAAAGATGAGAATGAAATTAAATTAAAATGCATGCACATACACACACAAAAAAGAGATATGGAGAGGGGTATAGAAAGAAATTGGAGAGAATGTAGAGAAATAAAACGAAATTAAGCTTTTGGCATAATTACACATTTAAAGTGACAAATTGCATGGATTTTGTTGAAAAGAAAAAAAGGAAAGAAAAGAGGAGGTATAAAAATTTAGGGGCATACTTGAAACTTCAAAGGAACAAATTAAAAAATATATTTTTATTAGAGATAAAGTGATAATTTTCCAAAAATTGAGAGGGGAAAAATTGAGGCGGGGGGGCACGTGCTCCCCGGTCCTCACGTGGCTCCCCCCTGTTGATGACTGATAACCAAGCTGTCAAAGGCCAGGAGTTGTGCAACAAACCTGAAAGACAAACTAAATCGAGATAAGTTTTACTTAAGATCCTTTTATTCAATTTAAGTTCTTCAAAAAGATGAAAGGAGCAAATTTTCTGAAGAATAAGTTGACCAAAAACCAGCAAGGTTGCAATTCCGTGTTTCACAACCATTCTGGCTCCATTGAGAATTGGAATAGGAGCTAACTAAATGTTTTCACATATTTTATAAGCTATTGTAGGCTAAGATTGATTGATACCTGCAAAGCTTGATAAGTGTTACAAACTCTTTTAAATAGGAAGTTAATGAAAGAAATCTACTTGATTAGAAATTAAAGTAAGATAAGATAGGGAAGTAAAGAATTGTCATAAAATTAATTTTCTTAATTATGATAAACTAGTAACATAGCCTTAAGACCTATTGAGACTCTGGGTAAACACAAACACACACACACACACACACAAACATCAAATTTAGGACATGCTATATCTTAGCTTCTTGTACTCCACATATTTGAGTTCCAGAGGAGCCAAAAAGCACGTGAGAAGTGGATCATGGGATGCTAAAGTGGAGTGCCAATGGGGCAATCACATGCACACGGACACTTGCAAATTAGTCTTAAACTTATTTGTTGTGATATGAATTAAACTCAACATTCAGCTCAAGTAAAGTGGTGCTCCTTTCTGTCTTACAAAAGATAGCGGATCATAAATTTAGAGTTTGGAATCTTACTACAATAACTCTTAAGAGCAAGTTTTTATTTTAGATCTCAGTTTTCCTTCTTTTTACATAGAAAAGTCAGTGTGAAAATTGTTATAGTTCTTTCCACTTTAATCTGAAGAGGACATGCCCTCAAGCCTGCTTTGACCATAAGTAAATACTTCTCCTTTTGCCCAATTTGCTGAGTAAAGTAGTGGATTCATTCCTCAGACCAGTTATGATAATAACTATAGTTGTCTTGTCTGGAATTACTGTTATTATTACTGTTCTGCTTTATTTTTTTGGTGATGAGAGGTAATATAGTTTGACTTATTCTTTGTTTTTTTTTTCCCCCTGATATAGGAAGTATGGACTAGATGACAATACAGTTGACTTTATTGGCCATGCATTGGCACTCCATATAGATGACAGTTACTTGGACCAGCCTGCCATGGATTTTGTGAAGAGAGTTAAGGTGAAACATTTGGTTCCTGCTTAAGTTATTTGTTTTATTTTTGCCAGTGTCTCCACTTTGAAGATCTTGGAATGATTTCTATCCTTTATACACCAATGTTGTGTTTGATCCATTCAATGCTTTACTGTTTTCTGTGTTTCATTTCATATGGTAGTAAATGATGTCTCAACTACAGACAACTGTCATTTCAAATGGTAGTTTAAAGAAATCCAAGTTAATTTTGCCCCCTCCCAGAAAGATAGTCATCGATAAAGAAAGATATGTCATCTTATGGTTTAACTGAGATTATGGCCATTGAAAGATTGGAATGGCAAAATAGGATCCATGATTTTAAACTAGTGCACAGCCAGCATTCTGAGCAACAGGCCATGGGTTGCGGCAGGGGAACCAATCGTTAAGGACTTTTTTCACATATGTGAACCTATTAAAGGATATTTATGAATTTGGAACCATGACTTTGAGCTAGATCAGAAACATTTTTCCCAGAAGGATCTTGTGAACTGGAATTACTTCGTAACTTCTTGTTTGAATCTCATGGAACAAAACAGCATATACCAGATCAATTAAACTATGTCTTTTTCAACTGTGTATGGGGTCAGTTACGTGGGTCCTATGTCACATTCCATTCTATCGATGGCCATAATCTTAGTTAAAGCACAAGATAACAGGTCTTTCTTTATAATCTCAATCCTAGTTAATTTAATTTGACGAGGTAATATGAGTTGGGAATAGCTCCTCTCTCCTTGTTTTCCCTCCTTCAAATTGATGTGAACTGTTAGTGAGGTTTTCCTTTTTGCATATTCTGTTTACAGCAGTCAGTGTAATGACCAGCTAATTTACATTAGCTTTTTTTTTGAAAAGCTATATGCAGAATCTTTAGCTCGCTTCCAGGGAGGATCTCCTTATATTTATCCACTGTATGGACTTGGAGAACTACCTCAGGTGTGTTGTCATTGGAATTGCAAGAAGCTTTTAGGGGCTATATAATTTATTCTCGACTTTCTCTGACATTATTGATAGGCATTTGCTCGTTTGAGTGCCGTCTATGGTGGAACTTACATGCTCAACAAGCCAGAATGCAAGGTAAATTTTTATGATTCTCTAATATCCTTGAAACCATATAAATAGCCCTGTTGAGCCTAAGTATTTTTTACTGGGTTGAAGTGCTAAAGGCAGCACCAAGTGAGTGATTCTTTCAACTGGGGAGGGAAAAAATAGATCGTTTAGTTAATGCCAAAGATTAAATAAATTCTTTAATTTCCTGCCGAGCAATCATAAGTTGAAACTGACAGTATTCATTATCTTTAAATGATTCCCAACAAGTAGCAAAAGAGGAAAAGGATGTTATGCATAGAATGAAAACAGGATGGGTAAAAAGACAAGTTCTTCTGGATCATCAAATACCTTGCAAATGCAAGGAAATTTACAAGATGGCTGCACCGACAGAAGGTTATATAAGTTGAAAAGCCCAGCCCACACTTCTTAAAACCTAGGTATTAAGGAGAGAGAAACTAGAGCCTTATAACTAGCATAATAAGTGTGGTCATTATCTATTTGGCTTGTTAAATATGTATATATATATATATATTTAGGCTCTTATTTATTCTCTTACTTTTTGTCATTATTTATCTTATATATAATAGTTAGTGATTAATTTTTTTTAAAATATAAGTCATTAATTATTAAAAAAAAAAAAAAAAAAAAAGTTTATAGTGATTTAAAAAAATGAAATTTATTAGATCATACTTCTTGACTAGCACAGATAGGGTAACTCCAAGTGATGTGAGCCACATTCCAACACACTCTCCTGGACCACAAGACACACTAGCTGGACAAATAGTTCACCAGTCATAGGCCCAACCAAGCTCTGATACAAAGTTGAAAAGCCCAGCCCACACTTCTCCTTAAAACCCAGGTATTAAGAAGAGGGAAACTAGAGCCTTATAATTAGCACAGATGGGGCAACTCCAAGTGAGGTGGGACACATTCCAACAATATAGACCAGCCAAAAACACAAAATAACCTGCTATTTTTGTAAACAAGTGTGGTTGATTTGAGGACCTGAGATGAATGTGTGGCAGCACCAGAAATGATTGATTGAGAAATGAATGCATTTATGTGAAGCTAGAGGCTGTGCCAGTTGAGGACAAGGGGAGCAAGAGTTTCTAGAATGTGTACAAAAACAAAGACAATAGTAGGATAGAAGAGTGAACATGTTACTTATCTATTTTCTTGGTAATTATTAGATCTCTGTGGGTTAAGATGGAGGAACAAGTGTTTGGTTGAGTTCTCATAATCTGTTTTTTTGTTTTTTGTTTAATTATTAATATATATATATATTTCCTTCAAAGAAAACTAAAACTAGTTTGGTCAAAAGAAAAAGAAAAAAGAAAAGAAAAAATCATAATTTTCATATGGTTTTATCTCTTTTGGGGCAAAAATATTTTTTTTCGTGCTTATTTTTGTCAAACTAGTTTCTATGTTTGAAAAAAAAAAAAAAAGAATTTGAAAACACAACCACACAAGAATAAGATTGACAAAATTGCATTGAGGCTGTTAAAAGGACACAATGATTGTGATTATAGAGGATATGGATTTAAATGGATTTGAATGGAAAAAGGAAAAAAGAAAAAAAAAATAAAAAAAAGAAGCATAATGGAGTTGTCTTCTACACCATTTAAAATTTAATCAAGATATTCCACAGTTTTTTAGTGTAGATGTTAAGAAGTTGATTTGCTCACCATTTTTTCACCAATTTTGACTTGTTATGCCTAATTCTGCAAATGGCAGGTAGAATTTGATGCAGACGGAAAGGCCATTGGAGTGACGTCAGAAGGAGAAACTGCGAAATGCAAAAAAGTAGTATGTGATCCTTCATATTTGTCCGACAAGGTAATTTCTAACGAACCTTCAATCAGTAGCTCGATCATGTTGGACTTAATTGGTTTGAATTATCCCCTCCTGTTTATTGCAAGCAGGTAAAGAAGGTTGGGAAAGTAGCTCGTGCTATATGTATAATGAGTCATCCAATTCCGAACACCCATGATGCTCACTCAGTCCAGATCATTCTACCCCAGAAACAACTTGGGCGGAAGTCAGATATGTATGTACGCCAAACTCTTGCATTGGTATAAATTTGTGCACTGGTAATACAACTCTTATAGGCACACAGCATGTATCTAGTAATACCTATTCAAGTGTGCATCTCCCCATATGTGGATGTTTTCATTTACGAAATTGCATACTGCTTTGGTGAACTTTGCTTTTTTGGTTTCTTCTGAATAAGAAACAACACTAAAAAACAGTGCAGATCACTTATGTCCTAGAACTAGAAGTACTTTATGAAAATGAAAATTAAAAAAATGAAAATCTTTTATGTCAAAGAAAATAGCACTTTCTAAAGAAAAACTTTTTCTTTTCTCCTGTCTGAATACAATACCATTGCCAATTCCCAGCCAGATGTAGGCTGTTTTTGGATCTTGGATTTGTCAAGGAAAAAGAAAAGGGAAGGGAAAAGCGAATGAAGTAGAAATTTATTTTTTTTTCATTTTCCCTTTTCCTTTTCTTTCCCCTCCACAAATCTCTCTACAAATCCAAGATCCAAACACAGTCTTAAGGAATAGGTAACTTTTAAAAGGTTTTTGTCATTGTCATTCTGTAGTTGGATCAGTATTCTGTATTTGAGATGAAGTATTTAAAAGAACTAAAGAAGTCTCTGGTTCAGACATTCATGACTTAGCCATTGGTAACTGCACAAAAGGTTTCAATTCTTATGTCTATAATTTACTGTAGGGAAGAAAATATAGGAGAAAGTAGACAAGATCTGATTTAGATAACAAAGATTCATATTCAGAAAAAAAATAAATAATAATAATAAAAAAAATAAAAAGAAAAAAAGAAAAGTATTCTTTGTGAGACAAACATTTTAACAGTTACTGAGCATGATTAAATAGCAGAAAATATTGGGGAAAGCAAATGATTAAGCGTCACAAATTCCAGGAGTAAAGAATTTTTTGTAACGCTCTTGTTTCTCAATCAATTGCAGGTACCTGTTCTGCTGCTCCTATTCTCACAACGTAGCTCCGAAAGGTAAATTCATTGCTTTTGTTACAACGGAAGCAGAGACTGATAATCCTGAAGTGGAACTGAAGCCTGGCATAGATCTTCTTGGACCAGTAGAGGAAATATTTTTTGATACTTATGACAGATATGAACCAACTAACCAGAATGCTGTTGACAACTGTTTCATATCCACTGTAAGTACTCATGTTTTTTGCATTCTGAAATTCTGAATTTACATTTCAGTTTGTTACTAGATTAATTGAATAACAAATGGAAGACTACGAAATTAGATTGCGAGATTCTCCCAGAATGAACAACATGACAGAATGAATCATGTCATGAACATGATGTTAGGAACTTCAATTTAAAATTTAACAGTACTCTTATTAGAAAGCTAGGTAGGTTAGCAGTTATTATTGCTTTCTTCTTCATCTTAAAGAGTTTACAATTTTGTTGCTTTACTCTTTATGTCGAAGTTTCAAGAACTCTCAACCCATTGTCTTTAGCACTACAATAGTCTTTGCTCACAAATGAACATGAAATCCATTATTTTTTTCTTCGCTCTCTGAGTTTGGAGTCATTGATAAATCTTGAAACTGTAATGCTTTGCAGAGTTATGATGCAACAACACACTTTGAATCCACACTAGAAAATGTGATCGCCATGTACAGCCAGATAACTGGAAAGGTAACTTGTCAGTTTGATTATGATACACAAGCACTTCACAGTTGACTGAATACTGTAAATTCTTGTCATCTCCATGCATTCAAAGTTGCAAGTGTTTTCCATTTGGTTTTTCCTCCAATAGGTTTTTTATTTTAAAAATAAATAAATAAATTGAAGCAGGGGGTTAGTATATTGATATATATGCTACATAAAATTTTGAAACTTATCTAATGATAGTTGATAATATCTGAAGAAAAAAAAATATTAAAAAAAACAAGGCGTGGCATTATTTCCTCTCTTAAGATAAAAAATAAATAAAGAAATAAAAGTTACATACCAATATTTAACCCAAGATTTATAAATATTTGTTAGTTATACACACGTATCTGCTTGTTCTTTGTTAACAGCTATAAACATTTTTTTTTAATGATTCTTCATTGTCACGATAACGAACACTTCTATGACCATCTAGTGTTGAATTGTTGCTGACATAGAACGTTTAGAAAACATTATACATTCACCTAATGTATGATTACTTTGATGTTAGTTAAACACAACTCTATGCTTCATATCATTACACATTATCTACACCAGAATTGATCATGCGTATTTTTGGCTCAAATTAGTAATCATGTTCAATTCTAAACTTTAAGTAGTCTTAATTAGAACTGAAGTTCCACTTGTAGTGACTCTAACCAGTTTAGTTGACGGGTGTCATGCTTCAGGCTCTTGATCTAACTGTGGATCTGAGTGCCGCCAGTGCTGCTGCTGAAGAATGAATGAATGAACTTTTTGGGTCACACATCCATCCCACAAGAACAGAGAGAATAGAGTTCAAAAGAACATTCCCTTTCCATGATGAAATTCTTTTGAATGCAAATGATAGCAGTCCTTAAAAACACATTCTGCACTTTCTCCACAAAAGACTGATTGATTGCCTTCCCATATGAGAGCAAATGACCCAAAACCTGCATTACATTTTAGCAGAATCTGCTAGGAATTTGTTGTTTTGCCATATGGTTTGTTTGTTTTATTAACATTTTGAAACTTTTTTTCCCCCCTTTCTGGTGAACTATAAGCATTTTGACTTGGTTAATAATACATAAAATTTCAAACTTTTCTTTTTGTCAACTCGAATACTTTTGAATATATTGTTAATTGGTGTGGTTGAATTATAATAAAATTTGCTTCAATTACAATTGTTTAAGATTTATTATTTTATGTGATTTGAGTACAATACAAAAATCACATGTGATTGTGACCAAATTACATTGGGTCATCCATATCAAAGAAACCTTTTTAGGAATTACTACAGTAAAAATAAAAAAAATAAAATAAAAATGCAAGACTGATTATGTACTTATGTGTAGCCTTCCATCCTACCTAAAAGTGAATCAAGCAAAAATGCTAATTCATGGACAAGATAACCTAAATGCTTTAACAGTCATCCATGTATAATATGCTACTAACCAAACTATAATAGCTGTCCTATGATTTAATCATTAACGTTGTGTTTGGTTGGAGGATTTGAAAAGAGATTTGGAAAAGAAAGAAAAAAGTTAGGTGAAATGTGAATAAAAATATCTACATTTCACCTAGTTTCACACACCTTTTCCCTTTCTCTTTCCAAATCCCTTTCCAAATCCCCCAACCAAACACAGCATTAGTCAATTTTGATTCTTGTAATTCTGATTAAAATAAGTTTATACATTTTATATCAAATTGAACTAGTTGAAAACCATCTTTAGATATTTGGTAGATAGACAAAATAAAAATTCAGGACTCTAATGTCCATGTAATTTAACATTGTGTCAATTTGGTTCCTTTTATTTGATTAAAAAGAAATTGTACTTTAAATTTTGCAATTTGTTTTTAATTGAACCAATTAAAAATTGTGAAATTTTTTGACTAAAAGTTAAACGCGTGGCTCAAAATGGCCACTGGAGAAGGGCATAACAAAGAAATCAATATATTTCTCCTTCAAGATCCATCGCGTATTAACGTTTCTTTCTCTGACAACTAACCATAGTAAAAAGCACAACCACTTATCTCTCTATTTCTTCCTTTTCTCTCTCTCCTTTTCTAATGCTATTTCTTAACTATAATAATAATAATGTAACTTGGCTCCTATCTCACGCTATTTCTCATATTCTTTTAATGTCCTCCCAAAAGTCACAATGGCCCCTACTGTTTTTGATGTGCCTTCTAGTGTGGCCGCCTGACCCGTACACCCTTATAATTTCCTTTAAAAAAAATCTCACAACCATTTTCAATTTGAACGTATTAAACACAAATTGTAAAATTAGAAGATAAATTTGTTACAATTAACAAGGAACAAACTACATCGACCACCAGCATAATCATTTTTATATTTTGCTCAAGCTGAATGGACACATGAGGTAGCCATTTTTTTGGCAAAAATCGTGACAATTGATACCAATTGGAATAGTTACACACAAAATGTAAATTAAAAGGTAAAATGATTATAATTAAAACTACTAAAATGACACGCAGCAAACTACAAGATTACTATCGTAAATGGTTTTGGGGGCAAAGACAACTTAGACCAAGGAGTATTTGAGTTTCACCCATTGAATATATATTACCAAGAAGAAACAGTTCAATCAATGTCATTTTCTTCTATGAAAATGGTATAATTTAACCCTAACATCCATTTCTGGTAACCTCAATGGGTAGATGAGATGGTGAAAGCCTTAGGCAGCAGAGAAGTTGAATTGAAGGTCTATAAAACAATATAGTATTTCAAACATATATTAGAATTCTATTTTGACCCAACCTTAAAGGCTTGTCGAATGCCTTGTGCATTTAGTCGTCATTTTTCCCCCCTATTTTGATCAACTTCGCCTTGAATTTTTTGGGCACACCCAAAAAAGTTTTTGTATATAATACTCAAAGCACAAAATAATAAATTTTAACCAAATAAAAGCTTAAATAAAAGGAACCAGAGATGTTGGACTGATACTTAGCTAACAAAATCAAAAATCTGATAAACAATGGGTTTAAAACTTCTTAAAATGCCCATTCTACTCCCTCTTTGATTTTGAGAGAGCTTTCTTCCTTTGTCCAAGCATGTATGTGTACATGTGAGGGCTACCTGCAGTAGATAACACCATCAGATTAATCAACAAGCAATTCAGAAAGTCAAACTATCATTATAATCCAATTTGATGAATGAAAAAAAAATTTAAAAAAAGATTGTCTGTCAAAAGTTGACGACAAATCATGCCTGGGACATAGATTCCGAGGACAAGAATTGCAGCATAGAAGTAATCAAATGAGAAATTCCATTTGTTAGGCATCCGTACACAATATTTCTCTGATTCCTGCAGACATCAAAGTTTAATCAGGGCAAATATTCAAACATGTTCTTTAAAATAATAATAATAAAAAAATAGTGCTTATCAGGTTTGAACATGAGCAACAGATAGACTTATGAGATGAACACAATGTAAAATTATTTGATTCATAATCTCCGAACTTCTATTAGTGTGAATTACACTAACACTGCTACTACTGCACTGTGGCATTTGGACTATGGTTTTCTCAGCAATCCAACAATGCTATACTTGAAAATTAGCAGAAAAGTTTCACAGTGGTGGTGTAGTTGTTGCATACAATTCAGTTAAGATATATACAATTTCAACAAAAGAAAACTGTAATACAAGTACTACCATACATGCATCATTGAGTTTATTACCTTGATGTAAGGCATGGCAATATAAATTAGACCAACTTCACTGGTGATGCCGCTAGGATACAGCAGTAAAAAGGTGCTATACCTGCACTAAATAATGTCAATATAATTTCCTTACATAAAAAATGAAACTAGACAATTATCTGATGAGTATAAATTGCATGGTTCACACCTGAGCCACATGAGCCCGGACGGTGCAGAGCCAAGAGCCTCCTTTGTGCCAAAGAAAGAATAACGAATAATCTAATATGACAAGAAATAAAATATATAATTAATTATAGCACAACTGGTGCTTTTATTACAAACTTATCCAAATGAACACATTGAGGACAAATATCAAAAGGAAACAATTCCGAACTATTGGTATGCATGAATAAATTCCAAACTCATCATATAAATACACTTTTCAACTTGCACTTTGAGTTTGGTTGACTCATAGGACCTGACAACTACAAGTGCCACTGTACCACACATGTACCAACAGACAACAGTTTTATCAAAATTGAAATTGCTGTTACCATTTACTACAACAAATCTTATATCAGCATTTGTGCTGGTAAATTTGGATGGCTGAATCTGATGCTACTAGAATGTTTCACTGTTTCCATATTAATGAGTATTTGCATTAAAATAAAAAGGCTTAAAATTGTTAAAATAAAATTATTGCTTGTACTTCACAGAAATTTTGGCTGAAAGAATATATTACAAAGCACAAAAATATCAAGAAACAGATAGGAGCACCATCAGATGGCAAATTCTGAGGTCCTGTTTATTACCAAGTTGTTTTTGAATCGTAAGATAAAAGTACTCAACTCAAATTAACAAAGCCTTTTCCCAACTAGTTGGGGTAGGCTACATGAATCTTGTCTGGCCATTCCACTCAATCAAGATAGAAGCCCAGGAGCCAAAAAAACTCTAGAGTTTAAATTCTCTTCTCACCTGACTAGGACTCCATACAACTGGCGTAAGGTACAGATAAGTATTATGTTCTGGTAGAGGCAATGGTATGACAAGGTGGGAGTGGAATTGTTAGTCATGGAAGTAGTAGCTTGTTGGTGTTGCCAGAACAAAGGCAGTATTATGAAAAGTTATGTGGGTTTGGAAGTTCAGCAAGTGATGGAGTCAATCTAGAGGCAATGGTGACAGTGGGGACAGTGGCGGGGCCAAAAGCATTCTCCTATCCTAGTGGTGGTATTATGGTCATGGAGGTCATAGCTGATCCAAAGGCAGAGAGCTGTGTAAAGGAAAGTGGTATATTAGATTGCTGAGTTGTTGGCAGTAGTATGCAGGGACAGTAAAGCTCGTGGTAATAGAAGTATCAATTAGAGGTCAAAACAGGCTACCTACCTTGATTGAATATGATCCCCTAAGCACGTTACCTACCTCTAATTATGAAGAATATAAATTGAATATTAGAACAGTGAAACTCAATAGGATAATTTTCAAAACAGTACCACAAAAAGTATGTCTTTCTGCTTTTTCCAGACAAAAAGCATGAAAAAATAAAATAAAAAAATGCAAGTAATCAATTCAACTGTAGTGGGCAAGGCTAAGGAAAATTTAACAAATAAGCAAGCTTCAAACCAAAATGTTCAAGGGACATTGTAATAAATTGTAATTGAAGTAGCAATTGTGAACTAACCTCTGTGATAGACCAGCTTATGACCAAAGAGCTAACAAGTATGTGAGTCCGAGTCTGCCAACCAAAAACTTCATTTTGTAAGCCCCTTTTTATTTATTTATTATTATTATAAATAGAACATAAAAAAGGAAAAATACAATATGGTTTCTAACCTCAGGAAAACTCCACAAGATGCCCCAGGTTACATACAACCTTGAACTTATTTGTGGCAGCGTCGCTGTGACTGGAGATCTTACCAAACCTTTTGAGCAAACAAAAGATAAAACAGAACACAAACACAAAAGTGCTTATTTGGTTTAACACAAAATCTTGTCTCCATGAAACCATAGCTTATCATCAGAAAGAGTCCTCACCTACTAGACCATGAAGTATCTGTTCCAAGACATAGGAAAACAAATAAGACACATCAAATAATCCCACAATAAAAAGGACAATAAATAAGTAAATAAATAAATAAATTGTGTGAGTGTGTATCTGGTTACTGAAAACACACAGTAGAATTTGTTAATGTTGTGTTTGGCGCATGAATTTGTGGAAGGAAAAAAAAAAAAAGAAATTTTATTTTTTCTTCACAAATCTCTCCACAAATCCAAGATTCAAACAGAACTTTGATGACACATCTGGAAATCTATAGAAAATAAATTAAAGGGGAAATGACAGTGCAGAGTAGAAAATCAAATTTTTTTTGTAAAACATGGGGTGCAAGTCTGAGTTGCACCCTCCATGTTTGTGTAATTTTTTTTATCTGTTTGTTTGTTTCACTGATATGCAATTTTCCAAAATTAAACAAGAGAAAAATACATAATTTGCATTTCTCTCACTATGTTCTTTAAATAATGTTGGAAAATATAATTACAGGTAAAATTTAATTTATGACAGTGGTTGTCCTTGACCCAACAAAAAGTAGGGGCAGAATGAGAGAGTAAATATGGATGGACCCAGAACCAATATTAATTCCAAAAGTATTATTATACAAATTAACAAAATCTTCAATTTCTCTTACTTACCCACTTACGTGTTTGGTTGGAGAATTTGAGGAGAGATTTGAAAAGGATAAGGGAAAACTAGTTTCACACACCTTTTCCCTTTTCCTTTCCAAATCTCTCCCCAAATCCCTCAACCAAACACAGCATTAGTCTATTGAAGTAGGTTATATTTCAGATTTTAAAACTTTAATTATTGCATACTAGGTAGTAAAAAAAGTTGAGAAAGATTTGTTAATTTTTTCTAATTCCAAATTAACTTCCTCCATAGAGAGCCTGGATTAATTTCTTCTTGAGGAGTCATTAAATCATATATAATCAAACAACCCCCACAAAATTAGAAAAAGGAATTAAATAAAAATATTGGGTGAAGAAAGATTTGGGTACCTCCAAAACGGCGGCGGATTGAGCGAGGAGAAGAGGCTTTTCAACAGCGTCGTAGACATGTTCATGGCCCGACTCCATGAGAGTTTTCAAAGCAAGATAAAGCACTTGGAACCTGTACTACACACACATCAATCAGATCAGAAGAAGAAGAAGAAGAAGAAACAAGAGCTACAGAGAAGAGAATTCGTAATTCATATGAGGGGAGGGACTTGCCAGCCGACGAAGACGGTCCAATTGTAGATGGTGAGGTAGGTACGTCTTACAAGTGAAAGAAAACTCGCCATTAGAGAGACCTGATCTGAGTGAGTTTCAGAGTTGGAGAGAGAGAGAGAGAGAGAGATTGGGGATTTGAATAAGAATTAATAAGTAGAGAGAAAATCAAATGGGAGCCATGAATAATAAATTGATGTAGGTGAGCCGATCAACCACTCCCGTTTTGCTTACTGCTTCTCTCTCCCAACTCTCTCATTATTGTCTCAACTTCCAACAGATTTTTCACCTATCTTTATTTTTATTTTTTAAAATGATAATTTTTATAATTTGACCAATTATAAATATTTATTATCAAAAAATTTTAATTAACAGAATTAATCAAAAAAATAAATTTTTTAACTATTCTCTTATATAATAATTTGAAATAAATTTTTAGCATCGTTAAAAATTGTTAATTTATTTGATGATTTATTAATAAAAGAGATAATTTGTTATGTAATTAAAAATTTTAAGGGATAAAATGTAATTTCTAGAATTATAAGGAATAAATTATATTTTAAATGGATATGAGAGGGTGTATTTATAATTTACCTTTTCTAAAAATTATATTCACATCTCTCTCTTGGAATTGAGAAAAATTATAAGTTTTTTTTTTCTAAGAAACATTTTCTCTTGACCTTAAGGACAAGTAAAATATATGTGTTAGTTTTAGGCCATTAACTTATTTTTAGACAAAATTATTTCAAGTATTATTTTAGAGAGATTACATACTAGAGAGATTACATACAAGTGAAAGAAGGAGAAAAAAAATTGTAGCACATGAATGGTTGCAAGTGACATTTGCACCCCCACAATATTTTATTTGTACCCCACCACACATACACTTGCACTTCCATATGCTGGAGCCACTTCATTAGCATAGTTTGAAATCCCCTTCTATTGGTCTGAGGGTGCGCCACAGGGGAGGCCTTATGCTGCTAATGACTAATTAGATTATATGACTTCCCTTTGGTGATTAGCTTTAGTCAAAGGAAGAGAACCCGGTGCGTGGAAGCCTTGATTTAAGCGGTGATGTAACACCTTCAATCAATCGAATCAAGCACGACAAATGCGCATTGGAAAGAAGGAATAGATTCACATGTTTGTAATTTTTTTTTCCCCTTCTTCTACTTGCATGTAATTCCCCCATTGTTTTATTACTTCATCACCCTTATCGCCATTGTTACCTCTAACCACCAATGGCTGCCGATGCTAACTTTTCAGCAACTCTCCAACACAATGAAATTTCTTTGATTCAGTGAAAATTCGTCGTATTAAGTCAATTTTTTTTTTTCAACTCAGTGAAAATTCACTAAGTCAATGAAATTTTATTGTAAAATTGTCAAATTTCTTAGTAGAATGGTCTTTGTTGATCAACAAAATTTCTCTGTTCAAATGCAACAAACTTTTTAATTATGAGGACAAAATGTACAATACCAAATTTTAATATGAAAAATATCTTAATTTAAGGAAAATTTCAATCCAAATTATGAAATTTAATCTATATCAATATAGATAAATTTTTCTATGTTTCAACACAGAAACAAAGAAAAATACAGTGATAGAAAATTCTATTTCAACACAAAGACATAAGAAAATTTTTGTTTCAACATAGACAAAAATAGAGATAGAAATTTTGTGTCTCAATATAACGACTCCAGTTTGAACCCGACTCATTTATTGTTTTGGATCCGGAATTCCTTTGTCTTATTGGTTGTTCAATTTCTTTTCATCTTATTGTTTGTTGGGTTTGGTTATTGGAATTTTTGGTTGAGTTTGAAACAAGTTGGGGTCTGTTTTCAAAGAGTTGATTGCCTAGAATATTGCTTGTTCGCTCGAGTGACACTTCTTGCGCTTGAGCGGTCTTTTATAGTCTGCAAACTACTAAGGGTTTGATATCTGCACTCGAGTGACGCTTTTTATGCTCGAGTGAAGTTTTGTAGGTCTAAACTACTAAAGGAATACATTGTGTGCTGGAGCGACCATTCTTATGCTCGAGCGGTGTCTTCGTTGTGTCTGAACGCTCAAGCAATCTGTGCGTATATCAGGCTGAAAATGGTCACTTTTGAGTCATTTTCTCATATCTCTCTCTCTCTCTCTTTCTCTCTCTATCTATCTATCTAAAACACTCCAAAACCTAGATCTATTTACTCTCTCTCTAGAAAACCATCTCAAAACCTCAAATACATTTTGATCCGTTGATTTCTATACCATAGTCCTTTTGATAAAAACGTAGAGCTCACCTAGAGTTTTGTTTTGATCAGAGCAAAGTTCGTTTTCGACTTCGTTAAGTTTCAACTCTTGTTTTTCTTGGTTTTTGTCTTTGAAGTAGGGATTACTTTGACCATTTTTATGATTTTTAACTTAGTTATTTGTTTTTCTAAACAAGATAGTGATTTGGAGATATTTGGATAAAACCTAGGGTTTGGTTTTTGTTACGACCCAAACCCGCCCCTATAGGTTTAGCATCGTAACCGGCCAGTAATCCTTAGATTACCAAAGGCCTCTTGGCATGATAACATATAGCAGGGGTTGCAGAAGCAATTAATCAAGACATACATAGTCCATAGAGCTATGCAGACATATATGGAACCGATAACTTAAAACTTTTTTTTATAACAGTGATACAAACTTTACACATCACTTCCAGATACACATTACCAGACGTTTTGTCCAACCACAACATGGTATAAACTTAGCTTAACATGATTACAAAAATAGCCATGAAACTTGACTTCAAACGGAACCTCCTCGGGAGGCACAAAGGTTGGCTGACCAAAATGGAGACTTAGGCCATCAACTCTGGGCCTGGTCACGGGCCTGCTCACCTACATACATAATATAAATAGTGAGCTAAAGCCCAATGAATAATAACAAAGTAAAGACTTTAATGAATGATGTCCATAACATATCTTAAATCTTATAATAGAGAGAATCATAATCAGATAACGGAACAGAATCATAATCTTGTCCATATTCAAATTCATGTGTGGTACATCCATTAGCACAAACATGTTTCTTGGGTCAAGCTTATTAAGTCCCATAAAGGAACCTCCGGTACCGGGTAGCATATCTCATACATCGGCCACGGTATTATTTTCCCCGGGCGGCGAGGGCCTGTGCCACGGTATTGTTTCCCCCGGGCGAGGGCTTGGGCCATGGTATTATTTCCCCTGGGCCACGGTATTAACCCCCGGACTAGGGCCTTATGACCATAAGCCACAGTATTATGTCCCCTGGGTGAGGGCCTCTGCTAAGGATACCACAATTACGTTTCAAAGAAAATTGGACAATCATTCATTCATACAAAACATAGCATTTTAGAAACTTATCATTTTGTATCATCATAAAATAATTAAAGTTAAACATAACTTTACAGAGTTATTACTCACAGATAATTGGTAGCTCCAATCAGATGGCAAAGTGGGCAATTCACTTATCTTGAGGCGCATGACCTACATAATATGGTAGATACATACGTTGAATACACACGCTTGGTTTAAAAATAACTTATTTCATTGTTCTTAGTGTATCTCTAGCCTTTAACCTCATTATAGAGTCTTAAATATGGCCTAGGAATGCCTAGGATGGGATGAGGATGCAAAAATGTATTTGTAACACTTAGCTAAATTTTTGCTGAAATAGGGGTCTCGCTCAAGCATGGCTTTCTTCGCTTGAGCGGATATGCCAAATCAGAGTGGTTGCTCGAGCATGGACTCCTTCGCTCGAGTGGTCTGTAAAATGTGAAAAAGTTCTGGTTGCATGAAATCTCCGCTCGATGCTCGCTCGAGCGTGAGACATAGTTCTTCGCTCGAGCGCAAGTCTTGTCGCTCGAGCGTGTGTCTAAACACGCAAATTCCTGAGAGCTTGCAATTTACGCTCGAGCTAGCCTTTTGTAGCTTGAGCGGAAGCATGAAAACAAAGACGGTCTCTTGAGCGTAGGGTTCCTCGCTCGAGCGTGGAAGCAAAATTCTGGGTTTTCCAGATTTGCTCCCAAGCTTCAAAACATGAACCTAAACCCTCAAAACTCATCCTCCTGGGCCAAAATTCTGGAAGATATTTAGAAACTCACAAAACATCATGGTTTAAAGATCATTTCATGAAATCAAGGCCCAAAAGTATGCCAATTGAACAAAATTCCAACATAAACTTTATGAATGTTTCAAGAACACAACATGCAAGAATTTTCTTGAACTCAACCTCTTCAAAACATGATCAAACTTGACAATTGGATAGAAAACATGGTGAATAACCAAAATGTAAGTGAGATGAACACATGCATGAAAGAATTCTTTGAAAACATCCTCAATTTGTGAAGAAATGAACATGTATGCATGGTATGGCCCAAATCTACCCAATTCTAGTGCAATTCCTACATGAATTCACTTAATTCATCAATAATCTTGTAGATCCAACTTAATTACTCAATTAAGAGCTTAATCCCTTACCTAGAGGCTTGAATCTACAAGAGTTGAAGTTGAAACCCTCTAATCTTCTTCATTTAGACAACAATTCTAGCAATCCTTGGTTTTGAATTCAAATTCTCAAGGCTTGGACCAATTCTCCCTTTTCTCCCTCACTCTCACGTTTGTATCATCCAAGGAATGGATTGGGAGTGTTTTGGTGCTCAAAGAAGTCCACTAATGCCTCAATTAGATTTGGACAAAAGTGTAATTAATTTAAAGCCAAATAAAAGGACATTAATTTAATCTAATTTAATCGTTCCAAATCGACTTTTAATTAAACTTACCATAAAATTCCATAAATCCTAATTAACATATAAATCAAGTCAATTTCTGAATCGGATGCCGATAAGGCCTTCAATTCGCAAATCAAAACTAAGACGTGAATAGATCTTTCTACGTTAAATAGACATAAACACAAAATGATGCAATGCACATATAATCGACTCGGGATTTCTTCTTAATTACTTATCTGGCATACTTAAACATGAATTAGTGTTAATCATAGGTCGGGGTTGTTACAGTTTTGAAATCAAAAGAGGGGTTTTCAAATTAGGCTTTTGTATATGATTGTAGCTTTGTAAAAATGGTTGGGTTGTGATAAATGGTAGATTTTATCCATGGAAATTGATTTTTAAAGAAATTAGGTTTTTGCCATAAATTGTGAGAATTTGATTTTTGTAAAGAGGAAATGGAATTAATGTTGGTTTTATGGAATTGGAACAATGATGATGATGAGGATGGAGTTGGATATGAATTATCACTCCTAATTGAAAATGTTGGAAAGAATATCTATGTTGAAAATTATCTTTCTGTTTAAAGATATTTGTTTTGGGCTATCAGTGGAGAATAGCCATGATTGTTGTAGAAATTGCATGAGAATTAGGTGAATTGAAACTATTATCTCATCCATTTGCATTGAGCATCGTAACATATTTAACACATTGAAATTGTTGTTATTTTGAGAAAAAAAAGTGAATACCTTGGTGAATCTAGGTAGAAGTGTAGTTGTGGAATTATGTTGGCCTGCGTGTTCTTGGTGAAAGTCCAGAAACCTGCGCAATTAAGTGTCGAGCCTTCCAGTTAATACCGGTAAAAATGACAAATTAATAGTGGTTGTAGCCTACTTGTAGACACATCCTAGAGATTCTAGTGTTGTATCTACTGCCCTGTTTTCTACCGAAATGGAATTGTTTTCATGAATTGTAATATAAATCTGACACAGCATGGTTTGAAAAGAGATATAAATTGTTTTGACAAGAGCATTGCATGCATCCACTTTATAACTTTGTTAAGATTCATATACTGTGTTAGAGTATCTTTACTGGGTTTTGGCTTACCCTACATGGAAAAAATCATTTTTAGGTACTGATGATATGCCTCTGCCAAGGCAATAGCTTGGGAGGACTGGGAGCTAAGAGCTTCTGTTTTTGTTATTGTTGTCTTTATTTTGTACAAGCCTAAGGCTTTATTTGTATTGAGTTTAAACTCACTTTTGTTGTAACCAAGCACTATCTTGGAAAGTTGTAACCAATAGGGCATTGCCATATATGTTTACTCCTATTTCATATCTTGTACCAATGACACATACTATAGATTCAGGGTTAGAACTTGTGAATGTATTACTGCATGTGTTACACTTTTGTAAAGAGTAAAGCTTATGAATGGAAGAACATTATGCTTTGTCATCTGTTAGTAATTAATAGCTGTTGTGAAATGGTCTTATTGTAATATTTTTGGGACATTACACTCAATATAGAGAAAAACACAGAGACAGAGAAAATAACAAGAAAAGAAATGAAGGGAGAGAGGAGATGTGTGGCACCTGAGTTTTTTGCTCCGCTCGAGCGAAGCTTTTCTCGCTCAAGCTTAGATATCTAGCTCTTAGTAAATGGCAACTTTGCAAGTGGGTTGTGTCATGACCCAACCCTAGGGGCTTAGGGTTGGAATCGCAACTTACTAACTTTTTCTATTTGTAGCAAATTAAACTGCGCAAGCGGGAATAAAAATAATTAAACAGGAAATTATTCCATTTCACTATTTTAATAAGAGAAAATACATTTATAGAGCTTTTAGTATTTTATTATTTAGTGACCGGCCCTAAGTAGATCAAAAGGGAGCAAAAATAAAAAATAATAAAAAAGAAAGACAAAATAGTGGTTCAACATCAATCCACGTGCGAGTTCCATTTCGTGAGGTTATGGGTTTCCCCTTATATCTCGCCACCTGAAATGGTAACAGTTATAAGCATACAACAGAGTGAGAAATATTATGCCAAGAGTATAAGGAATACAAAATAACCATGGATAGTTAGTTAAGCCAAAACATTTACATAACTCAATTTGGTAAATAAATCTTTTAAGTGGTAGAAACTGAAATACAGAAATTATATAAATAAATAACCATAACTACGATGTAGCGAGTAATGCGAATGTAATGCAGTAATGTAGGTCACGTAAGTGACAATCGTACAGAGATGTCAATGGATCCATGGCAAACAGAGGACCACAAAGTGGTCAAATAGAGGCCAATGATTATTTAAGTCCCCCAAGGCGTGGAACTCCCGTGGTGGTACTTACAAAACATAATTGTTTATAAGGTCATAGTCAAATATTCTTTAAAATTTAAACAAACATATTCATGGGTTTCATTTAAACAAATAGAGTTTAGAAATTAATCCAGGTAACTGAAATATTTCTAAAACATAACTTGAATTAATATAATTTATAAAATATAACTTGTATAAAATAAATTATGGTAAGTCAAAACATACGTAAAATATATTATGGTAACTCAAGGTATAATATAACTCACCTTAAGATTGAGTCTTACTATTTCCTTTCTATTTTTCCTATCTTTTCGAAACTTTTTTTCCTCCTTTCGGTCTCTCTTTATTTCACTCTCTTATTTCCCTCATTCCTTTACCTCAGTTCGTAGTTCCCCCCCCCCCCAACTTCTTATATACATGCAAACTCATGATGTCTCCATAGGGTGACTCATTCTCCCTAAAGCTAGGTGGCACATATGACATCCAACCATCTCTCCTGAGAGATTATAATCTACTAATTAATTGCGAGTAATCGATTGGCTTTATCTTATCAGCAAGCTTATTATTATTATTTGTTTACTCTAACTTTTGCATTTATTTATTTACTATCTTTAACTCTAATTTGGCCAAACTAGTATTATAATTCTGTATTTGTGTTAATTTGGTCCCAAATAATACTTTCTAATTAATCCAATATTTGATAACCCAATGCCAAATTAGACTTAGATATTTATTTCTTATTATTTATTTATTTAATAATATATCACCACATACAACCATAATTATATTTAATTATAAATATTTATGTGGTATTTAATTAAACGTTCAAGGTGTCACATTTCTCCTCTTCTAAATAGAAGTTTGTCCCCAAACTTGACGTACCTTAATTTTCGAAGAGGTGTGTGTACTTGGCTCACATTTGACTTTCCGTTTTCCACATAGCTTCTTTGATACGATGATTTTGCCATAAGACCTTTACCAATGGTATGGACTTGTTTTGGAGAACTTGATCACGACGATCGAGAATTTGCACTGGTTGCTCTTCATAAGAGAGATCTTCCTGAACTTCCAGATCCTCGTAATCAACAACGTGCTCTGGATCTCGAAGGTACCGTCGAAGCATTGAAACGTGAAACACATCGTGGACATTGGATAGTTCATGTGGTAGTGCAAGGCGATAGGCTACAGGACCAATTCTTTCTAGTATCTTGAATGGCTCGATGTAACGTGGGTTTAGCTTTCCTCACTTTCCAAATCGAATCACTCCTCTTGTCGGTGAGATCTTGAGGAACACACGATCCCCTACTTGAAATTCCAAGTCCCATCTCCGAGTATTTGCATAACTTTTCTGGCAGCTTTGAGCAGTGCGAATTCGCTGTTAGATGAGTTGGATTTTCTCACTTGTGACTTGCACGATCTCGAGGCCTAACCATTTCCTGTCCCCGACTTCCGTCCAACATAAAGGTGATCGACATCTCCTTCCATATAGAGCTTCGTACGGTGCCATTCCAATGCTTGCTTGGTAGCTGTTGTTATAGGCGAATTCCACTAAAGGTAGGTGCTCATCCCAGTTACCTTTGAGGTCCAATATGCATACATGTAACATGTCTTCCAACGTCTGGATTGTTCTTTCAGATTGCCCATCGGTTTGTGGATGATAAGCCGTGCTAAACTTCAGTGCAGTCCCCAAAGCTTCTCGTAATTTGTTCCATAAGTGAGACACAAAGTGGGGGTCTCGGTTAGACATGATTGAAACTGGGATACCATGTAAACGAATAATTTCCTTGATGTATAAATTGGAAAACTTATTAAGGGAGTACATGATTTTGATTGCTAAAAAATGCGCCGACTTCGTCAATTGGTCTACTATAACCCACATTGCATCATTCTTCGAAAATGACTGTGGCAGCCCGACCACGAAGTCCATAGTAATGTGCTTCCATTTCCATTCAGGAATAAAGAGTAGTTGCAGCAGTCCTGCAAGTTTCTGATGTTCTGCTTTAGCACGCTGACAATGCAGACATTTGGAGACATGGCTTGCTATATCTCTTTTCATTCTTGTCCACTAGTAGTGTTCCTTCAGATCATGGTACATCTTTGTGTTGCCAGGGTGGACTACAAATCTCGAGTTATGAGCTTCCTCCAGTATCTTCTTTTTGAGTTCCGGGATGTCGGGTATGCAAATTCGATTTCGAAATTTCAGTATCCCTTTGCTTATAGTGAAATCAGGGTCAGTCGTATTCCTTTGTTCCTTGTACTTTTTCTTCAAAAATTTATCTTCCCATTGGCGCGCTTTAATTTCTTCAATCAATGTAGGCTCCACGGTTATATTGGTGAGCAACCCATTGATCTTGCAGGAAATGAGAGTACATGCCAAACTTCTAGTCGTCTTTTGGCTCAGTGCATCTGCCACCATGTTAGCTTTGCCTGGATGTTGATGGATCTCTACATCATAGTCTTTCATAAATTCTAGCCACCGCCATTGCCTCATATTCAAATCCTTCTGTGTGAACATATATTTAAGGCTCTTATGGTCAGTGTAAATCTCGCAGGTTGCACCGTAGAGATAATGACGCCAGATTTTGAGGGCAAAGATTACCACAACCAATTCCAAATCATGAGTCGAGTAGTTCTTTTCGTGAGTCTTTAGTTGTCGCAACGCATAAGCAATGAATTTTCCGTTTTGCATGAGAACGCAACCCAAACAATTGTATGAGGCATCACTATAGATTACGAACCCATCTGCTCCTGTAGGGAGTGCTAGTATAAGAGCTGACACAAGTCGACTTTTTAATTCTTGAAAGCAACGCTCCTGTTTATCAATTCATTCGAATGGTGTATTCTTCTGAGTTAGCTGGGTCAAGGGTGATGCTATCTTTGAGAAATCTTGCATGAAGCGTCGATAATAGCCAGCTAGACCCAAGAAACTTAAGATTTCTGACAGATTAGTAGGTCGTGGCCAGTCCACGATTCCTGTAACTTTTTGGGGGTCAACCGAGATGCCATCTTTGTTAATGACGTGACCGAGAAAGTGTACACTAGTGATCCAGAATTCGCATGTCTTTAACTTGGCGTAAAGTTTGTGATAACGCAGTGTTTGTAGAACTGTTCGTAAGTGCTACTCATGGGCCTCTGGTGACTTGGAGTATATGAGGATGTCGTCAATGAAGATGATGACGAACTCATCAAGATAGGGTTTGAATACTCGGTTCATGAGGTCCATGAAGGCTGCTAGGGCATTTGTGACGCCAAAAGGCATGACAAGAAACTCGTAGTGCCCGTAACGGTTTCTGAAGGAAAATTTTTTGATACTTTCCGTTTTGACTTTTAGCTGATGGTAGCCAGAACGCAAGTCGATTTTGGAGAATACTTGGGCGCCTTGAAGTTGATTGAACAAGTCATTGATTCATGGCAAACGGTACCAATTCTTGATGGTGACCTTGTTCAGCTCCCGGTAATCGATGCATAATCTCATCGTGCCATCATTTTTCTTCACGAACAATACTGGAGCTCCCCAAGGTGAGGTACTAGGTCGAATGAAACCTTTGTCCAGGAGTTCTTGGAGTTGAGTCTTCAGCTCTTTCAATTCCATCATCGACATGCGATAAGGAGCTTTTGATATAGGTTACATGCCAGGTTGGGTTTCAATGGTAAATTCGATTTCTCGATCAACCGGAACACTGGGTAACTCTTCAAGAAAAACATCCAGGAACTCTCGTACTACGAGGATTGCATCAATGGTGGGGGCCTCTTTTTGTGTATCGATCACATAACAAATATAACCACCGCAACCTTTTCTTAGAAGTCGTTAGGTTGTCATGGAGGATATAATACAGGAAGGGTTGGAAACTCCAGCCCTATCAAAGACAAGTTCGGGTTCGTTTGGTAGCCTGAGGAAGACCATTTTGGCTTTACAATCAATAGAGGCGTGGTTGGCAGCCAGCCAATC
The DNA here is from genome assembly GCA_025200525.1 of Camellia lanceoleosa. Lineage (NCBI taxonomy): Eukaryota > Viridiplantae > Streptophyta > Magnoliopsida > Ericales > Theaceae > Camellia > Camellia lanceoleosa. The sequence continues at coordinate 137,145,309 of CM045758.1, read as the reverse complement.
CATACCTAAGATCACATCAAAGTTCCCAATGCGGAAAGAAATCAAGTCTACATATAAGGTTTTGTCTCTTAAGGATATAGTACATGATCTGTACACATCAGTACTACAGGCAGACTTACCAGAAAGAAAGGACACAGACAATATATATCCTAATGGTTCGGGTGTTGATGCTAACTTGGCAGCAAAGTGTGGTGCAACAAAAGAATGAGTTGACCCAGAGTCAATGAGGACGTGAGCTAAATGACCACAGACAGAAAGTGTACTTGACACAACATTTTCGGTAACTTCTGATTTCCAGGTACCAAGGCGAAAGCCCGTTATTGGCATTTTTGGTCCTTCCTCTCTCCTCCAGGTCCTGCGGGTTTTCCGACTGGGCCAGAGAGGCTGGCTGTAGGATTAGTAAGCTTTGGACAATCCCTCAGTAAATGGCCAACTTGACTGCATTTAAAACATGCTCCCGTGTCTCGATGGCATTGTTCCCAATGAGCCTTTCCACAAGTAGGACAAATTGGAACAGTGCCACATCGGGGGTTGGTAGGACCTTGATAGCCTGAACTGGTTGTGCCCATATTCACCTTTTTAGGAGGCACAACACCGGGTCTTCTGTTGTCTCTTTCCCAGAATCGCTTCTTTTGGCTTGGTTTCCCAAAAAGCGAGGCTTTAATCCATTTTTCTATAATGTATGCCCGGTCTACCACTTCTGCATAGGTCGGCAATTTCAAGACCTCGAGCCTATCTTTAATTTCAGCATCCAATCTTACTTCAAATTTTCTTATTTTTCGAGTTTCGATGAGGATGACGTATGTTGCAAACCTAGCGAGTTAAGTGAACTTGCTCTCGTATTCGGCCACCGTCATGGTTCCTTGCTTTAGATGTATAAATTTGGATGCCTTCTGTTCCCGCAATGAATCTGGGAATTATTTTTCGTAGAATACTTCCAAGAATCTTGCCCAAGTTGTAATTTCTTCTTTGGCCAGAGTGAGAAGCCATCATTCCTGTGCATTGTCTTTGAAAGTGAAAATGGCAAAAGTTACCTTTTGTCTTTCAGTGCAGGGTAGGGCGCGAAAAATCTTTTCCATGTCTTTAACCCAAGCGTCTGCTACCATTGGGTCTGGGCCACCAGTAAATATGGTGGGTTTTAGATCTTGAAACTGTTTTATGGTAACTGGTTCTTCTTGTCGTTTCGGTGTCCCATAGTTGATGTTAGTTTGTAAGGCTTGCAAAAAGCCAGTAACCACTCTTTCCATTATTCTTTCCATCGATTCAGTGCCACTGACTGATGACTCACTTCCGTTACCATTATTGGCCATTCTACAAAGTAATAAACGAGGCATTATATTCACAACGCAGCATACGTGTAAGCATATGTAGAGAAAACTATATCTATATAAAATGCCAACTTTACTATTTTTACAATTAATATTACATCAGTCAGAATATGTTAGTGTCCCATCCATGTGGTAAACAAAACAAAAAGACAACAAAAAAGGATCAGAACACATCATGGTCAGTATACAAAAAGGTTTCCTTCTACCAAATCTAGAGTGGTGGGTCAAATGGGCCAAAAAACCATGGGAAATAGTGTTGTATAAAAAACTCAAATTCCCATCCTAACTAGATTACACCAAAACACATCTATGCTACTTGGACTGTGAAAATGGGAATGGACTGTATGTATCCCAAAAATGCTTGATCAACAATCCAGTCGGGTGTCTCAACATATGACAGGTCATTATTAAAGTCAACATTTTGAATATTAATGATTTCCAGTGGGTTAGGGACTGTGGTGAAAATATAGTCCTCAGAGTACACATTCCCTCTTCTGGCCACAAAATTTGGGGGTAAAGGGCCTATGATATAGTGTGAGTGGTCATGTCCCGGGGCAACGCCAAGGACACGAAATGGTCCAAGAAAACGTCTGCGTGTATCAATAAGGCTTTGTCTCCATAGTAAATGTGAGACATCGGTAGGGTCAGCCTAGATATAAACTGGCCGACCCATCAACTAGGTAAGGCCTGGGTGTAGTCCTCTGATTATGTCCTCTGAATCTCCCCTACCCTCAGGTGAGGCAAGAGTGGGGTGCTCGGCTAAAATCTCGTCTAAATTAATGGCCTCGAGCTCATCCCAAAACGCATCATCAAGATTAATCTTTGACATTCCTATAACATCAGAATAAACGTGAGATTTTACACAAAAAGACTAACGTTGCAGGTAAATATTTATTCTTCTTATTATTATTTTATTTTATTTTATCTTATTTTATTTTATTATGTTTATTTAGCTATATGGTTTTATTTATAGATTAATTTATAACTTTTCGAACTTCTTGATTAAATTAAAATAGTTTTTTTTTTTGAACCGTTGCTCTGATACCACCTTTTGTCGCGACCCAACCCCAGGGGCTTAGGGTTAGAATCGCAACTTACTAACTTTTTCTATTTGTAGCAAATTAAACTGCGCAAGCGGAAATAAAAATAATTAAACAAGAAATTACTCCATTTCAATATTTTAATAAGAGAAAATACATTTATAGGGCTTTTATTATTTTATTATTCAGTGACCGGCCCTGAGTAGATCAAAAGGGAGCAAAAATAAAAAATAAAAATAAAAAAAGACAAAATAGTGGTTCAACATCAATCCACGTGCGAGTTCCATTTCGTGAGGTTATGGGTTTCCTCTTACATCTTGTCACCTGAAATGGTAACAGCTATAAGCATACAACAGAGTGAGAAATATTATGCCAAGAGTATAGGGAATACAAAATAACCATGGATAGTTAGTTAAGCCAAAACATTTACATAACTCAATTTGGTAAATAAATCTTTTAAGTGGTAGAAACTGAAATACAGAAATTATATAAATAAATAACCATAACCACGGTACAGAACAGAACAGAACAGAACAGAGGTCACAGAAGTGACAATCAGAACAGATGTCAATGGATCCATGATAAACAGAGGACCACAAAGTGGTCAAACAGAGGCCAATGGTTATTTAAGTCCCCCAAGGCGTGGAACTCCCGTGGTGGTACTTACAAAACATAATTGTCTATAAGGTCATAGTCAAATATTCTTTAAAATTTAAACAAACATATCCATGGATTTCATTTAAACAAATAGAGTTTAGAAATTAATCCACGTAACTGAAATATTTCTAAAACATAACTTGAATTAATATAACTTATAAAATATAACTTGTATAAAATAAATTATGGTAAGTCAAAACATACGTAAAATATATTATGGTAACTCAAGGTATAATATAACTCACCTTAAGATTAAGTCTTACTATTTCTTTTCTATTTTTCCTATCTTTTCGAAACTTTTCTTCCTCCTTTCGGTCTCTCTTTATTTCACTCTCTTATTTCCCTCATTCCTTTACCTCAGTCGTAGTTCCCCCCCAACTTTTTATATACATGCAAACTCATGATGTCTTCATAGGATGACTCATTTTCCCTAAAGCTAGGTGGCACAGATGGCATCCAACCATCTCTCTTGAGAGATTATAATCTACTAATTAATGGCGATTAATTGATTGGCCTTATCTCATCAGCAAGCTTATTATTATTATTTGTTTACTCTAACTTTTACATTTATTTATTTACTATCTTTAACTCTAATTTGGCCCAACTAGTATTATAATTCTGTATTTGTGTTAATTTGGTCCCAAATAATAGTCCCTAATTAATCCCATATTTGATAACCCAATGCCAAATTAGACTTAGATATTTATTTCTTATTATTTATTTGTTTAATAATATATCACCACATACAACCATAATTATATTTAACTATAAATATTTATGTGGTATTTAATTAAATGTTCAGGGTGTTATAGGCTGCTCGAGCGAAGAAGTTATTGCTCGAGCGTAGAATGCATGCTCCTAGTAATTTCACTGTAGCTCTGCAAAACTTCTAGGACATGTTCTTTTTCGCTCGAGCGAGCTCTCTTAGTTGTATCTTACATTCGAGCGTCAGGAGTTGCACTTGAGCGACCTGTCGGGGACAACATATTTTAAAAGTTGATTCCAAGTCATTTTCTTTTTACTTTTCTATCCCCTCTCTCTTTAACTCTATTGTTTATCAAACCCTAGCTCACAAAACCTTTGGCTTGCGTTTGGTTGTGTTTTGTAAATGTGATTTGAGAGTATGAGTTGTATTTTGAGTTTGTGTGTTGTAGAATTGTGATTTGAGTGTAGAAAATTTGTTTGGTAAAGAGTTTTGAAAATAGTTTTAGAAAAGAGGTTTGATTTGAGTGGGGAATTATTGATGTGACATTTGATATGTGATACAAAAATTTACAACTTATAACTAAACATACAACTCAAAATTATTTTAAAGCACATAAAAAATTTAAAAAATTTCAGAAAATATTTTTCCCGATTATATAAATCAATTGCAAAAAAAAAAAATCTGGAATTCAGAGGACATCCGGGTGGACATCTCTAAGGACATCCGTGTGGACATCCCGCGTAGCATAAATTTCAAAAAAAAAAGGAACAACGCGTCTAATGTTGCAGAGTAACACAGATGTTCTGTGCAGAGTTCTCAAAACAGCATTTTAGAATCACAACCAAACACAATGCTTGAATTAAGATGTAGAATTGTGATTTGAAATCACAACCAAACACAGCCTAGATTTCTCCAATCTTGACTCAAGATCCACCCAAGATCTCCGAAGAATAGTTGAAAGGAAATCTAGATCGACACTTTCACCAATTGTTTCGTTAGATTATTGTAGTACAAGTGTGAATTGCAACTCTAGCTTACTAACTCGAGGTAGGGGTGTCTTTAACTCTTTATATCTTCGATTTGAGTTAACTTATGTGGTATTTCATAGCTACTCATGGTGTATCTATAGATATGTATATACGTATGTATATGTATATATCATGTGTTGTGATCAAAGTTGAGAAGAGGGAGGGGGGGAATACTCAATGATTATGGAAGAAACTTTATTTTTGTTGGATAAGTATCAATGTTATGATGGAAAATTTTGTCAATTACCTAAAGGAGAGAAAATCCTAATTTTTCTTGAAACCTTATTTTCTTTTTTCTTTTTTTAAATTTAATTTACAAAAAAGGAGGGAGGGGGGGCTTTGCTTGATTGAGTTCCAATACATGAAATTGAGTGTAATTACTTGACTTTGAAATGGGAATATGTGATTTAAAGGTTTTTCCTTGATGCACACCTTGAGTTGACGATGATTGTTGGAGGTAAATCCTTAAGTTATGAATTGTAAAGAGGTGGATTCTTTTAGGGAATGGCATCATTTTAGGTAAACCATACTTTAATTGTAAATTCATACATCATGTGCATTGTCATTTATTTTGGGTCAATCTTTGCATAAATGGTTGAAGGGTAACAGTGGTAATTAGTCTATGAGTCCGGATAGTGAGTTGGGTTGGATTTGAGTTGTGTTTTGTAATTGGTACTCACGCGGGAAGTCAAGGTGCCCAATTGCCCTATCTACACATACCACCAGACAAATGTGGGAAAAATATTTTTGGGTGTTCACGAGTCCGCCGTTTCTGGAGTTAGAAAATGTGGAAAAACATGGTTTTGGGTGTCCACATCCCCGCCGTTTATGGAGCTAGGAAATGTTGAAGGTCTAGATGTTTTGGGTGCCCATTGCCGGTCATTTCTGGAGTCAGCAAATGTGGGGTTATTTTCAATATGTACATATATAACTATAATTATCTATGCATGTTTTGATTTTTGACTCTTACTTGGAATGTCATGGCTAAGTTACCGCCCAATGAGAATGGGCGAAAGATGAGGTAGATTCTAAACATTGTATCCTTTCATTTGCATACTCAAACATTGTTTTACATTCTTTTCCTACATTCTCAAGAGTTGCATTACATGAGCATTAGTCTTTCAAATGATTATATAATTTGTTAAATGCATTACCCACTGAGCTTATGCTCATTCCAAAAACTAACAAATTTCAGGAACAGAAGACGAGGTACCTCTCAAGTGATGATGTCAGTGAGAAAGCATGTTTTGTTGGAGCTTATTGATCTGTTTGTTGAAGTTTTGTGGGGCATGATGATGATAATTGTATTCAAGGGTTGATTTTTGTGTCTCAGTTTTGTGAAAAACATTGTTGTGAGGCGAAAGCCGTGTGGATTTAACTGTTGTTTATTTAGTTCTTTTCATTTGAACTATTTTAATATTTTGAGGGATGTAATGAAACAATCATGTAAATTCCTTTTGGGAATAGTTCAAAGGGAAAGAAAACCATGACTACATTGCTATATTATTCTATTTGTCTAGACCATGTATGTTGGTAATGCTTAGGAGAATAGTTTATGGAATGGGTCTTTCAGGGCGTTACAAATTGGCATTAGAGCAAACCAGGTTGAATGCCTGGAGCTCGTGGGAAGCGGCCTTGCCATATAGGGCTATTATGTTAAAGGGGGAATATTAGATTGTTTTGTGTGTTTTAAACTGATTTCTTTGATTATGTGGGTATGGAGTTAAGCTCTTAGGAAATGACTTGTACCTATTGCAATAATTGAAATCCTTTTGGAAAGGCACCTGATCAATGCTTTTTCCACTAGGAAATCTTTTAGTGCCATGGGACTAGTTAGAGTCCTGGGGAAGTACCTCATGTGTGGTTTATGTGTTTATGTGAGTATGTGGTATGTCTTATGTGATATTAGCAATTGCCTGAAGGTGCATTTAACTCTTGTGTGCAGTATGAGAGTTGTTACATATCGTGTCTGGGCTGTGAGTTAAATCTTTCCCCTTATTTTCATATAGGATGTCAAGACGAGGAAGAGGAGGTCAAGGTAGACCCTGTAGAGATCGTCGGGATATACTAGCACAGCAAGATCTTCCTCCCCAAGAAGAAAAGGTAGGTGTAGCTGGTTTTTCATGCTCCTTGAAGGGGTTTAGTCTCCTCGGATACGATAACCCTACAGTTCAGACTCTCGTGGTTCTGAATCTAGTTTCACAAGTGCAATGTGAAACAGAAAAAAAAACAAATGAGAGTCCAAGTTCGAAAAATCTTAAAAAATCCATTTATCATTAGAGATGCCAAAAATAGACTGCATTACCAAATTTCAGAGTTGCCACCTAAATATTTTTGAGAAATTTAGGAAACCCGTGATTCGTGCCAAAAGCCACTTGTCCATCATAACCAAAATGTCTTGGCTCGGGAACTTAGGTATGAGAAGGGAAGGTCGTGAATTGAGCACCCCACTCAACCGATCAAAGATCGGCCTCTACTAATCATGATGTAATTTTTATGGACAATATATGCTCATGTTTCAATTATTATGCTAACTGACTATGTGAGGCACATAAGTATAGACTATGTCACCTACTTTGGAATGCTTTGATTTCATATTTGTTTGAAAAGAGTTTTAAATATGTGCTACTTAAATGTAAAGCAAGCTCATATGTACATGTATCAAAGTCTTTCTAACTTAAGCGAAATAGTCTTTATCCACAGGCATTCAAAGAGGTATTTCAAATAAGCATGTAGCCTCAGAGTGGTATGCTTGACATGGCAACACAAACACACATGTAATATGTTAAAACAAAAATGCTTACCTAGTACTCCAAGGCAAGCCAAAGCAAAAAAAGCAATATAGAAAAATGCATGATCTTATATGCAAAATGGCTAATGCAACACATACAATAATGCAACTACTAGGTTCGGCTTTTTAATGTCATATGGATTAACTCAAACCATGCAGTAATGCACGTATTCAAGTAAGTAAAAATGACATTGATATTCAAAATGATGAATCGAACCTTATGTATGCAAAAATGGATACAAAGCATGATAATGATATGAAACGAAAATATGATACTATATGCGACCATGGTAAGCATATAAATAAAAGGAAGAAAGAAATGAGGGTTGGAAGACATACATATATTACAAGTTGGCTCTCGCGTAAGAGGATCCGAATGAATGTCTTACTTAACTAATTATTACAACACAATTGAATGAATTAATTAATTAACTATTACAAATTGGAATGAAACCAAAGCAACTAATTAATTACAATATATGAATCAAAAACTACTAATCTAATGAACTTGAACATGAGGTGAAAAACCACATGTGCACAACCGAGAACATACTTCGAAAACCTTTCTGTTTGCTGCCAGAATCTGCTCTGTTTATAATTAGAAAATTCTTCTGTTTTGGCCTCAAGATCTGCTCTGTTTTGTTGTAAAAATACCGCGGCCTGTACAAAAACTGGTAGGTGGTCGGCCTGAGAGAGCGGTTGGCCGTACAACATGATGGCCGGTTGGCCAATATTTCTAGGGAGTACCCTACTGAAACAGAGCAAAACGGATTATTTCCAGGAGATGTTTATCCTCTCTGCCCTTCCCTATCATGAAGATGATCAAGGGAGGAGTAGATTCGATTATCAAAATTATCAATCATCGCAAATTTGTTGCGTGATGATCTTAGAAATGACAGGACAAAAGCTCAATAAATGAAACAAAAGATAGACAATACCTCCTCCCTATCATAGAGTTACCTCAAGGGAGGCGGTAGACTTATTTCATGAATCATCGAACATCACTGAAATAGTATGTGATGATATAAGACGCAAAGGTTCAGTATAACGTCGGACTGAACCTAACCAAATTTTATTATCTTTTTACTCTAATTTTATTAACCTTTTACATAACCTTTTCATTTTCTTATCTTTTCTTCTTTTTGTCTAAAGGTGATGATTACGTCCACTAAGTCCAAAACAATAAAGAATAGCAAGCATGACTTGACCCGAGAAATGAGCTTTTCAAGTCCTTTTCTACGAGGGAAACTACAAAGGAAGAATCAAAATTATTTACAAGTGATAATGAATTCGGAGTCAAACTCGATAATGAGCTATAATGACTTTTTCCTTTGTGATTTCCAAGGGTCTAACTAGAAAATTAGTCCCTTAGAAGTAATGCACCGACGATAAGGAGAAGTGCCAAACAAGAGATTATGCTTAGCATAAGGGAGATGTAATGCCCTGGTAATGAACCTTCGAAGAGATTAAACCATTTAGCATGAGGGGTCTCTTTCTTATGCCTTGAGCGACAATCTTTTGTTTGATATAACTCTTAATCAAAAAAAACAAGAAAGAAGGGAGGTTGTAGATTATGAATGAAAAGGTAGATGATTACAATGACATGAATATATATATATATATGAAAGCTATAAAAAAATGAAAGAAAAGACTATCAACTCAAATGGATTGGAAGCTATAGCCTATACACCAAGTCCATGAGGACTTACAACAACACAAGTGTAATATTCAAAGCATAAATTAAATAAACACATTGAATAGCCCCTAAAGTCCAAAAAACAGTGGTCAAAACCAAAAGAAACAAAGTGGAAAAAGGCAATGCAACAAGCTATGGAACAAGACCTAAGAAAGGGTGGCTAACCCCTCATCTTTTTATGACTTTAAATCACATTTTTAAGCTTAAAATAGCTCTGAAATCAGTATGAGAATACAAGAAAAAGAGGGAGAAAAGATGGTTAAAGAGTTTAAAGATTACCTCTTTAAAGAGAGGAAGAGCTTCCTAGTTAACAAACCACAAGCTTAACACTCTCTAGTAGTTGAAATTATCTTCAAGAACCTCAGCAAAAGCCTCAAGTTTAAGCTTAGAAGGTGTATGTATAGTGTATGCATATTGCAAGTGAGGAGGGAAATGTGTTGGACAAGTTATGGCTTTTGGCAAAATTTTCTAATCCCAAACCATGAGGGAGGGTGTTGTATTTATAGAAAAATAGGTTCTTACGTTGGAAATATTTGTAAAGAGACAGTTGGTGCAAGGCATGCACATAGGGACAACAAGCTGTTATAAATATCTGCCTACGTTAAACATGGTCGGCCGGCCACCTGAAAATGTTGTTGGTCAGCTCTTCTCTGAATGGTTCGGCTAGAAAAAATAAGGTTTTGGTTCAAAGGGGGTGCAAGGTTTAGGTTTTAAAGCTTGAAACAGAATCATTTTGTTGAAGAATTGAACGATTGTACAACGTAACATTTCATCATCAAGTGTTTAGAGTGAGGTGCCCAAGTCTTTAGGGTGGTCAAAATGGGGTGTCTACAGTAGAGCAGAATGACGCGGCCATTCCGCCAACCCAAGATGCGATGGGGGCATTAGCCCGAGAAATGGCGGGAGCCCTCTATGCATCCATGGAAATACTCCGAGTCGAGCAAGCGGCAAGGATAATTGAAGGGGAAAACCAAGTCTCTTTCTTGAATGAGGAATTCTTTAGCTCTAACCCTGTGGAGTATAGTGATGAGCCTGACATTATAAAGGCAAATGAATGGTTGGAGCAGATTGTCAAATCATTTGAGATTCTAGATATCAATGATGGGAAGCAAAATGTAGCTTTAGCGACGTATCAATTGAAATGAGAGGCCGGTCAATAGTGGAAGACAGTAAATGTAGTAACTCTCACCACTGCTTATCGATTAATTACTGATTACTGTTAAACTGAGACTAATTATGATGGGTAATTGAACTGATTGAAATACTGAACTGACTGACTGAAATCTGGAACTGAATTGATTGAATATGTTAGTTAAATTGCATTTCTATCTGTTGCCTGTTTGATTATCTGTTCATGTTTTTACGTTTAAATTGCAAATCGAAGGCCTTATCGGCGGCCAAACCTGAAATTGGTTAGTGTTTTATAATCATTAGAATTAATGCGATTTTATGGCATATTTAACCAAAATATGATTTAGTATGATTAAATTAGATCAAATTAAGCTAAATTGCATAGTTGGACTTATTTACCATGATGCCATTGAGTGGGCCACTTAGCCAACACATACTTGAGCCTTATTATACATCTAAAAAAAACATTTCTTTAGCCTTAATTCTTGTCTCAACCGACCAAGAGAGAGAGAGGGGGAGAATTGATTTGTTCTTGAAAGAATTGCTTGGAAATTAGAAGATTAAAGGAAGACTTGCAACATTAAGCCTCCATACCTCTAATTCTAGACCTAAGGTAGTGTAATTACCCTCTTGTTTATGAATTGAGCTTGTTCTTACATGATTCATGTCAAATTTAGTGGATTGAGTCATGAAATAGTTTCATAGGTTGATTTGAGTTAGAATTCATGCATGCATGTGTTTATCCTTGCATTGTGAGGTTTGATTTCATGGAAATCTTGCATGCATGTTCATGTTTATATTATAGACCATGAGTTCATCATGTTTTGCAAGAGTTAGCTCATTTGAGCTTGTATTTGAAGCTTTGAAATGATTTGAGTTCATGCATGTTACATGTTCATCTTGTTCATGAAAATTGGTTTGAAATTGGATTTAATTAAACTACCCTTAGGCTTTGATTTATCAAATTGATCCTTGAAACATGTAATATTATGAGTTTTGAAGTGTTTCCCAGAAAATTAGCCCAAGAGGATCGAAATTTATGCATTAAAACTTGGTTTTGAGCTTGAGGTTCAAATCTGGAATTTCCAGATTTTGGACCCACACTCGAGCAAGGAACTCCACGCTCGAGCGTACTCTCGGTGATCATGCCTTCTGCTCGAGCGAGTAAAGTGACGCTCGAGCGTGAAATGCGTGCATCCAGTACTTTGCATGAGCTTGCAGTCCGCTCGAGCGAGGAAAGCCACGCTTGAGCGAGGACTTGTGTCTCACGCTCGAGCGAGGGTCGAGCGCCCATCGAGTGTGAATTTTAAGCATCCAGTATTTTCACTGTAGCTTACAGTTCGCTTGAGCGACGGAATCCACGCTCGAGCAGAGCTCTTTTGTCTGCATGTCCGCTCGAGCGTAGAAAGTCACGCTCGAGCGAGACCACTGTTTTCTGAAAATTCTGAAAAATGATTTAAAGTGCATCTTTGCATCCTCATTTCATCCTAGGCATTCTTAGGCCTAGTTTAAGACATCTTAATGACGATATAGATGTAGAACACACTGAGGCAATTAGGGGTTAAGTTAGTATCTTTCCTAACCGTATAGCTTAGTGTGTGTTCGTTCTGTAAACTGTGTAGGGTTGGCATCAGGGGACGCGCTCTAGCCTAACTGTAGCCCAGAACTCTGTGAGTAATAATTGTGTAAAGATATGTTCAACTGTGAATATGTTTGACTGTTTAACCGAACTATTTTCTGAACCGATACTGTTAATCGAATGAATGTATGTCCTATATTCTGAACTGTATTGTGGCATCCTTAGCAACTACTGTTTACTGTTACTGTTACAGAGATCTCTATAGTTCCCTTGACGGAACCACTACTGTTTACTGATTGATGGCCATCACTTACTGTTCGGTCTTTTAAGACCTACTGTTTACTGTACTGTTATGCTAATGGATGTACCACATATGACTGTTTACTGTATTGAACAACTGATATACTGATTGAAACGACCGTTTTCATTACTGTAAGGACATTCATTCTTAACATCTTTACGTATTATGTTATTCACTGGGCTTTAGCTCATTGTTTATATATATATGTAGGTGTTCAGGCACCAGACCGGAGCTAGGAGCGTGGGTTAGACTCCCCTTTTTGTCAAGCCAACTACTGTGCCTCACTGCGAGGTTCCGAGCCTGCCAAGCTATGGCTTAGGGGTGTTTTAATTCCCCCAGTCTGTCGCTATATCTGTTTTGTATAACTGTATAGACATAGCAATCGCATCATCGTTAAATAGGGATTTGGTCCCTGTTCTGAATGATTGTAAATATTGTGCATACTGTTCTGTACTGTATATATGTATATATGTATGAAAAGTCTTTTTGCATATAGACTGTCACAACTCATTGGACATTATTTATTTACTGTTTTGGCTTCCGCTATACCCCTAAACTCTGTTTTATCAGATATCATTAAGCGGGCCTTGTAATCTCGGATTCATCGCCGATTCTGATACTAAACCCATAGGGGCGGGTTTGGGTCGTGACAGTTAAGCACAGTGGAGCATACTTGGGAGGCATTCATTCATACTTTCCAAGAGAAGCTTTTGCCTCTTACGACTAGGGAGAGATTGAGGAAGCAATTTGAAGATTTGCGGCAACTAGGCACACTAGTGGCAGAATTTGAGGCCACATTTACTAGTTTGGCATGTTTTGCGCCTGAACTCGTAGCTACTGAAGAACGTTGGTGTTTTGAATTTGAGAAAAGGTTAAGGCCAAAGATACTAATGAAGGTGATGGGTTATATGTATCGAGAATATGATAAGTTGGTAGAAGCTACACATGTGAAGATTATAATGGAGGGCGAGGAAGCAAGGCAGAAGCACAAGAGATTGAACTATGTTGAGTCTAAAGGCGATTCAGGATTTTCAAAGAAATCTAAGGGTTCTTTTCTTCATCTTCTTAGTCCACACCCTAACCAACCAAGTCATCGGGATCCGTTTCTATGAGAAGTTTTGAAAGAATAGGGCCCAACCGTGTCACTCGTTCTCAAAGTTTAGCCCAAGGAAGGGTCCAATTGCCTGCGTGCTACCATTGCGGGCAATCGGGTCACATGAAAAGATCTTGTCCACAACTGATTGGAATGTGGAACACTTTTGGGTCCCAAAATTCTGGGGGTTATTAGTCGGGCCAGGGTCAGAGACAGGGTTACCAGACGATTCAATCAGGACAGACATCGAGGGTAGTATCAGAGGCCACATCTGCACAGTCAACACAATTGGTCAATACTGTGAGAGGTGATCGGGGTGATTAGAGGGTTCAAGGACGAGTCTATGCTGTTATTGCTTCTGAACAGTCATCGGGACCATCGGTGATGAGAGGTACTTATCTTGTTTATAACACATGGGCCAACGTATTACTAGATATTGGAACATCGCATTCATTCATAGCATCAACATTTGCATCTGCATTGGGCCTAAAAGTAGAACAATTAGAATCACCACTCATGGTGGAGTCACCACTTGGGGGTCAAGTTACATTGGATAGGGGGTGTCGTGGATGTATAATTGAGTTAGCTGAACGTCAACTTCCTTTTAATCTCCTGTTGATAGAAATGTCAGGTTTTGATGTTATTCTCGATATGGATTGGTTGTTCACATATCGTATGCTCTAATTGATTGTTACTGTGGGAGAGTTACGGTGTGCACCGCAGAAGGAGACTATTTTCACTTTCTGGGAAATAGAGCTGATTGAGGGTTGTCGCCCTTGTATGACTTGCGAAATCGAGGCAAGCTTAGTTTCCTTCTCGCAACTATTGCAGATTATGAGAATAATGGGATTCTAGGAATGTTTCCTATGGTAGTTTGTGAGTATCTTGATGTTTTCTCTAAAGACCTCACTGCATTACCGCCTCATCGTGAGGTAGAATTTTCTATAGATTTAGTGCCTGGAACAATGCCCATTCCTATGTCTCCCTATAGATTTTCCCCGGCGGAGTTACTTGTCTTAAATGAGTAGTTACAAGAATTGCTAGACAAAGGTTTTGTACACCTTAGTACCTCGCCGTGGGGACCACCAACCCTATTTGCAAAGAAGAAAGATGGTTTATTGCGGCCATCGACTATCACAAACTCAATAGAGCTACAATCAAGAATAAATACCCATTACCTCGGATAGATGACCTTTTCGACGAACTCAAAGATTCTTGATGTTTTTCGAATATAGACTTAAGATTGGGCTATCATCAATTACGAGTGAAGGAGGAGGACATTCCTAAAATGGCATTTCGTACCCGATACGGTCAATATGAATTTCTAGTAATGCCGTTTGGCTTAACTAATGTTCCTGCAGCTTTCATAGACTTGATGAATCGGATATTCCGAGATTTCCTTGATAAGTTCACGGTAGTTTTTGTAGATGACATACTTATTTACTCGCCTTCTGAAGAGGAGCATGAGAAACATCTCCACATTGTCTTATAACTTCTTAGAGAACACCTGCTCTATGCTAAATATGAGAAGTATGACTATTGGCTCCCAAAGGTGAAGTTTTTTGGGTCACGTGGTCTTAGAAGAGGGAATTATAGTAGATTCATCGAAAATTGAAGCTGTGCAGAAGTGGGAACGACCTAGAAATGTGTTTGAGATTCGCAGCTTTTTGGGGCTTGCTGGGTATTATAGACGTTTTGTGAAAGATTTTCCTCATTAGCGACACCTTTAACCAAACTAACCAGGAAGGGGGTGAAATTCATATGGAACGATGCCTGTGAGAAATATTTTCTAGAATTAAAAGCCAGATTAACTACGGTGCCTATTCTGATTATTCCTGAGAGAGAAAGAGGGTACACGGTCTATTGTGATGCTTTTAGAGAAGGGATAGGGAGCGTCTTGATGCAAGAGGGCAAGGTTGTAGCTTATGGTTCTCACCAACTGAAAACTCATGAGAGAAACTACCCTACTCACGATCTTGAATTAGCCGCGGTTATTTTTGTTTTAAAAACTTGGAGACATTACCTATACGGAGAGAAATTTGATGTCTTTTTTTATCATAAGAGTCTCAAATACCTGTTTTCTCAGAAATATTTGAATTTACGTCAGAGAAGATAAATGGAATACGTGGAGGACTACGATTTTGAATTACACTACCATCCGGGAAAGGCGAATGTTATTGCAGATGCTTTAAGTAGAAAATCTATGAGCACGATTGTTAGCCTTACTGTAACAAGCCCGCGGGGGACCTCGCTACAGTTCGGACTCGATTTATGTTACGGTTCTTAATCTGAACCAAAAGAGTCCAAATCCGGCAAATCGTTTTGAGAAAATAGGTTTTAAAAAAGAAGTGCCAAACATGGACTGCTTTGCCAGATACAGAGTCGCCACCTAAATATTTTATTTTTGGGAAATTTAGGAAACCTTGACTCGTCTGCCTAAGGTCACGTGTCCGTCATCACCAAAGTTGCCTCGGCTCGGGAACTTGGGTACAATTGGGGAAGGTCACTTCGCGAGCACCCCCGCTCGTCCGATCAAAGATCGGCCTCTACTAACCATGATATCTAGTTTTGAAAACATTGTGTGCTCTTATTCCGGTTATTAGCCTAGATTTACGATGTGATGCGCACAGCATACAAGTATAGACCGGGTCGCCTGAATTGGAACAAAACATTTCATGTTTATTTGTTTGAAAAATGGTTTGATGTTGCTACCCGCAGGTAGGCTTAAAATGCAGATTTTGCCACCCTCAGGTGGACTTAAAAAGACGGTTTTGCCACTATCTAGTGGGCTTAAGACACACAATCAATGCATTGTTCCATTTCAAGTAACCCAACCTTCACCCACAAGCATTCAAGGTAGTTATATCACATAAGCAGTTAGCCTCATGGTAAGCATGCTATTCATGGCAGTCACTCACACGCATGCAAGAATGCTAAAGCATAAAAACTCACTGAGTACTCCAAGCCAAAACAGAAACCGATTAGAAATCCATGCATGATCCTAAGTATACAGAAATGTCTAATGCAACACATGCCAAAAATGCAACTATAGCAGGCTCCGCTATTCTAAACATGGCATATGGAATGCTTCAGCTAACATGTATTCAACTTGGAATTGAAATACAATGCAGTTAGTATGATGCGCTGAGCCCGGTGCGTGCAAAACAGATGAATGAATGCAAACATGCTATCATACTGTATGCTAATTGAAACATGCCCTAATCTAATCATCATAAGCAGGTAAATAAAAGGGAAGAAAGACGTGGGGTTGGAAGACATACATCACACTCACCTACACTTATTACAATTATGCCTTCGCACAGAGGGTCCGAATAAAATAGTACAGTCCAAATAAATAATACAGTCCAAAATATGTACAAATTCCTAAGTAATTAACAAATTAAACTAGGAAAGGTGTAAACTAGCATGCAAGCTAGGGACCATCTTGACTCTTCTTCAGATGATGAATGATGCATGTCCGAGTTGCCTTTACGCGGAAATCCACTGTGATGTCCCAATTAGCCTCTGTTTTGCAATGGTTTTTGGAAAGCGCGCCAAGCTCCGGAAGGCTGCTGATTCTTGATTTGCTGCAACAGAGAGCAAGAAAGGGGCATGGCAATGTATTTTCACATATGTATGCATACCTCGATCCTCGTGCCACCAATCACGCATCTCGATGCATGATGGCCGAGGAGTTGAATTGCACAACTCAATATGGAATGAATGCATATGAAGACACAACAAAGCCTAACTCCATCATGGATAATCCGGAGTGTCGGTGACTGGGGAATTGAGACACGTCCCGTCACTCGGAGTACGAAACGTACCTCGTTTCCCGTGCTCGGGCTAACTCCTATCCCGAACACAATGCAATATGCATGACATGCATGAATGCAACTAAGATACTACCTAACATGCACAATGCTATGGAATGACATACACGATGCACGAGATAATATGGCATACACGATGCACGAACATACAACCTAGCATACACAATGCTATGGAATGAAATGGCATACACAATGCATAATGGACTTACACCAACACAAGTGGACCTCAGCCACACTCACATAAGAGGCCATTAGATGAAAATGAGACAACTCGAAATGCGTGCACATATGCATGCAAACCGAGGATCGAACCTAAGGCATGGAATGCCACTCTAACAAGACGTGGCAAGGCATGGAATATGGCATACTAGCATGTAAATTTCAGTACCAAAATGTGATGCAAAAAAGCCCTGAAACATGGCAAAATAGCACCCGATGCATGAAATGAATTCCGAAACATGAAATTTGGCGCATGGAATGACTTATGGCTATGCAATACACGCATTATTTGTACATGAAGTGTGAAGAAAGAATCAAGACAGACCCAAAACAAGCATATTTACAGTTTTAAGTAAGGCCAAACAGTGAACAAAAATGGGGCTAAGCTAGCATGCAAAAATGGCCCCGAAAGCGAGATAATGAAGCAAGTAACAGCTGATGACCTCAAATAGAGAAGGTCCATTCTACAATGTTGAAGAGGGGCCCAAAATATGGTATTTTACAGTTTACAAAAAACTATGAAAACAAACACAAGTATGGAAAAACTCTCATGCAAGAAATGGGCCAAAAGGGAGGCAAAGAAGCAAATGATGGTTTCTGGCCTCAAACGGAGGAGGACCCTTCAACAAAGTTTAAGAGGAGCCCAAAACATGGCATTTTACAGTTTATAACCAGACCCAAAACAGTGCACAAGCATGCTCAAAATACTATGCAAGATAAGGCTAAAAAGAGATCTATAACACAAAGAGCAATAAGGGAGCCTCAAACAACAAAAGACCCTTGATCAAACATGAAGAGAGGCTCAAAATAAGGCTATTTACAGTTCGGACCAGAGCCCAAAATCAGAAGCACAAGAGGCTAACAAATCATGCAAAAATAAGGCCAAAAGAGGGATACAAAGGCAAGTGGCAAATGGAAGCCTCAAAAAGTGATGATCCCTTAAAAAATGTTAAATAAGGGATCAAAATAAGCCACTTTTCAGTTTATGACAGAGCTCAAAACAGTTTATAAGTGGGTCTAAAATACCATGCAAGAAAGAGGCATACAAGAGAGGTAAAGAAGCAAGTGCAAAAAGGAAGTTTCAAACAGTGAGAGGTCCTTAAACAAACATGAAAAAGAGCTCAAAATAATGCTATTTTTAGTTTGGGTCGGAGCCCAGAAATGTAAGAAAATATGGCTTATAAATGAACCAAAAAAATACAAGTTTGAGGGAAATAGGGACATACCCTTGAAGACCAAGTTTCCAGCAGCTTTTAGTCCAAAAATCTGAGCTTTCAACCTCTTCAAATGTCCTCCAAGGTACTGAAATGAGTAATGGAGGTGATAGGCTAGGGGTTGTAGTGCAAATGGTGCAAGAAAATGGATGTTTGAACTTGAAAATGGAGAGTTATGGAGGAGGAGAAGGAGGAGGGTTATGAGCCTAAGCCAAAAGTGTCTAACCCTTAAAAATGGAGCTCAAGGGTGTATTATATAGCGGAACTCATTTTGAAACCCAAAAAAGGGAGAGAAAAAAGAAGGGGAAAAAAGGGGGGGGGAAAAATCAATTTAAATGGAGCAAAACAAAGGGGGAAAATTTCGGAAGTGGCGTTTTGACCACGAAGTTGGTCTCTTGGGCCATAGTGTTCCTCAAAAGGGAGGAAATAAGGTGTGCGCCAAAAATCGGAGCAAACGGAGGTGGTTAAGCGGTTCCGAACCGAGACACACGGTCGACGGCTCCAAAAAACAAAAACCGGGCTCCAAACGGAAAAAATGGCCTACGACCACGAAGTTGGTCTCCCAGGCCACAGTGTTCCTCAAAAGGGAGAAAACAAGGTATGTGCCAAAAACCAGAGCAAACGGAGGTAGTTAAGCGGTCTCGAACCGAGACACACGGCCGACGGCTCCGAAAACCGAAAACCGAAAACTGGGCTTCAAACCGAAAAAATGGCCTATGACCACGAAGTTGGTCTCCCAGGCCACAGTGTTCCTCAAAAGAGAGGAAACAAGGTATGCGCCAAAAACCAGAGCAAACGGAGGTAGTTAAGCGGCCCCGAATCGAGACACACGGCCGACGGCTCCAAAAATCGAAAACCGAAAACTGGGCTCCAAACGGAAAAAATGGCCTATGACCACAAAACGTAGCCTACGGCCACTGAGAGATGGTCTACGAGACCTCTCCCTCCCTTCGGAAAGAGAAAACAGAGAAAATAGGGCCTGGTTCAAAAACCGAGGCAAAGCACAAAAGAGTCCGGAAGTCCGGAGGCAAGGCTCGCAGCAAAGACTCTAAAATTTCAGAACAAGCACAATATGCAACATCACCAAGCGCTCAATCGGTGACGTCTGAGTCTTAAGGTCGATCAAAAATGGGGTGTCTACACTTACCATAAGAGAGTGAAAGATGTTGGAGGACTTAAATGAGTTTGAGGTACAACTTTGTAGATCACCTAGTCAAGCTACATTGTTTTTGATTTTAGTCCAACCATCATTAGTCACTCGAGTTTTGGAAGCACAAAGAAATGATACAGAAGTGGAGGCCATGAGAAAAAATCTCACAAGGAACAGAGGAGAAGGGATTGAGGGTGCATTTGTTATATAAATCGCCTCTTTGTTCCACAAACTTATAGAGATGATGTGCTACAAGAATCCCATCATTCTTGTCTAGCTGTTCATCTCGGAAGTACAAAAATGTATCACGACTTGTGTCATCAGTTTTGGTGGATGGGCATGAAGAAGGATGTAGCTCTATTCGTGCCTAAATGTTTAACTTGTCAACAAGTCAAAGCGGAGCACCAAAAGCCATCCGGGTTGTTATAGCCTTTACCTATAGTAGAATGGAAGTGGGAGCACATCAATATGGATGTTGTTTCCGATCTCCCTAGAACTCAAAGGGGTAACGACGTTGTTTGCATTGTCGTGGATCGACTAACCATGTCAACACATTTTCTTGCGATGTGTATGAATGACTCCGTTGACTATCTAGCAGAGTTGTACATCAAAGAGATTGTTCGGCTCCATGGGGTTCCTATAAGTATAGTTTCGGATAGAGATCCTCGCTTCACTGCATGATTATGACAAAGTTTACAAACTATCATGGGGACTCAATTGAACTTTAGTACTGCTTATCACCCCCAAAACCAATGGTCAGTCTGAGCGTACAATCCAAATTTTAGAAGACATGTTAAAGGCGTGTGTACTAGATTTCAAGGAAAGGTGGAAAAAATATTTGCCGTTAGCCGAGTTTGCTTATAACAATAGTTTCCAGGCTAGCATTGGGATTGTGCCTTTTGAGGCATTATATGGGTGTTGATGTAGGTCGCCCGTGTGTTGGATTGAAGTGGGAGATTCACCTATGCTTGGCCTGGACTTAGTTTGCAAACTACAGAAAAAGTAACTGTCATTCGAAAGAGACTAATCACTGTGTAAAGCCGGCAAAAGAGTTACGCGGATCGAAGAAGACGACCTTTATTTTTTGAAGTGGGGACCATGTATTCTTGAAAATATCACCTAGAAAGGGTTTGATGAGATTTGGCCGTAGTGGGAAGCTATTACCTAGGTACATTGTCCCCTTTGATATCATTGAACGGGTGGGAGAAGTCGCTTACCATCTCGCGCTTCCTCCACAATTGTCTGGAATTCATGATGTGTTTCATGTCTCAATGCTTCGCAAATATGAACTTGACCCCTCACATATTTTAGATTGGGCCAACATAGAGGTAGATGAGAATGCCACTTACGAAAAAAAACTCGTAAAGATTTTAGACACCCAAGAACAAGTACTGAGAGGCAAATCCATTCCCTTAGTTAAAGTACTTTGGCACCATCATGGAGTGAAAGAAGCTACTTGGGAAAAAGGAAGTAGAAGTTCAAGAAAAATACCCTGAATTGTTTAGAGACATGTAATCACATCGACTTTTGTGATGTTAATGTTTGTATTGTGGCTAATTAAATGGGAATGAGCCTTTGGCGAATGTACTATGTGGAAATTGTGAAAGGCTTATGATGTTTTGATCATTGAGAAGCCAAATTTTGTATTATACGGATGCTATAATAATTTGGGGGCATTATAAGATTGGTATTTGTCTTCTTGGGCATTGTTTAAATTGCTTTTGGTAGGGATTACCGAAATTTCGGGGACGAAATTCTTTAAGGAGGGTAGGTTGTGGCACCTAAGTTTTTCGTTTTGCTCGAGTGAAGCTTTTCTCGCTCGAGCGTAGATATCTAGCTCCTATTAACTGGCAATTTTGTAGGTGGGCCGCTTGAGCGAAAAAGTTATTGCTCGAGCGTAGAATACATGCTCGCAGTAATTTCACTATAGCTCTGCAAAACTTCTGGGACATGTTCTTTTCACTTGAACGAAGGAAGTTGCGCTCGAGCGAGCTCTCTTAGTTGTGTCGTACGCTCGAGTGTTATGAGTTGCGCTTTAGTGACCTGTCGGGGACAACAGATTTTAAAAGTTGATTCCAAGTCATTTTCTTTTTACTTTTCCATCATATCTCTCTCTCTCTAATTCTATCTTTTCTCAAACCCTAGCTCACAAAACCTTAGATTTCTCCAATCTTGACTCAAGATCCATCCAAGATCTCCCAAGAATAGTTGAAAGGAAAGCCAAATCAACACTTTCATCGATTGTTTCGCTAGATCATCGGAGTACGAGTGTGAATTGCAACTTTAGCTTACCAACTCGAGATAGGGGTGTCTTTAACTCTTTATATCTTCAATTTGAGTTAACTTATGTGGTATTTCAAAGCTATTCATGGTGTATCTATATGTGTGTGTGTGTGTATGTATATATCTTGTGTTGTGATCAAAGTTGAGAAGAAGGGGGAGGGGGGAATACTCAATGATTATGAAAGAAACTCTATTTTTGTTGGATAAATATCAATGTTATGATGGAAAATTTCCTCAATTACATAAAGGAGAGAAAATCCCAATTTTTCTTAAAACCTTATTTTTTTTTCTTTTTTAAAATTTAATTTACAAAAAAAGAGGGAGGGCTTTGCTCGATTGAGTTCCAATACATGAAATTGAGTGTAATTACTTGACTTTGAAATGGGAATATGTGATTTAAAGGTTTTTCCTTGATGCACACCTTGAGTTGATGATTATTGTTGGAAGTAAATCCTTAAGTTATGAATTGTAAAGAGGTAGATTCTTTTAGGGAATGGCATCATTTTAGGTAAACCATACTTTAATTGCAAATTCATACATCATATGCATTGTCAATTCTTTTGGGTTTATCTTTGCATAAATGGTTGAAGGGTAATGGTGGTAATTAGCCTATGAGTCCGGGTAGAGAGTTGAGTTGGATTTGAGTTGTGTTTTGTAATTGGTACCCTTGCGGGGAGTCAAGGTGCCCAATTGCCATGTCTGCGCATATCACCGGACAAATGTGGAGAAAATATTTTTGGATGTCCATAAGCCTGCTGTTTCTGGAGTCGGCAAATGTGGAAAAACATAGTTTTGGGTGTCTACATCCTTGCCGTTTATGGAGCCGGCAAATGTGGAGGGTCTAGATGTTTTGAGTGCCCATCGCCCCGCCGTTTCTAGAGTCGGCAAATGTGGGGTTATTTTCAATATGTACATATATAACTATAATTATCTATGTATGTTTTTTTTTTTTGACTCTTACTTGGGATGTCATGGCTGAGTTACTACCTGATGAGAACGTGGGAAAGATGAGGTAGATTCCAAACATTGCATCATTTCATTTGCATACTCAAACATTGTTTTACATTCTATTTCTACATTCTCAAGAGTTGCATTGCATGAGCATAAGTCTTTCAATTGATTATATAATTTGTTAAATGCATTACCCACTGAGCTTGTGCTCACTCCAAAAACTAACAAATTTCAGGAACAGAGGACGAGGTACCTCTCAAGTGATGATGTCAATGAGAAAGCATGTTTTGTTGTAGCTTATTGATCTGTTTGTTAAAGTTTTGTGGGGTGTGATGATGATAATTGTATTCAAGGGTTGATTTTTGTATCTCAATTTTGTGAAAAACATTGTTACGAAGCGAAAGCCGTGTGGATTTAACTATTATTTATTTAGTTCTTTTCTTTTGAACTGTTTTAATATTTTGAGGGATGTAACGGAACAATTGTGTAAATTTCTTTTGGGAATAATTCAAAGGGAAAGAAAACCTTGACTACATTGTTATATTATTCTATTTGTCTGGACCATGTATGTTGATAATGTTTGGGAGAACAGTTTATGGAATGGGTCTTTCAGGGCGTTACAAGATGAGAGAAAAGAAATTTAAAACTCATACATAAGATGTGTGCACAAATAGGGGATGATGAAAAAAATTGACTAGTGAGAAAGTAAAACATGCATAGATCAGAGACATAGGCTGTCAATGGTGGTAAGGTGTTAGTAGATGATGGAGCGTCAGTAGATGTGGTTCAAAGAAAGAGAAAAAGAAAAAATGCCGGTGGATGTGGTGATGACGTCGAAAATACCGTAGAGATAGTACTGAAGATAGATCGTGGAGAAAAAGAGAAAGAGTCGATTAGTGAAAAATTAGAGGAAAAAAATTGGGGTTTCTAAGATTAAAATGACATTTTGGTTCATATATGGCAAAGTTTGTCTTTATCTTTCTAAAATTTTAAATCATAGGGACCTTAGTTACCAAACTAGTTTTTGTTATCCTTAAACTCTTGCACAAACATCTATGGAGAACCTCTCTCTAATTTTTCCAAATGAGAAATTAGTGTTAGTTTTGAAAAATAATTATAGATTCATGATAAACTTTATATATTTTAATGATTAAAGTCATAAACTTTTCCGTAAATCTATAATTATTTATGATACTTTTTTATTTGTAAATTCTCCAAAATTATAATACTCTTTAATTTCAAATTTTTTTAAAAATATTTTTTTATTTTTAATTCAATTTTTTTTTCAATAATTTTTTTTAATTTACAAGAGTAATGCTACATTCACCGAATTTGGCCTCTCCCGAATCGTCCAAATTTGTGCATGTCGGTCGCCTGGCTAGTCATCTAGCAGATGTTGGTTAACATATTTGTTGACAAGGGTTACAGCTACGGTTGACAAGGGTAGAGATGGCAATGGGGACCCGGCCCGACGGGGACCCGACCCCCCGACCCCGAATTGAGTGGTGATTCCCCGAAAAATATCCCCGTGGGGATGGGGACGGTATTCAAAATTTCATCCCCGATGATATACGGGCCGGGGGGATATATATATATATATAACATATATAGGGTTTGGTTTTAAACCAAAAACCGCAATCCTGTATGTATCGTGTAATAGATCTGTAAGTTTGTATGAATATTTTGTGGTTTGTATGAATTTTATTTATTTATTTTTATCTGTATTGTTTTTTGATCGTGGTGTTATTGTTTTTGATCTGATGATGAGAATCGGGAATTTTGGGGAAAAATCCCGATCCCCCGACGATGAGGGGGAATGGGGATTTCATTGTCGAGCGTCGTCGGGCGGGGGCCGGGGGGGGATCGAGGGGGATCGGATCGGGGATGGGGGTCGGTTCCCCCCTCCTCTCTCATTCCTAGACAAGGGTGACAACTATGGTTGACAAGGGTGATACCGGTCATCTGGCCATTCATCTGGCATACATAATTCGGGCGAACTCAAATTCAGTGTATCAATCAATTTTCAATTTTTAGATCTATTTAATTTAGATACACTTACAAAATATAAAATTTGTGAAATTTATTTTTAAATAGTTCAATAAATATAAAAAAATATAAAAATTTTAGTTTTTAAGTACATTTAGATTAGATACATCTAAAAAATTAAAAAAGTTTGACTAAAATATGAAAAAAAGTTCACTACAAATAAGAAACATGAAAAACAAAAAACTAAAAAATTATTTTTGGGTAAATTACCAATATATCATAATAGTTGGATTTAATTCTCATTAAAATCTTATTGAAAGTTAGTCCTAGTAAAATCGTCGCTAACAATCATTTTTTTATGACTATTTTTTGCACATTGCTAAAAGCTAATAATTAGTGACTTTTTGTTGTCACGATTTTTATAAATTGTTGCTAAAAATTACTATTAGTGAAGTTTTTCTATGACGAATTTTTCAAACTGCCACTCAAAGTTTAAAATTAGCTCCTTTTTTGTGACTTTTTTTTTATTTAAATTTTTGCTAAAACTTATAATTAGTGATATATTTTGAAACAAAATTTTCAAACCGTTGTTGAAAATTAACAATAATAGTGTTTGATGGAAAACACCATTAATTATCACAAGACTTATTGAATAATAAGTCCATCTATTACGACCTATACATAAGTCCCCCTTATAAATACCTATTGTGAAAAAATTTTATTTAACAAAATTATCTGAAAATTTTTTCTAACTACTCTCTAATACAATGATAAAATTATCTAAATTATTAATTGAATGAAATTTCTAATATCATTAAAAACTATTAATTGATTTGATGATTTATTAATAAAAAGGGTCATTTGTTATATAATTAAAATTTTCAAGTGACAGAATGTAATTTTTAGAATCACAAGAAATAAATTGTATTTTAAGTAAATTTCAAAAGGTGTATTTATAATTTACCCTTTTCAAAAATTATACTCACATCTCTCTCTTGGAATTGAGAAAAATTATAAGTTTTTTTTTTACTCCCTAAGAAACATTTTCTATTAGCTTAAGGACAAGTAAAATATATGTGTTAGTTTGGCATTAACGTATTTTTTAAAAAAATTATTCCAAGTGTTATTTTATTACTTCACCATACTTATCGCCATTGTCACCTCTAACCGCCACTGGCCACCAGTGACAACTTTCCAGCAACTCTTCAGCACAATAAAATTTCTCTGATTTAGTGAAAATTTGCCATGTTAAGTCAATAAAATTTCTTGAACTTAGTGAAAATTCACTAAGTCAATGAAATTTTACTGTAAAATTCACAAATTTCTTAGCTGTAGGATGGTCTTTGTTGATCAACAAAATTTCTCTGATCAAATGCAACAAACTTTTTAATTATGAGGAAAATATGTAATAAAAAAAGTGTCAAAAACAAAATTTAACTAGATTACAAGCACAATACCAATTTTTAATATGAAAAATATCTTAATGTAAGGAAAATTTCAATCCAAATTATGAAATTTAATCTATGTTAATAGAGATAATTTTTTCTGTGTTTCAACACAGAAACAAAGAAAAACATAGTGATAGAAAATTATGTTTCAACACAGAGACATAGAGAAAATTTTGTATTTCAATATAGACAAAAATAGAGATAGAAATTTTGTGTCCGAACATAGAGAAAAACACAGACAAAGAAAATAACAAGAGAAATAGAGAAAGAAAGATAGAGAGATAGAGAGAGAAGATAAGAAAAAGAGATTTTAAACTCATACATAAGATGTGTGCACAAATCGGGGATGATGAAACAAATTGACCAATGAAAAAGTAAAACATGCAAAAATCGGAGAGAGAGGCTGCCGGTGGTGGTGAGTGGCCATAGTAGATGACGGAGCTTCAGTAGATGCGGTTTAGAGAGAGAGAAAAAGAACAAATGCCGGTGGATGTGGTGACGACGTCGAAAATTTGGTAGAGGTAGTACTGAGATAGATTGTGAAGAAAGAGAGAGAGAGAGACACACACACACACACACACACGACTGATGAAAAATTAGAGAAAAAAATTAGGGTTTCTAAGATTAAAATGACATTTTGGTTCATATATGTCAAAGTTTGTCCTTATCCTTCTAAAATTTTAAATGTTAGGGATCTTAGATACCAAACTAATTTTTGTTATCCTCAAATTCTTGCACAAACATATATGGATGACCTCTCTCTAATTATTCCAAATGAGAAATCAGTGTTACTTTTTTGATTTTTAAATTCTCCAAAATTATAGCACTCTTTAATTTTAGATTTAAAAAAAATATTTTTTGAGTTTTTAATTCAATTTTTTTTTTGATAATTTTTTCATTATTATTTTTTAATTTTTAGGAGAAATGTTGCATCCACCAAATTTTGCCCCGTCCGAATTACCCAAATTTGTGCATGCCAGTCGTCCAGGCAGTCATCCAATAGATGCCGATTGACAAGGGTGATAGCTACGAGTGATAAGGGTGACGCTAGTCATCCGGCTCACATAATTCTAGCAAGCTCAAATTCGGTGTATCAATCATTTTTCAATTTTCAGATCTATTTAATTTAGATATACTTACAAAATATAAAATTTGTGAAATTTATTTTTAAAAATTTCAATAAATATAAAAAATTATAAAAATTTTAGTTTTTAAGAACATTTAGATTAGATACATCTAAAAAATTTTTAAAAAAAATTGATTAAAATATGAAAAAGTTCACTAAAAATAACAAACACATAAAACAAAAAACTCAAAAATTATTTTTGAAAACTCAAAACTAAATATGTTTTACAACTTTGATATAATTATATTGAACTATCATAATATTTTAATTCACATAATACTTAACTATATTTTTTTTAATAATTCCTTTGTCGTATAGATAAAAAATAATAATATTGTCATTTTCTAATGAAACATATATTTTATTTTATTTATTTTTGTATCTTCGTAGTATTTGGATTTTCTTTGATCCCTTTATTCTTAGTAAAAGAAAAGTTGATTTAATTATACCAAAATTATAAGGATTAATGCATTTTTTCAAATTTGAGGGAGATCAGTGTAATTTACCCATTTTTTTTATATTTGTTTTACCATGGTTTATTTTGCTCCAAAACTAAAATAAAAACTAGCTGGTTTAGCTAACATTTGTTGAATGCATAAAATTTTTGAATAACTAATTTTTGCTTAGAAGTAAATAAATAAAAAATTTATTAAAATAATATTTGTCAGATCCTACTTCAATATGGCCTCACGGTATGATGTATGATTGGGAAATAGGATGGTCCGCTTAGCATGCCCATTTATAAAGTAAAATTTTAGATTTATTGATTAAATGAGTCAAATTTAGTAATATTTGTGATAATTTAAATAAGTATATTTTTAAATTTTTTACGAAAAACG
The DNA here is from genome assembly GCA_025200525.1 of Camellia lanceoleosa. Classification (NCBI taxonomy): domain Eukaryota; kingdom Viridiplantae; phylum Streptophyta; class Magnoliopsida; order Ericales; family Theaceae; genus Camellia; species Camellia lanceoleosa. The sequence continues at coordinate 137,116,910 of CM045758.1, read as the reverse complement.
TGAAATATGTGTTAAATTTGAAGTGATATGATAAGGAGGTAATCTGATTCAAATAAAATGATTGTGATCCAAATAACATAATGTGCTAAAATAATATGTCAAACACCAACTTAAAAATATTATTTGCAATTGATCTAATTTGACCGAGAAATTTTTGGATACAGATAGAGTACCATGCTGGCACCAATACGTGAGTCAAGATCCCCTCCTTGCACTCCCTCCTTGCATTTTCTACTTTCAGGGCCATTGGGCCCACTTTTAGGCCCAATTTTGTTAATTTGAACTATTCATATTTTAAGATTTATTCCGTATATCATACTTGTAAAAAATCAAGTTGATTGGATATCAGAAAACATGTGTTTGGAAAACTGTTTATTAAATTTTTTTAAAAAATAGTTTTTAGTTCGATTTTTCCGAACACATGCTTTCTGATATCCGATCAACTTAATTTTTTACAAGTATGATATACTGAACAAATCTTAAAATATGAACGAATTGGATTATCAAACTTGGACCTAAAAATAGACCCAATGGCCCTGCAAGTAGGAAATGATGCAAGGAGGGGATCCTTGCTCCCAATACGCAGTACCCTGCGCCAATAAGGGAGCAGCAACACTCAATGATTGTCAGAAAGTTGTCATCCTAGTCATTAACCCACATAACATAACATAACGGAAGGTTTATAGTCATTTTAGATTTCGCTCTCCCCTCAACTGTCCATTATTTCCAAGAACCCACCTTTACTGTTAATCAAGAACTTGATTTAGTTGACGTTTATTAATCATATTAATTAAAGGGAGACATCTTGAAACACTTTGGATATATATACACGTACACTCTCAATTATAAAATATCATAACCTCAAGTAGTGAAATATTTAAAAAATTATGATACATAATGATATACTTGTATTGAAAAATATCATTTGAAAATAAAATATTTATTAAAATAATACTTAAATATAGAAATAACACGACCACATCATTCCAGTAAAAAAATTTGTAAAAAATTATTTCTCATGTTTTGGTGCAAACACACATTTTAGCTATGGAAATTACTACTTTAAAAAAAAAAAAAACAATTTAGAATCACTCATTAGAATGATATGATAGTAACATTTTGGAAAAATTACAAAAAAAAAAAAAAAAACCCATTATGAAGGCAGATAAATTTGAGAAGGTAAAATTGGGATAAGATACACCATTACGAAGGAATGAACATTTTGAAAACATTTTATAACAAATAGGATTTAGTTATTCATGTAAAAATTGGATAAAACTTAATAGTAATTTTAAAAGCAAAATAGGACTTATTGGTAATGTTTTCAAAAAAATATATAAATTGATGTGATAGAGTTGTGAGTCTATCACTTTAAAACAAAAACCCATCTAAAAAAATTAATATAAAAAATGTTTGGGGAAATTACAAAAAAAAAAGAAAGAAAGATTTAACCCTTATAACAAAATAAATCTTTTATTTTTAATTTTATCAATTTAAACTTTAAATTTTATTTATTTATTTTCAATATAAACTATTTGTCTACTTTGTTAAGTAAAAATAATGGAAAAATAGTATTTTAGTCATTAAATTTAATGTAATTGTACGTAAAGTGTCTAAAATATCATTTTTCATTGAGTTTAATGACTAAAATATCATTTTTTTGGTCAATTTTACTTAACAAAAATAGGCACATAAGTTAGATTGAAAACAAATTAAAAGATTATGGTTTAAATTGATAAAATTAAAATTTTAATATTTATTTTGTTACAAAAATCAAACTCTAAAGTTTTTTTTTTTTTTTTTGTAATTTTTCCAAAATGTTACTATTATATCATTCTAATGAGGATTCTAAATTGTTTTTTTTTTTTAAATAGTAATTTCCATAGCTAAAATGTGTGTTTGCACTAAAATATGAGAAATAAATTTTTACAGAATTTTTTACTAGAATGATGTGCTCGTGTTATTTCTATATTTAAATATTATTTTAATGAATATTTTACTTTCAAATGATATTTTTCAATACAAGTATATCATTATTGTGTGTGTTAATTTCCGATCACACTGCCAAACAAGTACTCAGCTGGAGAACATTGGCAGAATAGATTAAGCCCGAACGACCTATTACAGAAAGAAGAGATTCCGGTGGTGGCTCGTCTACCCGGGGGCACTCCGATGATCAAGTCAGTTATCTCTAAAAAATAGCAAAAGTGCTTAACTCACTATTCAGAACATAAAAGACATACTTTAGACCTATGAGGGTGCCTCTATTTTATAACCAACACAATCCTAGTCCCAAATAGAAGTCTAGTTCTAATGGACTTAGGATTACTACTAATCTTGGACTCCCAGTAGGATTAGGATAAACTCTCTAAGAGTCTCATCTTTACCCAAACTGTAGTCTTCTCCCATTTTAGGACTCTTGTCCCTTACCCGCTTATCTTGGAATTCGGTATCCTCACAGATAACCTTGGCCTAGCCGAGATGATCTCGGTGTCATGACCAGGACACGTGGCACCTCGGCTGATACTTCGGTGTCACCTCGGTCACGTGTTGTCATTTAAAAATTATGTCCCAACAACTGCCCCCTAAGGTTATTACCTCGGCATCCTGAGGTGATGAAACCTATATCATTTCTTCCACGTCTTGGCAACATGGTAATCTCGGCATATGTATAGATACTTCTTTCACTTGTAACTTTGGCTTAATCTCAACTTGTAAATTTTCTCAAAATTTCAACAAGTGTTAAACCAGTCTTCTTATAACATGACCTCGGCTTTAACTTCAACTTGTAAACTTTTCTCAAGTTTCAACAAGTGTTAAACATGATCTCGGTTTAACTTCAACTTGTAAACTTTTCACAAGTTTCAACAAGTGTTAAAACCATTTTTCTTCTCTTGTTTGGACATCTTTGTCCCCGGCGTGTCCTCTTCGGCTCTATCATACTTTTTTATCTTGGCCATCAGCTCCTCTATGCTTTTCGGCAATGTCTTTGCCAGTGATTTTCGAAGAAGGCAGTCATCCTTCAAGCCGTTTTTAAACGACATGACTGTCACCTCTTGGTTGCATCCTAGTATTCGGTTGAATACCTCATAATATCTTTTGGCATAGGCCCTGAGACTTTCATCCTCGCCGATCTTCAGGGCCATTAGGGCGTTTACCCTTAATGGCTGTAGCTTGTTTGTTACGAACCTAGCCACAAACATCTCGGCCAGGCCTTCCCAGGTTTTCACAGTTCCTTTCGGCAACTTGTGAAACCAGTCTGATGTAGTTTTCCCGAATGATGAGGGGAACACTTTGCAGAGCAATGGCTCGTTCCCAGAGTATAACGCCATCACGTTCAGGTATAATCCGATGTGAAAGTTGGGGTCCGACTTCCCATTGTATATCTGGAACCTCGACATACTGAATCTCTTCGAGACCTCAACTTTGTCTAATTCTTCCGAGAACGGCGTTCTCGGCTTGACCGAGGAGGTTACCTCGGCATCTTGTTGCTTCCTCTGTAGGTGATCTCCCAGATCCTCTTTGGTTCGTCCAAGAGCTCGGCTATCTCCTGATTTCAGCTTCTTTGGTACAATACTTCTAGTGTCATTGTGAGTCCTTTTGGACCTTCCTCCACTAGTCGTGTCAAAACAGAGTTTCTTCCCCTGAACATCCCGATGTTCTTTGGTGCATGTTTCTTTTGTTCGACGTGCCTTCTGGGATTCTCCATGCCCGACCTCCCGGGAAGGCCGGTGAGAATGTCCCTTGGTCCCGCCATGCTGAGGGACTGCAGGAACTGTTTTCTGCCCCCCTTTCTGGGCACCTTCCTTGGCTGCTGGAATTGGCGTATTTTGTAGCAGGAACAGTGACTGCATGACGTTGTTCTGCATCAAGAAATTGACAACCTTTTGCAGGTTCGCCAATTTGTCTGCCATTCCCTTTATCTCGTCGTCCCTTCGCAGGCATCTATCTTTCCATACCTGGAGGTCGTCCTCGTTATAATACCCGCTCTGGTCCGATTTATTCAGTACGCTGCCCTCCTAGCCGATGTCCTTTCCTCCGTGTTTCTTATCACGCGTTTCTTCATTGCAGTTGTCTTCTTCAACGTCAAGGTCAATACGTTTCCCATTCCCAGTAAGAGTGTCGTCCCCAACCTTTTCTTTTTGTCCGTCGTTGGCCATCTATTCTCCTTTCGTTCCCACAGACGGCGCCAAATTATGTGTGTTAATTTCCGACCACACTGCCAAACAAGTACTCAGCTGGAGAACACTGGTAGAATAGATTAAGCCCGAACGACCTGTCACAGAAAGAAGAGATTTCGGTGGTGGCTTGTCCACCCGGGGGCACTCCAACGATCAAGTCAGTTATCTCTCAAAGATAGCAAAAGTGTTTAATTCACTATCCAGAGCATAAAAGACATACCTTAGACCCATGAGGGTGCCTCTCTTTTATAGCCAACACAATTCTAGTGCCAAATAGAAGCCTAGCTCTAATGGACTTAGGATTACTGTTAATCTTGGACTCCCGATAGGATTAAGATAAACTCTCTAAGAGTCCCATCTTTACCCAAACTGTAGTCTTCTCCCAATCTAGGACTCTTGTCTCTCATCCGCTTATCTTGGAATTCGGTATCCTCGCAGATAACCTCGGTCTAGCCGAGATGATCTCGGTGTCATGACCAGGACACGTGGCACCTCGGCTGATACTTTGGTGTCACCTCGGCTACATGTTGTCATTCAAAAATTATGTCTCCACAATTATGTATTATAATTTTTAAAATTTGTCACTACTTGAGGTTATGATATTTTATAATTGAGAGTGTACATATATATATATATATATATATCCATAGTGTTTCAAGATGTCTCCCTTTAATTAATATGATTAATAAACGTCAACAAAATCAAGTTTTTGATTAACAGTAAAGGTGGGTTCTTGAAAATAATGAACAGTTGAGAGGAGAGAGAAATCTAAAATAATTGTAAATCTTCCGTTATGTTACGTTATGTGGGTTAATGACTGGGATGACAACTTTCTGATAGCTATTGAGTGTTGCTGCTCTCTTGTTGGCGCAGGGTACCACGTATTGGTGCCAGCGTGGTACCTATCTGTACCCAAAAATTTCTCAATTTGACTAGATTATTAGTGTATTATAATTCATAATTTATATATATTATATATGTGATATATATTATATATAAAAGGGTATGTACTATATGTAAGTTATGTCATTTATAGATTTAATTATCACAAATGATATAACTCAATATTATGAAAAAAAAATAGTTATAATTGAACATCATATAATAAAGAACTCTTGGATTATAACCAAAATAATATCATAACCAATATTATAATGAGTCATAATTAATAACACAATAAATTATAACCAAAGACACAAATATCATAATTAAGAGTGCCTATGGAGTGTGTATAGTAGAATTTCCTATACAAGTATGTTTATTAGTATGAATATATATATATATATATATATATAATTTATTTTGTTTTAGCTTTTTAAATACGCTTATTATTTTTTGGTGCTACACCTTTTCTAGTATTTTTTTTGGTATTATTAGGGCACATAAAAAGTACATTTATAAATATTTATTTAGTTTTTTTTTTAAAATTTTAAATTAAGCTTCTTAGAAAATATTTTGTATTAGTTTGAAGACAATTAAAATATATGAATAATTTTATTTTTACACACCATTTACTCTCTATATAATACTTAATGAATAAATTATTATTATTATTACTATTTTTTTTTTTTTACAATTTTATTGTTAAACAAAATGACCAATACGGATATCAATACATAAACCAAACTTTAAAGAGTACTACTATTAGTATCCCAATTAATACTTTGGACCTCCTATTTCTTTCATTTTTTTTTATTACAATAATAATCTCCAACAAAGTTACTAAAAATGAACATCTCACAATTAAATACACTCATCTACTAAATCATAACATAGGATTTATGAGAAGTACCCATCTCCATCACCACCCACACACTTCAAAACTCGCAATACCTATACACCCTCAAAACTTTCAAAACTCTTTGGTAGCTAGTTTTCTAGAGGCTTTTGGCGGCAACGACGACAACAATTTGATAATATACACTTATCTAGCAATGGTAATGAGTGAAAGTTTTTTTGGCAACCATAATACCATGTAATGAATGAAGCATCACAATGTAAGCTTACAGGAAGTTCACAGCTTGAATGATGTTTGCAGATCGGAGGAGCTTGACCTTGTAATGATAATTTTTTTCAAAAACACAACCAAAAAAAAAATGATAAAAATGGTTTGACTTTTTTTCAATACTGAACTCCCAAATATATATAAAATATATATATATATATATATCTATATGGGGCAACACATGGCCAAATTAAATGCATTAGTTCGACAATATCTAATTGAACATTATTCATATATTGGGCACTTTGGATTTGAATTTTTTTATTCATATATTCGACACTTTAGATGTAGCCTTAATGCATACTTATGCTTTGGTTATATGATGAATTTTAGTTTTATTTTTTAATCAAATTTGTTGATGCATACTTATCTTTATTTGTTAAACTTTAATGGGTCAAACTTGTTTGCAGACACATGACTTTACGTTTTTGTAATGTTTGGTAACACATGTTTGAATATGTACAAATTGTGCGATAACACAGGTTTGAACATGAGTAATTTGTTTAGCAACACATGTCTGACCATGCTAGCGAAGAGATCGACAGCGGAAAGAGGTCGGCAATGAGAGATCTCTGTGACAAAGATCGATAGCAGATAGAGATCGAAGACGGAGAGATCAATAATGCCACTCTCTTGATGGTGAAAGGAAGATTAGTGAGTTCGATTGTTAAGAATTTTGGGACATGACGAGTTTTAAGGGCGTGTGCATTTTGGTATATGTGATGTTTTTAGAAGGATAGTTTTGGTATTATTTGGGAGGTCATTCTTAGAAATTTTTAGAGTGTTAAATTTTGTAAGTGGAGGTTCAAAGAAATAAGGGGTCCAAAGTATTAATTAAGGTGTTAAAACAACACTCAACTTTAAAACTAGGTTTCTTAATATACTGTCTTTTGAACATGAAATTTTTTAGTGCATATCTTCTTTTCAAACATCAAACCTTCTCTTCCATTCTTACTCCCTCCATTGCTCCTTGTTCACTTTATTGTTCTTCCATTGTTTCTCATAAGTTTAGCTTCATTATTCACTTCCTAGATTTCTATTATACCTCACCGTTATTGTTAATTTGTGTGAGGAAGGATTTACAAAACAATGAAAGTTCAGATGTAACAAATTAAGCGATGAAAATGTGAATTTTTATGTTCATAAGTAGATTTTATTTTATTTTTTTTCATGGTCATGATTATCATTCGAAAAATCAATTATGAAAATGTTGCAACTATATGGAAATCAACTTCCAAAAATATTTCATATATTTGAAACCAACTTCCAAATTAGTTGTATGTCAAACATTTATATTGGGTTCGAAAGTATAGAGCCGAAAACTATTACTTGATTGTTGATTATCGAATTTGTTTAATTTATTTGGATAACCAATATTGAGTGATTTTCCATCTCTTCACCAGGGAAAATTCTATTTTCACACACTTACTTACTTCAGTACACATACTTAATGAAATATTATTTTAATAACAATTATACTCTAAAATAAAATGACTATAATGGACGTCAAAACACACCCATAATATTATATTAAAATATTCTTTGTACACATCTTTTAAAAATAAAAAAAAAGTCTCAATGCATTAAAAAAATCTATTTCTATCCATTGTTCCCAATTGACTAAAACCCCCAATCTCATCTAAAATTCACCTCATTTTCATTTGATCTCTTTCGATTCGTCGAAATATAAACCCTAATTTGTTGTCCAAACATTGAAGAACGATCACAAGTGGAATAATTTTTGATTTCATATACTTGTATTGCTTTTTGTTTTGATTTCAAGAATGTTCAATGGGATAATGGATCTTGAGTTGATGAGAAAATTCATGTGCAATTGAATGTAAATTTTATGAATACAAGATATTGGTGGGATTTTAGTTGATAATTTGGATGAAGATAGGTTCTTTTGGTGACTTGTTTGGTTTTTATTTGTGTTTAATATGAAATTGCTTCAAATTGAAGGAAGAAAGAAATGAAGAATGTTTCCTTTTATTTTTTCATTGTTTTATTTTCCTATTGAAATATTTCAGAATCATCATGAGAATATTTCTCTACGATTTTTTTGCTTTTTTTTTTTTTTTTGTGGTTTTTTGGCCTTTAGTTCGTTGGTTCATAGTAATTTTTTATTTATTTATGATAGGGTCTTCAATGGAATGAAGGTCTTCAATGGAGGACTGTGGTTTTCTGTGTCTGGAATGGAATCGTAGTAGTGGGTCTATAATTTTTAGCAAGTGTATGGAAGGAGCATTGATGTGGTGTGTGTACAATGGTATGAGTGAAGCGTATAATTGAAATATTTAGTGTGTCGATTGAGAAGAATAATTAATTATCAAATTAATAAGAATGTGTACTGAGAAATGATGTGCACTGAGATAAGTATATATGTCCCCTTCACTAGCCAATATGAAAGGTGTACGAGTGTGAAATAATCTTCTCATATAATTCTGTTAATCAAGTTTGCGCTCTTCCAAACGTCGTCGCTTTACTCCCTGAAAACAAAAACGTGAGCTAGCCAGCGGGCGTGCGCCGGATACCTATCCGATGCCTAAGTCAGCAAAATAGACAAATAGACAAAAGCTCTGTGTATTCGAGAATCAAAGTTGTGATACCTGTACATAGGCCCTGTTATAAGCTTTTATAGATTCTGTGTGGCACAATCCTAGTAGGACTCTTACTCCTCAATGTAGAGTCCTCCTAGGAATTGCATCTCCAAAAGATGATGCTTATCCCTTAACATCCTTTTTACTGCTATAACCAAGTGAAATGGTTTTAACTTGGTAGCATGACAAAGCGACCAAGCTAACACCGCTTTGCTTAGGCACCAGACTTAACCGAACTTCACCTAGCTCGGTTTCCATCTTGTTCTTGTAATTTAGCTCCCTGTACCTCGGTTTAGCATACTCAAACCGGGCTATCCCAGTCACTTATGACTGAGCTAGCTAGGCCCAATAGAGAAGTCCACTCTACTTGGCCCACAGCTCGGCTCGTTTCTTCCCATTCTTAGCTCGGCCCAAATTCGCACATTTTACCCTCTCAATTGCCCCTCAATACTATCTACAATGCATGATTTGGGATTATACTTCTCCAGCCAAGCTAAAAATATTCAAGCCAACCGAGCTCACTTTCAACTGAGCTACAGACGAGTCCGGTCCACAAACGTCTTTTCAATTGCTTTGCATGTCTGAACCATTTCTATTCTCTTGGATACGTGGCAAGCTCTCATTGGCCAAGTATAGCTGTCACAGCCGTTTTCATATTCCTCAAATTTTGAACAATCCCGCCCTTTCTATGCTTTATACGAAAACCCTAGTTTTCAAACCAGGTACTCTACTGTTCACCTTCTCTCTCTTGCCCTTTGAGCTCCCATTTTCATAATCATATCGACTGCAAAGCTCGTGTTCTAGCCTGGCAACTTCACCGTTTTGATCTTCATCCTTTTATCTTAAAACTGTAAGTGCTTCAATCCTTTGCTTTTCCTGTTTATTTCATAAGTATGTATAATTTAGACATACATATACAAATATTTTCCAAAACACACTTCCGTAGCTTTCATATCAATGGGAAAGAACCTCTTGGTCCCAAGAACCACGTAATAGATCCTTCATTAGATTCACAAACAATCTGCAAAATGATGCTTTTGATCCAAATAATACTATGACCGTGATAGGAACTTCTTTGCCATAGGTGCGTATTAGACTGAACTAGAAGCCTTACCCTTGGACCAAGCTAAAAACCAAACCTCGTGTCACATTCAGGCTTAAACCATGAAGCCTCTTCTTGAGTCATAACCGAACTAAGAACGGGCTGCAACCATCGAACCGTACTAGGTTTTATTTTTATTTATCCTTGTTTTTTAGCTCGGCTCCATGATCTGGGCATAACACTTTTTATCTCTACTTGCAGACTTTGACTAGGTTGGTCAGGCACACCTTTGAATGCTCAACCGAGATACTCAACATCATCTCAACACTGAGCTAGGATCTCGAGCTAACTTATACATAAGTTTATTTGGAATGGGTAAATACCAGTTCTTAGTAAACTCACCCGGGGCCATTGCCGAATTCCGTAAGGACTACAACATTCCTGATGATGTTCATCTCTCTTTAGCCGAACTAGATACCACGCCCTGGGGAAAACAAGGTTTCGTTCCATTCACTGTAATATCCATTGTTGAGGCCGGTCTCCAATTCCCAGTCCAGCCACTCCTATGTGAATTTCCTAGGTAGACAAGACTCTACCCCACTCAGCTCTCCACAAAGTCATACAGAATAATAAATGGCATCACCGAGCTATACTGCCGGCTTGGTCTCAACCTTGGTTTAGCCGAGCTATTCCATCAATATTCACTTAGCCAAAATGAAGACGGCTGGGTGTATTATTTGAGAATAAGAAGACGCCGAGAAAAAATAATTAAAAACACACCGGACAAAGACGTGAATGACAACAACTTTTTCTGGGTTTTTGGCAATTTTGGAGACCAAGAAGCGCAGATACCGGGCTACAGTATTAACTGGAATAAAGGGACAGCCGGTATGAATACCTCGGCTTAGTTTGCCATTTTTTATTTTTTTTGCTATTTATAAGTTTTATATTGTGCTAACCGTTGCCTTTCTCCTTATGCAGATTTGAACCAGCTAAAGTCCCAGTACCAATACCCCAATTTAGAAGCTCTCTGCACCGCGCTTCGATACCATGATCGAGGTTGGGCTGAGCTACTTAACTTCGAACCGACATACAGATACAGCGGTAGGAGGAAGACCAGGGTGACTGACTTTCTTCTCGAACCATCACCAGAACCAGATCCAACCCTTCTCTAAATCAACCTTATTCCTTTAACCGAAGAACAAGAGATAGCAAAGCGCCGAGCTGTCCGAGCACTGATCACCGAGACAGCATCAACTCCGGATATTGGAATTCAGACCGAGACAACACAAGCCGGTCAAACAACTAAGGCAGTGGTGGCCCTCCCGACGTCCCGAGCCTCATCATCTCGGCCAAACAAACGTGCTCGTATTTCCTCGAATGAGCCACAACACCTTATCGATGAAGATGACGCCATGCTACTATGGAGCACACTGTTGAGCCAAGAACCCGTGCTCTCTGACCGGGCTAGCCCTTCAGAGTGGGCACCAAAATTAACTTTTAAGAACTGGGCCATATCAAATTCTGACTTAGTGGTTGCAGATAAGGACCACAGTCTTGCCTTCAATCTTGCCAAGAGCGTGTGTCTGCCAGCCGATATGGAGCACCACGATCATCTGACCGAGTTGAAGGCCATCCATTCGGCAACTAAGTCGATAGTGCTGGTGAGTGCTCCCTCTGTTTTGCTTTCTAACTCAGATCTGTTTGTTCGGTTTTAATCACACTTGTTATCTCTCATTTTGCAAGCTATGCAGAAGAACCACGTCCATAAGCGCGTGCTAGAACTGCGCAAGACAGCACGGCTGGCAGTGGCAGATGCCAACGCCAAAACGGCCGAGCTAAACGAAGTAAAGCAAAAAATGACCGAGCTTAAATCTGAAAATGCAAGACTTACAGAGCTGGTTAACGCGACAGAAGCAGATAAGCAAAAAGCTTTGGCCGTGCAAAAAGATCGTTACTTGCGCGAACTGGCCAAGCTCGAAAGGAAAAGAGATGCCGAGATCGCCGAGTTAAACAAGAAAATGAAGACGCTGAAGATAGGGGCTACAAGGAAGGGGAAGCCACCTACATCTTGCAATGCAAAGCTTCAAAGGATATATTTTTCAAATGCGGATGGAAGACGGCTGCCTCAAAGCTCGGTTATGGTCAAGAAACCAAGGTCTTCCAAAACCATCATCTCCATTTTATTCCAAGTTATATGGCAGACTACACCAATGCTATCCAAGAAAAATTGCTTCAAATGGGGGAGGAGGAAGAGGCATCCCCAGAACCAAACAACGCCCCAGCTGTTACTAATGATCACGGTCTCCTAATTGCTCTGTCAGCTCGGGTGGATCCACCGGTGCCCATTACGATTGAAGATGTGGTTGTGACCAACCTTCCTGCTAGAACCGGGCTACCAAGTGGTGGAGCTCGGGTTGACCTGGATGTGGATCTGGATGATCTATTTGCCTGATATTGTATTTTCTTCTTTTAATGCTAACTTTTTGAAATAATTTGTAACCGGGCTGAAGCCCCACCTCTTGTAATGCAATTCTAATCTTGAATGAAATCGACTATTTTTCCATTCTTTTTGCCCAGTTCATACCCTTCTTGTGTTTGTTTCTCAACTTTAATTGGCTTATCTTTGAATTTTTTAGCCGAGATAGCCATCTCGGTTTGGCTGGACAATCTGTATACTTCATGTTGGTCATAACAGCCAACCTTTTCCCGTGTTGATCCTTTATCTCGCTTGAGGTGAGATAAATGTTGTTATTCCTGCCAACCTCTTCAGCCTAGATTTTTATCTCAGTTGTGGAGAAATAAATGTTTGTTATTCCTGCCAACCTCTTCAGCCTAAATCCTTATCTCGGCTGAAGAGAGATAAATGTTGGTTATTCCTGCCAACCTCTTCAGCCTAGATCCTTATCTCGGTTGAAGAGAGATAAATGTTGGTTATTTCTGCCAACCTCTTCAGCCTAGATCCTGATCTCGGTTGAAGAGAGCTCAATGTTGGTTATTTCAGCCAACGTTCTTCAGCCTAGATCCTTATTTTGGCTGAAGAGAGCTAACTTGTTTGGTTATTCCTGCCAAACTTTCTGATTGCCCCTTGCGGGCAATAGCTGAGAACAACTTTTACAATAGAAAGACTTATGCTGAAAACTACTTGTTTTATTTGAAAAAGGGAAAAAATTACAAATATTCTAAGAGAAAGCTAAAAATAAAATAACTTGAGATTGGCAGTGTTCCATGGCCAGGGAATAGCCTTGTTGTCTCCATCTTCCAAGTGATATGCCCTTTTTCCAGCTAAACCAATCACTTTGTATGGTCATTCCCAGTTAGGTCCCAACTTGCCATCTCCGGGTACCAAAGTGTTGCCCATTACTTTGCATAATATCCAATCCCCAATCTTGAATTGCCTCAGATGCACTGTTTTGTTATATTTTCTGGATAACTCTTGCTGGTATGAGACAATGTGAACTAGAGCTCTTTCCCTTCTCTCTTCTGCAAGATCGAGTTCCAAGGCTATGGCATCTCCATTCATGTCAGGGTCAAAATTTTCACTTCTAATAGTGGGGAGGCCTACTTTCAGTGGGATTACTGCTTCCATGCCATAAGCCAAGGAAAAAGGCGTTTCTCTAGTTGATCGCCGAGGTGTGGTACGGTAAGCCCATAAAACATGAGGAAGCTCCTCAGCCCACTTGCCTTTTGCTCTCTCCAACCTTTTCTTTAAACCATCTAGGACGACTTTGTTTGAAGCTTCTGCTTGGCCATTCGCTTGAGGGTATGTTGGTGTAGAGTTGTAGAATTCTATCGTGTATTCCTTGCAAAAACCCCTGAAGATTTTGCCATCGAATTGAGTGCCATTGTTAGATATTAGAGCCTTGGGTATGCCGAATCGGGTTATGATATTCTGCCAAACGAACTTCTATACATCTTTCTCCTTTATTGATGCGAGTGCTTCAGCCTCTACCCACTTTATGAAGTAGTCTGTTACTGCGAGAAAGAAATTTCTATTGCCAGGTGCTACCGAAAGTAGTCCCACTATGTCCAGGCCCCACATTGCGAAGGGCCATGGGCTAGTTAATGGTAGAAGCTCTCTGGCTGGCTGTGTATCTGGTGTGCGAACTTCTGACATTTCTCGCACCTTTTGACATACTTCTTAGAATCTACCTGCATGTATGGCCACCAATATCCTTGTGAGATTGCTCTGTAGGCCAATGATCTTTCCCCTTGGTGGCTTCCGCATACACCTTCATATATCTCGAACAAAAATGCCTCAACCTTGCTAGGGTGGACATATTTCAAGTAAGGTCATGTGAAGGATTTTTTGTATAATGCCAATGATAAAGAGATCCAGAATCACTGTGACTTTGCTCTTATTTTGTTGGCCTCTTTCTTCTCTTCAGGTAAGATGCCGTCTTTTAAGAATACTATAATGGGATCCATCCATGAAGGGCCTAGTTCGACACAACATACCTTAGCTACTTCGGGTTCTTCAATACTCGGTCTGGGTAAGAAGTCGATCAGTAATGGATGTGGGATTCATGTATCTGTCATTAAAGCAAAACCTGCTAGTTCGTCTGCTCTATTATTTTCTTCTCGGCCGATCTGCTCTATTTGTACTACTTCATACTTCATGATCTCCTTCTTGACCAACTCTTGGTACTTGGCCATCCTCTCATCTTTTGCCTCGTAGTCACCTGAAATCTGGTTTACTACCAGCTGGGAGTCGCTGTAAACTATTAGCTCGGTTGCCTTCATGAAAAGTGCTGATTTTAGGCCTGCTAAAAGTGCCTCATACTCCGCCTCATTGTTTGATGCTAGGAAGCTGAGGTTGACTGCTTGTTCAATTGTTAGGTCGTCCGGTGAGACGAGGACTACGCCAAGTCCTGCACCGTGTCTATTGGATGTTCCATCCACGAAGAGCTTCCACATCTCTTTTACGAATAGCTTCCAACAAGTAGAGGGATTGGATGATGTCTTGGGATCAAAAGTGTTGCCAATGTTTTCTTCCGAGGCCATGCCTGTTGTTGGGGTTTGATTTTCATTGTCTAACTTCCCCAAGTTTTTACTTTTTGATGAGTCTTCGCTGAGAACAGCGTGGTTCGCCCTCTCCCTTATTTCCTCAATCCTGTGTGGCCTGTAATGTGGTTGGGCATCTTGTATTAGGGGCTGTGCAGTTCTAGCGGCGTTTTCCCCCCTTACTTCAGTTGCGTTGGTTAAATCGACTGGGCAGATGTGATGACTTCCTGGTGAAAATTTAGCCACAAAGTCTGCTAAAGCTTGGGTTTTTATTGTTGTTCTGGGTTGGAACTTGATATCGAACTGCCTCAACTTCACCACCCATTTCAAGATTGGCCCCGAAAAATCCGCCCTTTCAAACAAGGCTTTTAATGGAAAAGCTGTTAGGACGATCACGGTGTGGGCATGGAAGTAGTGCGACAGCTTTCTTGAGGCCATCATCAAAGCTAATGCGAGCTTTTCTAATGGTAGGTACCTTGTTTCAGCGGCTAGCAAGGTTTTGCTAACATAAAAGATAGGTAGATGTTGGATTCCTTTCGCTCTGACCATCACTACGCTGACTGCATGCTGTGAAACTGCTAAGTACAAAAAGAATTCTTCTCCAGGCACTAGGGTTACTAACAATGGTGGAGAAGACATGTACTCTTTCAAGCTTTATAGGGCACGGTCGCATTCTTCATCCCACTCAAACTTGGCCTTTAACGCTTGGAAGAATGGTCGACATCTATTTGACGACCGACTTATGAATCGGTTAAGCGCGGCCGCTAGGCCAGTGAGATGCTGTACCTCTTTAACTGTGTTGGGCCTCTCAAGATCCTGGATTGCTTTGATCTGAGTGGGGTTTGCTTTTATACCTCGGTTGGTCACCAGAAAACCTAGGAATTTGCCTGATCCTACGCCGAATGCACACTTGGCTACATTTAGACGTAACTTGTTTTTTTTTCAGAATTTGGAACATTTCATCTAGGTCCCTGAGATGGTCCTTCTCATCCTTGCTTTTGACCACCATGTCATCTATGTAAGCCTCCATTATTCTGCTTAACAATGGTTCAAACATTTTGGTGACCATCCGTTGGAATGAAGCTCCTGCGTTCTTTAGGCCAAAGGGCATAACCTTGTAACAATACAATCCTCTAGGCGTTGTAAAAGAAGTGACCTCCTAATCTGGTTCGTACGTAACGATCTGATGGTAACCTCTACACGCATCAAGGAAGATAAGTCGATTGTGTCCTGCTATCATGTCTACCAGTTGGTCTATCTGTGGGAGGGAAAAATTGTCCTTTGGGCATGCCTTATTGACTGTTTTGTAGTCCACACAAACACGTCATTTTCCATTCTTCTTTGGCACTACGACAGTATTAGAGATCCACCTGGGATAGTGCACTTCTCTGATGGCTCCTGCCTCCAGTAAGTTTTCCACTTCCTTCGCCACTATCTCTGCGTGGTGGAGTACCGATCTGCGAGTGTGTTGTATAATTGGTCTGGCAGTTGAGTGGACATTGAGTTGGTGACAGATGAAGTTTGGGTCAATACCAGGTATGTCGTATGGTGTCCAAGCAAACACTTCGATATTAGAGGTTAAAAATTCCATGACTTCTATTCTCTCAGTGCTAGACAACAACGAGCCGAGCAAAAAGAACTTTTCTGGGTTCTTTTCATCTATCCTTACCTCTACCAAGTCTTCTACTACCTTTTGTTCAGCTGCCTTGCCAACATCTGCAAACAGTTCATTGCTCTCTGGCTCTTCCACCATCTGTGCAAACCCTTTTGCAGCACAGCTTCCATTTACTGTGACGAAACATTGCTTCGACATGATTTGGTCTCTTAAGACTTCTTCAATCACGCCGGTTTAATTGGGAAATCATAATGCCTGATGGTAGGTTGATGCCACTGAGCGCATGGCATGCAGCCATGTCCTTCCCAAGATTATGTTTTAAGTGGAAGGGACTTTCAATACCTAGAATTCCACTTGTTTTGTCATGGTTCTTGCCTTGATTGGGAGGGTTATCTTGCCTACTGGCCACTCTGGCATCGAGTTGAATCCGACAATGGGAGATGTCGCAGGTGCTAAGTCTTTGTCCTTCAATTTCAGCTGTTTGAAGGTCTCGTAGTACATTATCTCACATGAGCTTTATTGGTCAATCAGAATCCGCTTGATGTCGAAATTTTTGACGCTCAAAGTCACCACTAGTGCGTCATTGTGAGGGCAATGTAGCCTTGCTAGATCCTTGTCTGAGAAGGATATGACGTTTGTAGCCTCTGTTCTGCCCTTTTTGATGATAGGCTATGCACTTAATACCTCTCTCAAGTGTTCAACCTTTTTTATCATCCCCTTGAGTTCACATACCCGCTCAGGTTCGATGATCCCATGTATGACGTTGATTACGCCTTGAGGTGGACCGTCGACTGGCATCCCGTTCGGTTTGTTGAGGTCCTAGGGGGCTGGCTGTGTCCTTCCTTCTATGTACTGGTCCAGGTGCCCAGTTGCCACTAACTCCTCTAGATGTTGCTTCAAGGGCGTGCAATTTTCAGTGCGGTGCCCCTTTTCATCATGGAAGGTGCACTGGACCTCTCGTCATAGCCTTTTTGTGCTTCTCCCAACTTAGCTGGCCACTGGACGAAAGGTTCATTGTGTATCTCACTGAGAATCCAATAGATAGGTTTATTGAATACTGTGCTAATGGCAGTGCGGACTCTTAAGTTCCTTTTTTCTGTGTCCTCTCTATTGGCTCGCCTGCCGTGCCCATTCCTGCTTGGCTGTTCCATCGTGTTGACTTTCACTGTAGTCTTTTTATCTGGCATTGCTGTTGTGCCAGATTTTGCTTTAGCATGGGCGCCATCTTCCTCTACTCGGATATGTTGATGCACTTTTTCCGTTAGGGCCTTCATCGTGAGGGGTGGCATCATTGTTATTAAGCTCCTTTGTTTGTTTCCGACTGGTAAACCCTGTTTATATTGTGCAATGGCGAGATTGGTAGGGCAATCCCCAATATGGTTGAAGGTCTTCCAATAGCGGCTGTTGTAAGACCTCAATGTTTCTTTTTTGTCCATGTCAATGGAGAGTAGCTGGTCGATCTCCACTGGCGTCTTAGTATTTGTTTTGAACCTGGTCACGAACGCTTCTGTCAACTGTGCCCATGAGGCTATGTTGCTTTCTGGCAGTCTTTCGAACCAGGTTAGACCTAGGTTGCCAAGGCTAGATGGAAACAGGATACACATGAGAGCCTTGTTCTACCGGTATACTGCCATAACCTGGCAAAAGTGGCTTAAGTGCATGTAGGGGTTTGTCTTTCCTTCATAGGTGGTGAATTTGGGTTGATGGAAGACTGAAGGTAGTGGTGCGTTCTCAATTGCCGGAACGAACGGTGAGCTTTGTAACCTTGCTAATACTTTGTCTACTGGTTTGTAAGCAAGGCGCGACATTGGCATCCCTACCTCGACGCTTTCATACGTCTTAAGGGCCAACCGCTGTAGGGCTGAAACTTTGCATGGGTCGCGAGCCCTAGTGTTCTTCTTCCATCGGGCCCTTTCCTCGAGCACTGTCCAAGTTTTCACGATCTGGCAACTCAGGTGTGCCTAGATGTCGTTTGGTGCATATGTGAGGGGCGACAATTGTTTCCCTTTACATATGACCTTTCAGTCCTCGTTCTCTCAGACTTAGAGTGACGAGTCCTGGAAGTCCTTGACTGAGTATCGCCTGTTTTAAGGCTCTTACTTTCTGCTGGTGAATGTGTGGTATGTCTGTCACGGTCTTCTGAGTGGCGAGGGGGCGTGTTGCCTTTGCGCCCCGCTCCAGTCGCCACTCATTTTCCTTTTATCTGGTGCTTCATTGTCTCCATGTCTGCCGCCATCCTCTTGATTAACTCGTCTTGCTCTCTCACATGATCCTCCAGAACTTAAGGATCAAGCCTCCGCCTCTACCTTTCAAGACTTTGAGAGCGACGGGGGCTAGTGCCCCGTCTCTCCCTTGAGTCCCTCTGAGAGTTCCGTCGCTGGGATTCTAAGTCTGCCATGGGTGGGATGGAACGTAAACCTTCGCGCCTCCCACCCCCCTCTGGGGTTTGCCCATCAATAGCGGATTACGACAAGTCTTCATTTTGCGCCATTGCTTTCAACTAGAGAGGAAAACTTGATCAAGAGGTTTTGTTCTTTGTGAAATTCCCATAGACGGCACCAATTGTATGAGCGTGAAATAATCTTCTTGTATAATCTTGTTGATCAAGTTTGCGCTCTTCCAAACGTCGTCGCTTTACTCCCTGAAAACACAAATGTGAGCTAGCTAGCGGGTGTGTGCCGGATACCTCTCCGATGCCTAAATCAGTAAAATAGACAAATAGACAAAAGCTCTGTGTATTCGAGAATCAAAGTTGTGATACCTGTACATAGGTCCTGTTACAAGCTTTTATAGATTCTGTGTGGCACAATCCTAGTAGGACTCTTACTCTTCAATGTAGAGTCCTCCTAGGAATCGCATCTCTAAAAGATGATGCTTATCCCTTAACACCCTTTTCACTGCTATAACCAAGTGAAATGGTTTTACCTCGGTAGAATGACAAAGCGACCGAGCTAACACCGTTTTGCTTAGGCACTAGACTTAACTGAACTTCACCTAGCTCGGTTTCTATCTTGTTCTTGTAATTCAGCTCCCTGTACCTCGGTTTAGCATACTCAAACCGGGCTATCCCAGTCACTTATGACCGAGCTAGCTAGGCCCCAATAGGGAAGTCCACTCTACTCGACCCACAGCTTGGCTCGCTTCTTTCCATTCCTAGCTCGGCCCAAATTCACACATTTTACCCTCTCAAAAGGAATAATGAAAGTAGTATACTAATAATCTAATTTTTGTAAAATAATCGAAAATTATTGATTTTAGGAAAATTGCATACCTTGGAGAATATCACTAGAATACTGTCAAAGAATGCTGGAGAATTGTGCTTTAGATGCTTCTTTTATCATTCTTTAATCGCCGAAATGCTACGGAAGAGTATCAAAAATTATCATGTGTAGACACAATTTAGATTTAGGTTCAGGAGTGTCTTGTAAAGCTTGTAATCATACTTGTGCTTCAAAACTGAGCAAATAAACACAAAAACTAGTCGAGCATGGATCCAAAATGGTGTGCTCGCTCTAAATTTGCTCTTAGCATGCACATGTCTTCTTGGCAACCATTCGATTGCTTCATTAATGAGGTGGTGTGCTCTGGTGAAAGCTCCACAAGGTTTGGAGAAAAAATATGTGAATCTAGATTAAGATGACTATCAAATGGGAATATGACTGGATTCAGATTAAGGGGTGGTTGGATTCGAATCCTCTTTAGTACTTTTTTTTATCCTATTATTATCTAACAATTGATGTAAATGCTGAATGATAATTAGATGAAAAAAATGTTAAAGAGAATTCAAATCCAATAACCACTTAATTTATACCCCATTCGAATTAAGGGCCAACTCTAGAGTGTAAAACGAGCCGCAACCTGGTTTTGATGAGTTTGGATACTCTGTAATGGTTTCTTGTGCATATAAAATGACATCCTTTTTTTGGGTAAATTACCCTTACCTCTCTTGAGGCTTAATAAAAGGATAATTCTATTTATACACCACTTCTTTTCTTAGCACCCACAATTTTTTTATTTTTTTATTAAAATTTTGTCCATCAATCAAATTACATTTTTGGACAAAATCTAATCCCTAATTTCTCATTGCACACTTATAGCCCCACCACTATCCACCGTAATTATAGCCACCGCCGCATCTCTAGTGCCATATTTTCCCTCACAGCGCGCTTTACGCCTTCCTACCTCCCATTTTATTCTTCTTTCTAGTTCTTGAAACCTTAGATTGATTGATCGATCTCTTGCGTCCGCACAACTATGGATCTCGATTTCTCTTTCTTGCTGCGAGTTGGAGGTCGTGATGGGTAGGGTTGTAGTAGTGGTGCATTGCGACAGTGAGGGCTATAGGGATGGTAGGTTGCGGGGTTAAGGGCTGCGATTCTGACTAGTCAGGGGTAGCTAGGATTGGTGACGACAACCAAAGGTGGAGAATAGAGGAGCAGCTCAAGCTGAAGAAGAAGAAGAAGAAAGATGAAGTAGAAAAGGGAGGATGTGACGGGAGGCCAGGGAAAGGCGAGTGACAAGAGGATGGAGGCAAGAGAGAGGGCGGCGATGTGAATAAGAAGGACTGAGTAGGGGTGGTGGCTAGCGGTTGTAGTGGCTAGGGTTAGGGTTTGGTAAAAAAGATAAGGGTAATTTGGTATTATCCAACAATTAGTGGTGTGTATGGAGAGAAAATAAAAAATATTTAACTTGTGTGAGGTGTGAACTAAGCAAATGTAAGGAAACGGTGTGTATTGAGAAATGGCTTGGTGTGTAAATAGAATTTCTCTTAATAAAATTGTAAAAACTCAAGAGATTTCTAAAATGACTTAAATCTCACTTGAGATTTAGTTTTCAATTTCTTGAGATTTAATGAAATATAGAAACCTCTGTTAAAGTTTCTAAAATGATAGAAATCTCTCTTGAGATTTAGTTTTCAATTATATTAACATTCCTTGAGATTTAATCAAATTGTAGAAACCTTTGTTAAGATTTTTGAAATGATTGAAACTTTACTTGAGATTTAGTTTTTGATTATTGATTTTCTCTTCTGTTACTTTTTTGTTAAAAAAAAAGAAAAAGAAAGAAAGAAACATAAAAATGGACATTATTAGATAATTTAATTACATTTTAATTTATCATTTAAAATTGTGCAAATTACAAAGAAGTAACAAATACAATTTTTATTTATTTTTCTTTATTGTGCATGTAATTATTGTTGATTGTGTGTACCTCCTTGATACAAAATCCTCTGGTGTCATAAAAAATTGACATATCAAATAATTTAATTACATTTTCAATTTTATTCTTTAAAATTGTGTCCAATTACAAAGAAATAAAAAAAAAAATACAATATCTATTGAGGTTTTGGATAAACAAGCATTCATTTTTGTTGTTGTTGTTGTTGTTGTTGTAATTGGACACAATTTTAAATGGTAAAATGAAAATGTAGTTAATTTTAATGATATCAATATTTTTTATGTTTTATTTATTTATTTATTTTTGATAAAGTAATAGAAGAGTGAATCAATAATAAAAAAATCAAATCTCAAGGGAGATTTCTGTCATTTAAGAAACCTTATGAAATGTTTTTGCAATTTGATTAAACTTGAAGGGAGATCAATGTAATTGAAAACAAGTGGGGTTTTTGTTATTTCAAAAATCTTAGGGAAACTTTTTACATTTCATTAAATTTCATGTAAATCTCAAAAGAGATAAATACAATTTATTTGTTTATTTTATCTTTTTTTCTCTTAATATAGGGATTGTTTGAAATGATTTAAATAAGTATACTTTTTGATATTTTATGAAAAAATATGTAGAAAAATAGAGAAATGATGTGACCAAAATAAATAAACTTATCTAAATAAGTTTATTTATTAGTTTATGCCAAATAGTGGGGAAATTCTATTTCCACACACTTAATTAACTTAGTGCATATCTTCTCTCAGTATACACATTTATTAATTTGATTATTGATTAATTTTCTCAATCCATATACTGAAAGTTACAATTTTACCTTTCACTCATAATCATTATATACACACCACTCAACTATCCTTTAAAAGCATTGTTGAAAACCCTCTACCAAAGACCTTATTGAATTTCCATTAAAAACACCATTGAAAACCTTCCAAAATATTGTTGAAAATGAGACATCTTTTCATTTTTGTGCAATGGACATTTTTGTCCATTGCCATAAAACCCTCATTTTTTAAATTTTTTTAATGTTTTTTCGATTTGAGGGGTTTCGGCATTGGTTTTTCAAAATTATACATTTAATTCGAACTTAATTTCCGAATAAAAGTGATTAGTTTGACAAATTTGTTAAGAAAATAATTAAAAAAAAATTCGGCAATTAATGTCCGAATATAATGAAATAATTCGGTACTGATTATCCGACTGAAAATTGCGAAAGGAAAAAAAAAAGTTCTGCACAAAAAAATAATATTTTTGTCATTAATAGAGTATAAATCAAGAGATTAAAGCAATATGAGACTTGTTATGAGAGTATTGTCTTGCAAGCAATAGAGAAATATAGAGTGTGTAGCAAGTAAAGTGCTAACAATGAAAAAAATTAAGATTTAATTTTTTTTTAATCAAAAGATGTACATTGAGATTTTTTTGTTTAAAAGATGTGTATAAAAAATATTTTCATAAAATATTATAGATATTAATGAATGTCTATTACTGTCATTTTAATTTAAAATATAATTATTATTAAAATAATATTTTATTAAATATGTATACTGAAATAATAAGTTGTGTGAAAATAAAATTTCACCAACTAATGTCATAATTTTCTAGGAAAATGATTTGGAGTCCTAAAAAGAGATCCCCTAATCCCCCTAATTTTCTGTTTTGAAAACTGTTTCTTTTTTTTTTCTTACTTGATATGAAAATTAAGAAGATTAAGGGGATGTTTTTAGGGGATATGGCATGACCGAATTTTGTATATACATTACAAACTGCACTACAAAATATCACTAGGATCTGGGTCCCGATCCGATCGCATGTAAATCGAAAATATTTTTCACACTTATAGCAGGGTTCGACCAGACAACCAACCACACACCAACAAAAAGCCACTTATTAGTAGAGAGAGAGAGAGAGAGAGAGAGAGAGAGAGAGAGTGTGTCGGTGCAACAACCAAGCAAAAGAGAGTTAAAAAAAGTTCACCACCCACAACTAAAAAGCAAAAAACATGTCTGTCAAAAACATTTGCAAAAAAAAAAAAAAAAGATGAATGAGAGAGAGAGAGAGAGAGAGAGAGAGAGCAGTAATTTAGATTGGTGCCACGTAGTGCATATTAGAAGGTGAAATTTACCGTTGAGGGTCCTCCTGAAAAGGACACATCTTTCCATCATCATCAACTGTGGCTGCACTAATCAATTCACTGCAGCTGTTTCTTGCTTGCTTTCTTTCCTCCTTGTTTTATTCTTTCTATGTATATGTATATATATCACATTCTCTCTCTCTCATCTCTCTCTCTCTCTCTCTGTCTCCATGTGATTTGCTTTTGCTGATGCCGATAGGATTTACATTGAGTTAGAACCCCTTTCCTCTCTCTATCTCTCTCTTCTCTCTGACTTGGGTTGGGGAAGAGGGGCCTCTTCAATTTACGACCACCAGAGTCACTCAAAAAAAATCAAGGCCTGAGCTCACCACCGACCACCCGCAGCAGTATGACGGTGAGCCAGCGCAATCACGGAGGAGCTCTCGCCGTGCTGATTCTTGCACTTTTATTCCCTGCTCTTTTCGCTCCATTTAGCTACGCCTCTCCTTCCCTTTTCTCGGTATTCCTGCCACCGTTACTCTTTCAATCATGTCTCTCTTTTTTACTCTCCTTTTTTTTTTCTTCTTAATTCTCTTTCCTCTTTTTCTCTGGGTTTTGTTTAGTTTGATGGAAAACTGTTTGTTACTAGAGGAGAAGAAGAAGAAGATTTTTACTTCTAAAGCCTCAATTTTTCTTCAACTTATCCCACTTTAAGATCCCTGGATTTTTTTTTTCTTTTTTTTTTTTAAATATTTTTTCTAGGGAAAAATATTCTATTCTATTCGTGTTCAGTTGGCTTTTTTGGTGATACAAAACAATTATATTTTTCTGGGTTTTGGGTTTTTTATATTTAAATTCATAGGGGATAATAATTTGGGT
Source organism: Camellia lanceoleosa (assembly GCA_025200525.1). Taxonomy (NCBI): domain Eukaryota; kingdom Viridiplantae; phylum Streptophyta; class Magnoliopsida; order Ericales; family Theaceae; genus Camellia; species Camellia lanceoleosa. The sequence continues at coordinate 137,092,329 of CM045758.1, read as the reverse complement.
GCCATTCTGAAAATGGCAGTTTGGGATTTGGGAACCTGGGATGGGATATAGGTTCATTTGGACTCAAATTATCAAACAGAGAGATGAATGTTTAATTATTGACTTCCTGGGATTTGGATATAATTCTGCTATATTTTATTACAAACCAACACAATGGTTTGACATAATTAGACCCTTGGAAGCATTGACTTATTAGGTTGTATATGGCTTTGGTGAGTCAGTAAGTACTCCTTGGCTTGGATCAGTGGATTAATTGTTTTTATTTTATTTTTTAATATTTTTATGGAAAACAGTGGATTAGCTTTGATCATAATATTCACCCAAAAAAAAAAACAAAAAACAAAAAAAAACAAAAAGAAGCTTTGATCATAATGAATTTATTTATTTACTTTTGTCTGTTGTTCTTATGCCATCTCTAAATTGAATTCACTTTCTGTCAAGTGGCATGCCATTTTCTAGGATCCCTAAATTTGTAATGTGTGAATTTTATTACTGCTTTGAGAATGAGGTATGTGCATGTGTTTGTGTCTATCCTACTTCAAGTCTGTGGCATCATACTCAATTATTTTATTTTATTTTGTTTTGGGATTGGTGCTAATCATGCCATTTAATATTCTAATTGCGTTGTGCAGGAATGGAATGCTCCAAAACCCAGACACTTACGTCTACTTAAAAGTGCTTTACAGCGCGAAAATGTGAGCATCGGTTTGCATTTACATAATTTTGTAATAAAAACGTTGTTTCACTGAGTAATTGCTTCAAAACTCACTTTTTTCCTCCCCTCATGTAGTCAAATGAGCAGCAGTCTGATCTCTGGACTCCTTTGGCTAACCAAGGATGGACGCCGTGTGTGGATTCCACTAATGGCCCTCGTAAGTGATAAGACATAGAACAACAAACACATAAGTTTTCATTTTTGAAAAAATTCAATGGTTTTGTGAAGTAATGAGGCTTGAATTTACATGAGAATAATGGGCTCTTTTTATTGTAAATTTCTTTCTCTGATGGATTCATCCTTTAATTCAAGCAGCCCTACCAAACGAATCTCAAGGATATCTCCAAGTGTTTCTTGATGGAGGGTTGAACCAGCAGCGAATGGGGGTAGGCATATGAAGATTTACCTTAACTGTTTGCATTAATATTAATAGATGAAATGAATGTTTTTAATGATCAATAATTGCCTGCTTTGAGAAAATATGAGTTGTGATTTAAAATTTAAAATTTTCTGTTCTTGGGAACAGATCTGTGATGCTGTTGCTGTTGCTAAGATTCTGAATGCAACTCTCGTCATACCACATCTTGAAGTGAATCCTGTCTGGAAAGACTCAAGGTTTTTCTCACATAATTCATGTGTTCTTACCATTTGTTTATATATTTTAAAATCTCATATACTTTGAAGAAGTTATTAATACAAAGTTGTGGTTTTTTTTTCTTGCTCTTCTTTCCTGCAGCTCATTCATGGATATCTTTGATGTGGACCACTTTATTGATGTGTTGAAGGATGATATTTCTATAGTTAAAGAGCTGCCTGATGATTTCGCTTGGAGCACAAGGGAGTATTATGCAATAGCAATTCGTGCTACCAGGATTAAAACTGCACCAGTTCATGCTTCGGCTAACTGGTATCTAGAGAATGTCTTGCCCGTCTTAGAGAGGTTGGTATGTACCTGTGTTTTTTGTTTCACAAGTTGACTTGTGCTTCGAAGTTCTAGACCTCCTATCTCTTTCCTTAACATTTTGTAGTTTGATAAACGTGAACAAGGTAGGTCTTGCAACTGACAGAAGAACAACACAGTCTATTGGTTTCCTAAATTACGTAGATTGTTTGCAAATTGAACTGGATTTTTTAATTTTAATTTTAATTTTAACAAGAGCAGTAGTTACTTAGGCATTTGTTTGAATCTAGAATTGAATGCACTTATTGTGAGAGACCCAAGATTCTGCACAAAAAGATATGTCATATGATGGTTTTGGACTTGAGGTCGTGACGTGCAGTGATGCAAGTGCTATCCGCTCCCATTGTGGCGTGGGTTCGAGCCTCTCCAAAAAAAGTGGGGGAAGGTTAACTACCTGCTACCTCTCCCAGACCCTACTTTAAGAGGAAGCCTTGTGCACTGGGTACAACCATATGATGATTTTGGATTGTTTGCCAATGTTGCTTGTTTATATGGTGGAAATTTTTGAGAGTAGTGTTGGTAGAAATTTGACAATTTGTAAGGTCCAAAACTATTTAAACATTATTTATTTATTTATTTATTATTTTTTTTTAACCACATCTTAGTGTAAGCTTTTGGTACATCTCTACAAAAATGCAATGTTTCTATGGCGCCTCAAAATTATGTATCAGCTGCAAACCTAAGAAATAAATGCTTCTCTGCTTGTGTTATTATTAGTGGATGGGTGAATAATATATGCCTGTTTCTTGGCATGAGTGCTTCTAGCAACAACTTACAAGCCGCTAAATGTTTGCTTGCTCGCCTGGGGTCAGTTGATGGCCAACTTGAAACTTCTTCATTCAATCTGACATTGGTGGAAAAGAAAAGGAGGTTGCTTTAGCAGGATGGGATGATTTTTTGTATTGAACTCTCTTATTTATTAAAATGCTATTTGGTGGCACATAGCACACTTATGAAGAGGCTGGCAACACTCTTTCGTAATTTTCATTTAGCAATGTACATAGTTGTCACTTATTTGAAGTATACAGGATTGAAGGGGACGAGCTTGGGAGAGCAACAACTTTAGGGATTGGAAAGTGTTTGAAGGGACTAAATATAAAATGGGTCGGATCCAAGCCTTGGGCCGGCCCAATCTATTAGACTCAAGTCCTGAGAAGCAGGGTAAGCAACTGGGCCCATCAGATTAGCCCAATTACATCATCGACAATCCACCCAAATCCTCAAGCACTTGGGCCCAGCTTGTAGTGAAAAGGTCAATCCAGCCACGATGCTGGGCTGGGCCGAGCTGCAGAATCTGATCCTTGGACTGAACCCAAAAGGGGCCGAGTCCATACAAAGATATCCTGCTGGGCCAGCCCATCTCTACAAGCAATCTTGTAAAGGGCCGGGCTGAGCCGAGGCGTGACGGTACTGAGCCAAAACAACCCAACAGAGAAACGTGAAGTGGAATGCATGCACATGGAGGGTGCCACCTCACCGTCCCTTCCCTAAAATCACGTAAATAGTTGATCGAAGGAATGTGATCTGTTACAAGCATGGTTACAATGAGTATATACACCCCTTGTCAACTACCAGATGGTCCCCACCTGGGGCAATGCTAAAAGGAGACTTTGCAGCACAAGAGCTCCATGAAACCATCTTGGGCAGCAAGCAAGGAGTTCTATATAAACTACATTGACTTCACATTGAAGGTAACTGATCTAAGCTAAACTATACTCACCAAAACACAACTCTCTCAGCATTGAAAGAGTACCCCTCAGGGTCTTGATTCCTAGATAGTCCAATCAAGTGCGGAGCTCCGATCCACAATCATCTAGTGCGGTATTCAGTACGCACAGTGTTGAACTTTGAGATAAGCTTGTGCCTAGACTTGGGGACCTCCAAAGTTGTGGGAGGGGATGAGTGTTGGGCCAGGGTTCCAGCAAATGCCCAGTTGAAAATTGAAGGATGGATGGTTGAGAGTGGACTAGAAGCTTGCCCATGAGATGATGTTAGATAGAGGGTTTGAGGCGATAACAGAGGGAATAGAAGAGCTATCTCCAATGGATTGTTCTTCGTTAATAGTAATGAGTCCTAATGATAGGATTGGTTGTAAGATCAGGTCACTTGGTAGTTGGGGATGATAAGGAAACAGAGAAATAGAAAGAAGCCTTTACACAATGACGAAGATCAGAGGTCTCAAAAAAAATTAGTGAGTGTCTTTCGCAAGTTATGAGGAAGAGGTAAATGACATTGTTGGGAGGACAGAGAGAAAAGATGGAGGCCTCGGAATAGGGGAGCTGTGGTGGGAAAGAGGAAGGTCGTATAAGCCTCTTTGAAGAAGTAGAAGGTAGACTTGGTGAGTTTACAAGAAATTGAAAAGGAGACCTTCTCCTTAGAAGCAAAGCTTTATAAGGCTTTATTGAGGCTTGCATCGAGGCTAGCTTCAAGGCGAGGCTAAGACTAAATGTATTGAGGCTTTGATTTTTAGGCGACACTTCCCAAAGGCTTGCGCATTACAATCTACGTTACACGGACTCGGGGGGGGGGGTTTTAGATGTGGATGCGGATGCGTATTTAGGGGTCGGACACTTTAAAATAAAAAATTGAGGATACGTGGATATAGATCCAAATTTAGATACAGATACGAGAATATGTTAAATAGTTATTTTTAAAATATATTTATTACATGAAGATAAGTTAAAAAAAGTTAAGAAATAATAGATTTTGTTAAAAAATAAAAAATAAAAATTATATTCGGCATAAAATAAATTATATTATATATGATAAAATAAATATATATATTTTTTATTTTAGACATAAAAATTATATTATATATGATATAATTTATGTTATATATTATTTATGATAAATTATATTAAAAAGGAGAGAGAGAGAGAGAGAGAGAGAGAGAGAGGCAATCAGTGAGAGAAGAAAACAGAGAGAAGGGAGAGACGAAGAGAACGATCGAGAGTGAGAGTAAGAGTGAGAGAAGAGAGAAGAAAACAGATTGAGAGAAGAAGATCGAAGCCGTAATCTCCATTTTTGTAGCCCTAAACAGAGGTTTGTCATCTTTCTTCTTACTTTCGTATGCCATATCCACTTCTTCCATGTCGTATCCCGGCCGGATTCCATACCTGTACCCGTGTTGTGTTGTGTTGTGGTGACACGAGTACTTCTCCAAAAACTAACAAGTCCGTGTAACGTAGATCACAATCTAATATGTGTGCCTTACATGCCTTTTGCACATAGGCATATAAGCTTTACGCATATGGAGAACTTGTTGAGCTATTGTTAAACCTAATCTAATACATGATTTAAAAATAAAAAGGAAAAACCTCTTTTGCAATGATATTCCATGGGCAAAATCAAGTAAATGATTAACTAAGAAAAAACTAGCTCAAACTCAAGTGGAAAGCTCGATAATTGAAGTTTAGAATGTCGTTTTCATCTTTGATAAGGGCAATCTTTTTTCTCTGCAATGAAATGTTTGACACTGACTAGAAAAGTACTTACACCTTTATATTATGAAGCACTGACATGCATGGACACGCATATGGACACGTATACGGATACACGGATACGACAATTTCTAAAAATGGGGACACCGATACTGGGGACACGGCAAATTTTTTAATTTTTTTTATAATTTTATTTTTATTTTAATACACATTAATTATTTTATTTATTTATTATATTTTGTAAATAAAGTATTATTGTTAATTTATTTTTTTATTTTTAATTGATATATATATATATTATAAATAAAAAAATATAACAAATAAGGAATAATAAAATATGTTAAAACAAATAAAAAGAAAAAATAGATATTTTATTATATATGATTTAATTAGATTTCTTTTAAATAATTAGATGATTTATTTTATTTATTATATGTTAAAAAGTTAAGAAATAATAATTTACAAAAATTATTATTACATATGATATTTTCAGAAATAACAATTAGATATTTTATTATACATGATAAAAATTATAATTTATAAATTTTATTATATATATATTATATATGATAAATCATATTATACATATTATATATGATCAATTATCTTATATAAAGTAAATTATATGCAAATAGAGAGAGAGAGAACAGAGACGAAGACGATCGAAGATGATCCCATGGCGTGTCCAGATTTGGACACGTGTGTCCCCGTCGTGTCTCCGCCGTGTCCCTTGCAAAAAAAAAAAAATAAATAAATTAAAGGGACAAGCCATCTGGCGTACATGTCCTCGTGTCCCAGGCGTGTCCCCACATCCGACACCACCACGGTTTCCATTTTGGCGTGTCCATGCTTCATAGCCTTTATATTTAATACTTTTTTACTTTTAAAATATTTTATTTATTAAATAAAAATTAAAATTCAAAAAACAAAATGCTTATGCTTTGATGCCTTGAGGCTTATGCCTCGCCTCATGAGGGATAATACGCCTCACGTTACGATTCGCCTTTAAAAACTTTGCTTAGAAGTGGGCAAAAGTCTTATGGGGCGTAAGTGGGTCCAGGGAAGTATTGACCAATGTAGGAATAGCATGAGGCATTATTGTTATTAGGGACTCGAGGAAGCTCGCAAGAAGGGGATGAGTATTATTTCTTGTTTGATCTCATGTTTGTTTGAGAATATTGAAGAGGGGTTTTGTTGGGTATTTTTGGTGTTTATGGCCCTAATTTCTTAATCTAATAGAAGAGGCTTTTGGGAGGAATTGTCTAACACTAAGGAGGGATAGAACTGAATGATTTTAATGGTAAAATTCCCCTTTGAGACTATGGATAGTGGGGAGATAATTGGTACAATGAAGCAATTCTGAAGTTTTTCACGAAGGAGGAATTAATGGATTTGCCTCTTGAGTAACTGTTGATCTAGTCCGTAGTTGACAGATTCCTTATTTCTTTGGACTGGGAAGAGCATTGCCCCCCATGTTAGACAATACAGTCTTCCACGGCTTGTATTAGTCCATATTCCTATTTTTCTTGATAGCGAAGGGTTGAATACAGGATCAAGTCCTTTTTGATTTGATAACATGTGGTTGATGGAAAAGGAGTTTGTTGACATGGTGAAGAATTGGTGGCAGGGGTATATGATGTAAGGCTCTCTCAACTTTTGTCTAGCTAAGAAGTTAAAGCTCCTTAAAGAATATTTGAAGGTGTGGAATAAAGAGATGTTTGATAGGGTGGATATCAAGTCTGCTAGGTTTCTTGAAGAAATAAAGCACCTTGATAAGGAGGGAGGGCGAGCAGTGTTAAGGGACGATAAGAAAGGAGAAGTCCGTCGTTTGATGATCTTGTAAGAAATCAATTGGCAGTAAAAAGCATGATCCCTTTGGTATAATGAAGGGAATGAATGTAGGAAATGTTGAATATAAAAATTAGAGCACATAGAATTTTTTTATTTTTAGTATTATGTATATAATCTATGATTGTGTCAATCACTAATTTAGCATTGTTTCTCTATTTATATCATTTTCTTATTTATATCGTTTCCTAAATTGTATCATGAATCTATTATACATGGCCTCTACCTCATTCATGAAAAAGCCAAATAATTCTTTTTATTCCTTTTGGTATCAGAGCTAGGTTAAGTACTTAGTAATTTTGCTTCACCGACGGGTGACAACCTTACCTTAGTCGTCCGCTGGACCTCAATCCATTCCATTGCTATATTTTCTTTCAAGATTACCAGAGTGATCTTTTCCTCCATCCACTAGTTTATTCTTATCTAAAATATCTCCATCATATTTTTTTAACTTGCAATCCATTTTGTGTGTGTTTACGCCTACTTTGTCTTTCTCTCTGCTCAACCTTAAATAAGTTTCTATCTTCAAACCTATTTGAGTTTGAGGGCGGTATTATACCTATATTATGGTGAGGATGGTGATATACCATGTGAACCACTTAAGACGCCCCATCTAGCACCAAACCCAAGTCGCCTTGGTGCACCACCTAAGCCACCCTGGCGCACTTTCTAATAAGTTGCCCTTAGCACATCATTTGTTGCCATCATCATTTAGCACCACGTTATAAGTTATGTATGTGCTACACTTGCTGGTTCAACATCCAGTTAGTCTCTACAACGGTCTAACATGACCTCTTAAACAGTCCCCGACACTGATTCTGGTTAGTTCCTACAACGGTCCGACATAACCTCTTTAAACTGTCCTAACAAGGATTCCAATTAGTTTCTTCTAGGGCAATTCAGTCCATGTTTTTTTCCCTTTCTAAGATGTGGTGTTGTTGTATGAAGCACTTTTTGGCCTTTTTTATTTAGTGGACTACCAGATTTGTTCGATAGCATTTATTTGGACTAGCCGTTGAGTTTTTTTGATTTCTTCCAGTCATTCATTGGCAAGCTGCAATTGTTGAATATTTTCATACCAACTTGAGGGGGAGTGTTAAATATAAAAATTAGAGTACATAGAATCTTTTTATTTTTAATATTATGTATATAATCTGTGATTGTGTCAATCACTGATTTAGTATTGTTTTCTTATTTATATCATTTCTTAAATTGTATCATGAATCTATTATATATATATGGCTTCTACCTCATTTATGGAAAAGTCAAATAATTCTTTTCATTCTTTTGGAATCTATTTATCAAACTAGCAAACTGTATGTATTTAAAAATAAAATAATGACTTATACAATAAAAGTCTAAAATAATTTCAGAATGTAAATTATTTTTGGAAACCAAAAAATTATTTTGTAACAGAATAATATTTCCAAAAATACAAATAAGAAAAGAAATTCTTGTTGAAGTATATAACAAGAATAAGACTACAAACTATAAATTAAATTAAATAATATAAATAGAACTTACAGGGTGTAGAAAATGCAGAAATACAAAAAAAGTCGAGGCGTGTGTTGGACACACTTTTCTTAAGATTGTTACGTCCTTGCTATGATGCTCGAGAACAATGACGCCGACCTCCCAGGATGCAATGACTACATCCAACAATGTAGCACTACGAGATTGGGACTGGCAAACAAAATGTGTAGCACTCTCACAAAAAAACCAGAGAAGAAAAAAAATGCAGAAGAATGCAAGGAAAGAACGCAAAAACAAATTAAGGAATTGCTAGAAAGGGGGCCTGAATTTATAGGCTTCATGGTGATTGTTCGGATGGGTTTGGAAACCCTCCGAATAGGTGTGAATCGGAAAATTGCGAGTGAAGAGAGGTGACCGGAGAAGGAAGGAAGGAACTGTTGATTCAAAATTTCAAATTTGAAATTTTTCCTGCAAAATTTTGAAGCAAAGTAATTCAGAAAATTAAAGTTAGGACCTAACCCACAATCCACACTAGAGCCCGGCCTAGCTGGATGGTGGCGCGTGTGTAGTGGATTTGGGTTAAACACGCTTTGTCCATAACTCCCCCTTCTTACAAAACTTGTGGTGCCTCTTGGGGCCCATTCCCAAGTATGCCAACCCAGAATTCATATACTCATATAAACTTTTTTTGTTTCAATGTAGGACAAGCCATTTAATGAGCAAGCCTACTTTGTCTCTTCAACTTTCATTTTCACGAACCCGAAAATGATGTCAACTTCCCATCCATTCAGAAATGTTTTTGACGAACCGTCTTCGAGGCATGATTCAACACATGGCAAAGAACATGTCACCACTTAAGATCCATCTCAAATGGTGCATGGGTCCCGCTTCAATTTGAACTCAAAGTTGCCCAAAAATAAGCCTAGAAACTCAAACTTTCCAACAATGGAGACATTGGAATATTTTGTAGAATGGCTAATGCATATAGAAGAGGTAACCACATTAAGAGAATCAAGATTGATAAGGAAAACTTGACTGGGGAGGAGGATATATCCAATGCCATTATAGATTTCTACAGGGGGCTGTACTCCAAGCCAAAAATTAGGAGACCTTTTGTTGATGATTTGGAGTTGAACAATATTTATAGAGGATGAAAGAAAGTGGTTGGAGACACGTTTCTCGGGGAAGGATGTCGTTGACGCTATGAATAGTCTCAATGGTATTAAAACCTCAAGGTGATGGGGTTTCCATGGCATTCGTTCTGTTAAATTTTAGAATGATAAAGATGAAATACAAAAAATTGAAGAACAACAACACGAAATGATAATGTGGTTCGGGTAAGATTGTCCTACGCCCACGACACAAAGTGTAACACTTCACTACTTGCTAGCCCAAGTAACTTATGGGTCGACTAACAATGCCCAAAAGCTTAAGTCCAAGTTTCTTAGTAGCAAGGTAGTGGTGCTTTATATGCCCATGATCACCCATGCAAACTTCCGATATGGGACAGGGTGTTACAAACTCCTCCACTTATAAATCCTTGCGTCCTCACGAGGGTCTATAATCAATCAGAATACCACGACAAGCTCGTGGCCAGCCCAGAATAAGTGGTCCACATGGTTGTGTGCATGGGTCGACTCTGATATCAGTTGTAACACCCACTACTTGCTGACCCAAGTAACTTGTGGGTCGACCAATAATACCCAAAAGCTTAAGTCCAAGTTCCTTAGTAACAAGGCAGTGGTGCTTTATATGCCCATGATCACCCATGCATATAGAAGAGGTAACCACATTAAGAGAATCAAGATTGATAAGGAAAACTTGACTGGGGACGAGGACGATCATATAATTTAAATAAAGATTGATAAGGAAAACTTGTTTTATATGCCCATGATCACCCATGCAAACTTCCTTAAGAGAATCAAGATTTATTTATCATATAATTTAAATAAAGATAAACGAGACGAGCTTGACGAGCCGAGCTTATGCGAGCTCGAGTTCGGCTCGTTTACAAAACGAGCCGAGCCGAGCTTGTTCATGAACAGCTCGGTTCATTTGTAGCCCTACCCATATATATAGAGTGGGAGACACAATTGTATCCCTTCAGTTAAGAGATTGAAATAAATCAAAGATGCAAAATCATGATAAGCATAAATCATGGGATCTCCATATCTTCGGCATTAGTGTAAATCTATGATTTCAGCAGTGTTGGAGTGGGTTAAGGAGGGATGCGATGGAATTGGATGTTTTCTTTGAGAAAGGTGATTTTAAAAAGAGTATGAATGCCTTTTGTTTTTCTAATTTTTGGAAAAGTATGATTCTACTTCACGTGTTAATTTCGAATTCCAAAGGTGCACTAGGCTTTCAGTTTACTCAAGAAAGTTTGCAAGAAGTGCAGTTTCAGAATAGGCATATGATGTGAAAATGTTAGGATGACCTTGTTCCTGTCCTTAAAAGCATAACACATTAATCATTTTGGCTTCTGTAGGTTCTTTAATGTTTGTAATGAAAAACTCTTGACAATTCATTGTGCCTATTATTTTTTTTTCCTGTAGTCTGTGACTATATGTAAATCATAACAAGAAGGAATGACATAAAGATTAAAAAGAGATACAGACGCATAGGGTTAACGCTTAACTTGTTGGGTTATGTTGTTGTTCTAGAAGAACCTGTAGTACCCAAGATGAAGGTGCTTCAAAATAAAGGCATAAAAAAGCATAATAGTGATTCCTCTAATCTTTTTCAGCAGAGATGTCTGTCTGTAAACTTCTAATGGGTTACACAATATCTTTGAAATTTTTGTACTCTTTACTGCTTATGTTTGTTCCTTGATACAATTTTAGTGTTGAGTGTATTAGTTGATGTTTTAAAGTTATTTGAACTTTTTACTCCATTTCTATACTTGATTGTGATCTTCATACATTGTCAATGATCCAGTTATGGGATAGCTGCAATTGCACCATTTTCTCACCGCCTAGCATTTGATCACTTACCAACATATATCCAACTCCTACGTTGTAAGGTCAACTTTAAAGCATTAACTTTCGTTCCTGATATTAGAGCTCTTGTAGATGTTCTTGTTAGTCGCCTTCGTAATCCAGCTGACCAAAATGAAGTACTTGGTGCCAATTACCTAAGAGCTGTCACTGATGCAAAAAACAAACAAGGACCAAGGAAGTTTGTTGTCCTACACCTTCGGTTTGACAAGGTATGGCCTGATTCTTTTATAAATATTTAGTGATCTGAGTATCTAATTTTTACTCTTCGCCTTAGTGTAGAGAAAGAGGTTACAAATTTTGACTTCATGCTTGATGTGCTTTGGTAATTTTCAACTTTCAAGACAATCGATTTAGGCCCTTCTCTATTGCTATTACTATGTAACTATGTTTTGTATACCTCATGCACGGTCTCTGTCTGCCATCCAGTATATGCAGATTGCACGTTACATCTCTGCAAATCATGGGTAATTTTTTAGTGCTTAATGTAATGATCCTATGAGTATATTAATTAGGTTGTTTAATCATCATGCTCCATCACTTATTGGTATTCGTTATTAAACTTCGTGCTACTTGTGCTCAATATTACCTCCTTTGCCATTTAGGCTGAAAGGATTATTTATTTATTTATATTTTTTCTATGAACTTTAAATTTTAACCTGGCCTAAGCAAAAAGGACAAAAGAAATTCAAAATTGTGCAGCATTCCCCAGACCTTAAAGATTAATTCCATGTCTCTATGGTGTACTTCAACTAAGAATGGTCTGTATCATATCAATTCTGCCTGGATGGCATTAAGAGGCAAACTACATACTAGAAGCGCCTTGGTTTAAAATTTTCTGATTTTCCAATCCTATCCACAAATGTGCCTTTCTAATGTCTGTAAAGGAAAGCTAGCTACTAGAGACAGGTTAAAAGAATGGTAGAGGTTGAAACAAAAGTCACTTGTTATTTGTGCTGGAGGATTAAAATTGTTTATACTATGAAGCACAAATACGGGTATGGATGTTGGTACAGGTACCTAATGTTATGGGTATGCCAATATGACAAAACTTCAAAAAATATGATATAGGTATGGCTGGGGGTACATTCATAAGGAAAAAAAAAATTATATTTACAACTAGAAAAACAAATGCAAAAAGTAGTTAAAGCAATGTACAAAATTGAGAAGAGAAGAGACCAGAGGGAGAGTTAGAGAGGAGAGGAGACCTACCGGAAGGTGTCGGTGTTAGTTGTGGTGAGATTCATGGCACTTTGAGAGGGAGTGTGAGATATGGTTCTAATGAAGAGAGAATAAGAGATAGAGTTGTTGAGATATGAAAATAAAGAAGAAGATGGACAGGAGAGGAGACTTACCAGAAGGCGAAGGTGTTGAGCGTCAACGAGATTCGTAAGACCGAGAGAGAGAGAGAGAACCCCAAATGTAATTTTTTTATTTGGGACATTTACAAAGATACTATTTATTTTTTGGAGGTCTCTGAAAATTGAAACTATATTTATTTTGCTATCCCTGTTTTTTAAAAAAGAATTACATTTAAGCCGCGATGTACCCACAAAAGTACCAGATACATACCTTCAAACCGTAGAAATCAATATAAATGGGAGGTTTTTCTCAACTGGGATGTTGATGCCAAAGTTTTGTCAGCAAAATGACAATCATGAAAACAGAGCCAGGGAGCCTGAATTGGATGTTTATTTCTTCTCTGTTCCAGTTTACTCAATGAATGATGGATTTGTATAAGCAGTCTCAGCTTGCTAAATGAAATGTTTCAAATAATGATTTTTAAACATTTCTTTAGCAGTCAAGGTTGCTCCGGTGTAAGGGCTAGGTCCCTTTGCTCTGTTCTTTGTTGTACATTTGTATATTTCTTATATATAATAAAATTTACCTACCACAAACAATTCCTGGTTGTGACACAGGATATGGCTGCCCATTCAGCCTGCGATTTTGGTGGGGGTAAAGCTGAAAAGCTGGCTCTGGCTAAGTACAGGCAAGTGATTTGGCAGGGAAGGGTCCTCAACTCTCAATTCACTGATGAGGAGCTGAGGAATCAGGGGCGCTGTCCTTTGACTCCTGAAGAAATTGGATTGCTGCTAGCAGCTTTGGGCTTTGACAACAATACTCGTTTATATCTTGCCTCCCACAAGGTTTATACGTAACTTCCTTCTAAGTCAGCTCAACAGTGTCATCTCAACTACTTGGGGCTGGTCGTTTTACTTATCTTTGGAATGTGGTACTTTATTTGTTGTCTAATTTCCAATGTTGTTAATGTTCATATTTTCCAGGTATATGGTGGAGAAGCTAGAATCTCAACCTTGAGAAATTTGTTTCCACTAATGGAAGACAAAAAGAGCCTTGCCTCTTCAGAGGAAAGGGCCCAGATTAAGGGAAAGGCTTCTTTATTAGCTGCAGTTGATTATTATGTCAGCATGCACAGTGACATCTTCATTTCTGCCTCTCCAGGAAATATGCACAATGCAATGGTAAGCTATTCTGTTCATACTTGAAGACACTTCCAATTCAATGAATGCTAGTGGCAGCAGCATGGTTCGTGACATGCATCCAATACATCCGTATTTACTCAAAATTTTGATTTAATCAAGAGTTGTCAAACTGATCACTGCATCAAACCAACCATTGCATGGATTCACCCCAAGAGTTGAGCAGCATGGTTCAGACGTGCATCCAATACATCCGATTTACTCAAAATTTTGATTTAATCAAGAGTTGTCAAACTGATCACTATGCTTATGGTACTAAGGTCAACTCTTGGGGTGAATCCATGCAATGGTTGGTTTTGATGCAGCGTGCTCCATTGCAAGTGACAAACTGAAGTTGGCAGCTTCAGGGACATGGAATTTAATTGGCATAATTATTAAAAAATAAAAATAAAAACTTGGAAGTGTTAAAGGATAAATTTAGATTATCGAATTGTTTTATTTTTATTTTCAAGGGGAGGGGATCATGGGGTAGTTTGGAAATTTACCAAAAAAAAAATATGTTGCTGTTTCCTGTATTGATTGGAGAAATTTGGTAAAAATTATTATTATTTTTTTGATCGACAAATTTGGTAAAAATTATTGAGCTAATGGATTTGTGTTGAAAATGGCCTTATATATGTAGTTAATATCTGAAATTTTTTGATTATCCAAAATTAAAAAAAATAAATAAAAAATGAATGGGTTTGCAACAATTAATTTTTAAAACTTGCTGAAAGAAAGATGGAGAAATTATTGCAATGATTTTGAACGCCAGAAGAGTTCTAATGCCAGAGTTTGAATTTAACAGGTGGGACACCGAACTTTTGAGAATTTGAAGACATTTCGGCCGAACATGGCATTATTGGGCCAGCTATTCCTGAATAAGAGCATGAGTTGGTCAGAATTTCAACAAGCAGTGGAGGAAGGTCACAAAACAGAGAAGGGCAGATCAGGGTTAGGAAGCCCAAACAGTCTATATATACATACCCTGCTCCTGGGATTGCATGTGCCATGCTTGAGTTGAAATCATCCTGAAAAATGTGATCGTGCCTCATTATCTTACGATTTTCCACTGCAACTATTGTTTGTGTTGTGATACCTGAATAAGATACAACTCCATTGTCCCCATCTGTAGAACGCGTTGAAAATGTGTATTACCACATGGAGAGTTCACTGAGGATGGGAGACTGGGAGTTGCGAGAATATGGGACTGGGAGTTGCATAGAATATGGGATTGTTCATGTGTTATGGATCTGCTACGTGATTTATAAATAGCATTTCTAAACAAGCATGCAATGTAATATATCATTTTCTCAGTTTACCAAAGCTGGATATACAATGTACTGGCTCTAGTTTTATTTTATTTGAATCATTCATCTTTTGCTCTACTTTACCTAGTTGATGAGCACAAGTAGAAAGGACACACAAGGAAAACCCACAATTTACATCTCACTGCGTTCTGATGGCTATAGCAGCCAGGTAACTGCTGCAGACTTTCATATCTGTGCACTCACTTGTGACTGTGAAGCAAAGTCCCAAATCTCCTAGGTACTAAAGTATTGTGAAGTATATATACCTAAGACCTTGTAATGATTGCATGTGCACGTGTGCTATATCCGTTTAAAGAGAGAAAAAATAAACGAAAAAAAGAACAAATATATTATATCCCAACAGCTGTGTGGGGGTTAATGTCGAGATTAGACAGAGAGAGAGAGAGAGTTTATGCACTGATGGAGGTTGGCCATGGCCCTCATGGCTGCAGTGGTCTCCAGTGTGTGCTAAAAGGAGCATGGTTAGAGTAGTATCTGACTATCTCAGAAATGTGAAAGCTTTCCAGTCGGTTGGAAACATTTCTGGAAAATTGAACTCATTTATGCTTCAGCAAGAATGATATAACTTGCTGTAGAAATACTCTAAAATGGCATGAAGTATTCCCAGAGAGAGCTTCTGACGATATCCAAATATGGTATATCCTAATCAAAGGTCTTTGGGGTGGTGCCAATGTTTAACAACAAAAGTCGAGTGCAGTACTCCAGGCAGCACTTAAGCTACCAGTAAGATGGATGGTGATTTATATTTTGTTGAGAAAGAGCAATATCTCTGTTCATAACTCCCAACTTTTGTATGCTATCAGTTTCTTAGGTAAAACCTAGCCTGTTTAATGTTAGTCCAAGTATAACAGAGGTCTGAATTCTGGTCAGGGCTGCAATATTACAGCAGTTCAACAACTTGAAGGCAGGCCGGAGTCAAGGTACACGGCACAATTTGGTTTGGTTATGAAGCCAACCGTGAATGGAAGTCACCACAATAGTACCATGAAATGTGGGACCAAACCAAACTACCTATTGATCGAACCAGAACCAAACCAAAGTCTTCTAGCAATTTCAGCAATTTCAATAACAATTTCAGCAATTCAATATGATATAATACTTATTTTAACTCTAAATATAATCAGAACAATAGCTATTAACAACCCAATTGATTTAAAATACCAGTATTCACACAACTAATTTACAATATCCAAATAATCAAAAATGATCCATAGCAATAAAAGAAACCTATATGAAAAATCAAAATAAAAACCTATAGAGTATTCGGTTTTTGTTTAATTTTCCAGAAAACACAAAAAATTGTTTGGCAAACTCTTTTCAAAAACAGTTTTCAGTGTGTAATGGCACAAGACTCTTGAGTAGCCTCTAGCAGTCTCTATTGTTGTTCTTGCACCAAGGGTTTAAACATAAAAGCTTCTAGTTCTAATGAAAAAGGTTTCAGCAACAGCCCCAAGAGAATGCTTGATTTTGTTTCAGGCATTACACAACACATTTCATCACAAATAAAAAAGGAGATACTCAAATAGAAACAATGCACAAATATTGTGTAAATCAATCATATAGATAGAATGCTGATGTTCCAGACCAAGTATACAAGGAAAGCATAATACAATACAAGCTACATAGAAAATAGCTATTCTTCTCAGTTGCATCTAATTGTTGAGAGCTCTCAATGGTGATCTTTCATCAGTCGTGGCTTCAACTCTCTTTGTTGTCAAAGAGTAATGAATATTCATGTTCTCTTTTAAAGGATCAAAGAGATTGTCATCATCATTATTGCCTTTCAAGTCTATCCCCTTCCATTATTATCAAAATTCTGCATAATCCTTTCCCCAAACTGTCATCAGCTGCATGTCTTCAACAGAGAACTGACTTACTTTCTCAGTTACGCTTCCCATAAATCCAACAAACTATCCCTATTAGACAATAACTTCTTCACATCTTCAACCAAAGTTCTGTTTTCACTTTCAAGTTTGTCAATTACAGATGTCAATTTCCTTATTTCTAACTGTTTCGCTTTCAGTTCAGTTGCAATCTCTTCTCCTTCTTCTTCTGAACTAGACAAGTGTGACTCCAGTTTCTTCTGTAAGTTACTGAAATCATCTTGCAGTTCTGTCAACACCAATGTTTTCTCTTGAATTTCCATCTCCTTGAGAACTTCAGATGTTGCAATCTTCTCCCAAGCTCCGTGCGCCAGATCAAGCTCTGCTTGCTTCTCTGCTAGTTGTGTCGAAAAAGATGTCGCTGGACTTGACATGAAAAGTCGATGGAGATCATCTATTCTCTGATCTCTCTCTTCTACGTGCCTGAGAAAATAATCTTTCTCATGTTCATAACTTCTTTCTGCATTGATATGAGCAAGAATAGCTCCTTCCAGTTCTCTTTGCATCAACTCTTGCTCCAGACACTCTATCTCTTTCTGGAGACCATTGGGTATCTTTTTCTTCTCTTTTCCTGTTTCTCTAATCTTCAGTTTTTTATCCAAAAAGACAAGCTGTCTCTGAAGATCATCTATTCTTCTGTCTTTCTCTTCAAGTGCATGGCCAAGACTTTCTTTCTCTTGTTTGAGAGTGACCTCAATCTCCACTTCTTCAAGAAGAGAACCTTCTACTTCTTTACGATTCGCTGGTTTTCTTCGAGGTTAGCTTTCAATCGTTGAGCAATGGATTTCCATATCTGCAATTCAAATTCAAGTTCATTTCCTTCACAGAACTTCTCAGCCAGTTCATCATTTGCTCTGTTTAAGGCTTCATGAACCTTTTTCAAGTCACTTTTCATCCACAAAGCTTGCTCTTTCAAGCAAAGTTGACATTCAGATGATTCCTTGAGCATTTCCTTGTGCCTCTCAAGCTCATCTTGCAATTGAAGTTGCTGTTGCTCTATAAGACTTAAGGACTCAATCTTGCTCAACAAAAATGCCATCTTTTCATGATCTTCTTCAATATTTCTTTGGGCTTCAACAAGAGCAGCACTCTGAATCTCCAACTGTTTCATAAGAAATGATACCTTCTCTTCTCTCTCACTGTTTTCCAAGTCACTTTTCATCAGCAAAGCTTGCTCTTTCAAGCAAAGTTGACATTCGGATGATTCCTTGAGCATTTCCTTGTGCCTCTGAAGCTCATCTTGCAATTGAAGTTGCTGTTGCTCTATAAGACTTGAGGACTCAATCTTGCTCATCAAAGATGCCATCTTCTCTTGATGTTCTTCAATATTTCTTTTGGGCTTCAAACAAGAGCAGCACTCTTAATCTCCAACTGTTTCATAAGAAGTGAAACCTTCTCTTCTCTCTCACTGTTTTCCAAGTCACTTTTCATCAGCAAAGCTTGCTCTTTCAAGTGAAGTTGACATTCGGATGATTCCTTGAGCGCTTCCTTGTGCCTTTCAAGCTCATCTTGCAATTGAAGTTGCTGTTGCTCTATAAGACTTAAGGACTCAATCTTGCTCAACAGAGATGCCATCTTCTCATGGTCTTCTTCAATAGTTCTTTGGGCTTCAACAAGAGCAGCACTCTTTATCTCCAACTGTTTCATAAGAAGTGAAACCTTCTCTTCTCTCTCACTGTTTTCCAAGTCACTTTTCATCAGCAAAGCTTGCTCTTTCAAGTGAAGTTGACATTCGATGATTCCTTGAGCGCTTCCTTGTGCCTTTCAAGCTCATCTTGCAATTGAAGTTGCTGTTGCTCTATAAGACTTAAGGACTCAATCTTGCTCAACAGAGATGCCATCTTCTCATGGTCTTCTTCAATAGTTCTTTGGGCTTCAACAAGAGCAGCACTCTTTATCTCCAACTGTTTCATAAGAAGTGAAACCTTCTCTTCTCTCTCACTGTTTTCCAAGTCACTTTTCATCAGCAAAGCTTGCTCTTTCAAGTAAAGTTGACATTCGATGATTCCTTGAGCGCTTCCTTGTGCCTCTCAAGCTCATCTTGCAATTGAAGTTGCTGTTGCTCTATAAGACTTAAGGACTCAATCTTGCTCAACAATGATGCCATCTTCTCATGATCTTCTTCAATAGTTCTTGTGCTTCAACAAGAGCAGCTCTCTTAATCTCCAGCTGCTTCATAAGAAGTGAAACCTTCTCTTCTCTCTCACTGTTTTCCGAGTCACTTTTTCATCAGCAAAGCTTGCTCTTTCAAGTGAAGTTGACATTTGATGATTCCTTGAGCATTTCCTTGTGCCTCTCAAGCTCATCTTGCAATTGAAGTTGCTGTTGCTCTATGAGACTTAAGGACTCAATCTTGCTCAACAGAGATGCCATCTTCTCATGATCTTCTTCAATATTTCTTTGGGCTCCAACAAGAGCAGCACTTTAATCTCCAACAGTTTCTTAAGAAGAGAAACCTCTTCTCTCTCACTGTTTTTCAGATCCATATCACCCATCTCATTGGAAAGCTTTAATCGAGCTTCCAAAATTCCTGATTTCAACACAAATAACATGAGAGAGGTCTCCTCATTCTGCAACTCCAAATGCATGATCAAAGAATGACAACTTTCCAACTCAGTTTGGAGTTCCTTTATAAATGTATCTTTCTGTCTAACTCATACCTGCAGTGAGTCAAGTCCACTTCCATTTTTCCAATTTGAGCTCCATTCATCTTCTTTGGCGCTGAGATTTTTAGAACAGTCCTTGTGTATGTGCTCCAACCTTTTGAGCTTGTTCCGTAACTTTGACAGTGAAGAACTTCCTGCCTCCTGAATCTGAGCTTCCTGCAATTCTTTAACGGATAATCGCAGCTCCTGATTCTCTTGCTCAAGTCTTCCAACTCGGTATTCCATTTCTTTGTGAATCATGTCCTTTGTGCCCAACAAGTCTCTCAGGCTCGCAATATCCTTGTCCCTTTGATCAGTCAAGCATTCAATTTTCGACTTCGCTTCCTCACACTCCGCAAAAACACTGTCAAAGCAGGTTTTAGTTTCAGAAAGCTGAACTTCCAGACACTTTCTTCGGCTCTCTTCATGAGCTAGAGCTTGGTTGCACATCTGTAATCGGGTTTGAAGACTTTCTGAAATTCTGGTTTGAGAATCTAAATTTGTTTGCAGGGCGGAAATCTCATCAAGCAATGCAGATTTCTCGGTTTCCCACTCCTTCTTACTTGCTTTAAACTGACCTCGAAGCTTTTCATGGGCTTCTTCTAGATGTTTGAACTGCTCTTTCTTCCATTTGAGTTGATCTTGGACCTTCCTGTTTTCCTCCTCTAATTTGTGCAACATATCATCTCTGTGTCTCAGTTCTCTGGACTCTTTGGCTCTTTCCTCTGCTTCCAAAAAACTTTTTCTCTAAAGCAGAGAGGAGCGATTTAAGCCCTTAAGCTCTTCCTTATATGCATGAAGTTTTTGCTCCTGATCCATGTTCTTTGAATTAGCCACATCTAAAGCCACTACCAGCTCCCTATTTTCTTCTTCCCATTTCTTGAGCTGCTCGTCACAATTGACGCGAAGCTTGTCATTTGCAGAGCTAAGATTTTTTATGATAGCCACTTTCTCACTCATACTAGACTTTAGCTCTTCGTACATTTGCTTTGTGATGGAAATTTCGTCTGCCTTCTCACTGATTTCTCGTGCTTGATTCTGAATTTTTGCATTTGCCTCTTGAATTTTGATGAGTTGTTCATTATGGGCTCTCTTCAAGCTCTCAGACAGTTGGGTTTTTATTTTATGTTCTGCCCTGAGCTTTTCATTCTCGGCTTTTCCTTCATCGAGCTCTTCACAGACTCTGTCCATTTCTTTCGCTTCACAACAGAGATTTCAAATAACACCTGTATTGAGTATAAGCAAAAATTAATATGATGACAAAATCAAGACACCCATAAAAAATAAATTCAAAAACAACTTAATGCCACACACAAATATATCAAAATATAAAACATCAAAATTCCAATAAATATAATTTATTGCTCAAAAACGAAGGTGCTATATTTATTTCTCTATCTCTTGAAACACCCAGATTTTCACATAATTTTTTCCTTTATACCTACAGTTTCCTTCAAAGAAAAAAAACAATTTTAAGGAACAAACATTCTCGAATAACAAATTGATGTAACTAGAACAACAAATAAACATTCTATTATTGATACAAAGAAAAAAGACCTCATTTCAACAAAAGCAACTTCATTCCGACAAATATTGAGAACTTTACTGATTATAAGTAACACAAATCAAGTATTTTACTAGAAAGTAATAAGTCTAGTACTTCCACATCTCTATGGAAAAATGTAATAATGGCAAAGTGAATACCCATTTCAAAGCCCTATATATATAGATATAAGAAAACTCTCTATCAATTAGACAAAACCTTGTTGGGTATATGAAATTAGGAGTCATGTTTCTAAATTCAGAAAAATTGGCAAACTATGCAGTAAAAAAACGATTAAAAAATTGACAGTTAATCATAAATGAGAGAACTTTTTTTAGTCTCATGTTTTGACATATGTTCTTCAAAAGAAATGGGGAAGTAATTCATGTGAGAATATTAGAAACAATTTGGATTTTATATAAATCAAGAATTGTACACAAAAAAAAAAAAAGACGAAGAAGAGAGAGAGAGAGTATGGTTTCTTCAAAACACCCTTTCCCTTTGTAATGCTTAAACTAGTTTTACGATTGCAACATTTGACCTTGACATATAGTTTTTGTTTTTTTGTTTTCTCTGTTATCAATTGCAGGATTTCTTGTGGACGATCCGACTCTTTAAGAGACACAAGAAACCGTTAACTCCAAGAAATTTTCAAATAACTGAAAAATAAATAAAAAATTAAAAAACCCAAAGAAGGTTTAGAATGGAAAGAAAAAGAGGAGGGGAAGAAAACAAATCAATTGATAAAAAATCCCCAACAGGAAGTTACAAGGTTCCAATAAATCATATTTTCAGTGAAATTTCTCAGCAACCAAACAGAAAATCATATAAAAACAATGGAGAGAGGGGAAAGAGAGAGAAAGAGGACGTACCTGGTCGAGATTAGGGATCGGCCACGAAAATGAAAATGTTTTGAGGTCATGTGAATGAGAAAGTAGAGAAAAAGTGGAGCAGAGTATGGTGGTGGTGGTTGTTTCAGATAGCCGTTGTGGATTTTAGATTTGAATTTCGTTGACGGAGATTTTGACGGCTCAATTTTGCCGTTTGTCGTTTGAGGCCGTTAGTCGCGGATCCATGCTTTCCTTCTAAGTTAAATAATTGGATATTAAATTATTTTCAACTTATTTTTGTCCGGTAACAAATTATTTTTAAAAATTTTTATAGGCCCCAAATAATCTATCAAATTCTTTATTAAACCTCACATAATATGATACACCGCCCGCGACAAACTCATGTGAAAAGAGTTTAGTAAAAAATTTGATAAATTATTTAGAATTCTAAGCTAACTCTTGCCTTTTAATGACATGCCTAAGTATAGTTTGGGATTGTAGTCCCACGTGTATGATGATTTGAATTACAACCTATAGAATTATGTCTCGAGGTTTAAAAAATTATATATATATATATATATATTTAAATTTGTTATTTAACATAGCGTTAATAGAAAAAATAAAAACTTTTAACTATTTTCCTTCCTATAACAATGAAAATTACTAGAAATATTAATTAAAAATATATTACTAATATTGTTACAAATTGTTATTTGACTCAATGATTAATTAATCGGCTAATTAATATTTTTAAACAAATCTCAAGAAATATGGTTTGTAATTTCAACTCTTGAATTATTTATGCTCACATTTGTAGGATTAGATTAATAATTCTGATAATTATACATTGATTAGTATTTGTTTTGGTAAAAATGTCGAAGTGGTATGACGCCAGACTGGCGAATCCCTCAAAGGAGAATTAATTTCCGCAGGATTTTGGGATTCACAATTCAATTCTCCCAGAATTGAAGATAAAAATATTATTTTACTCATATACTTTTGAAAAAATAACGAATCCACATATTGAAGATTTTTTTTACTTAAATTCATAAATTTAATTTCAAAATTAAACTAATTCCCACCAACTAGTAGACAATAAATACAATTACTGTCATGTGGTTACCACGCTTTTTGGCCTCGTTTCACAAAAGACAGACAGTTACTAATAAATGCATAGTAACATTACATCAACCCATAACACAGGCTATTACCAATAAAAAGTTAAAAAGTCAAAATAAAACCTTCCCAAACCAAGCTAACCCAGCCATATATGCTACCAAAAAGTTAAAGAAGAATTTAATTTTCAAACTATGCTATACGAATCTACACTATTTACATACATTTGTGTTCTCCGCTGGGCAGGCTTATTGTTTTTTACTATATTGTTCTATCAAAGTTTTGCTGTATGACTTTTGGCTAGCTTTTTTGATTTTTTTTATGGTAGTAATACAGAATTTATTACGTGCTTGACGCGATGTTATTCACATGTCATTGCACACCCAGAGCCAAAAACTCAATGAGTTTCTGCCAAATTGAGCACACCATCATACTGGTCAGGCCTCATCACCAATTTCATTATTCTTATTATCATCCAATTAATTTTCTGACAAATAAAC